>QLTV01003962.1:684547-708792 GCA_003457575.1 Thermophis baileyi
GAGCAGGCATTGGCGATCATATCTTGCACTGAGGGAGGTAGCTGCTGCCACGTATCTACCCCTTGACGGAGCCCCGCCACAGTAGGGGTGAAGGTAGCTGCAGGAGGTGTTCTAGTTACTGCCTGCGAGGGGGTTGGGGAAGTAATTACCTTCGCGGCCTGGCTGGTCGTGTAGACAGCCTCCCCAGTAGATAAGGCCTGTGACCCTGATTGATGATCCGGGGACCAATCCCTCACATTGGCTGTGCCAGGAACCACCGGTGGAATGATAGGCCGGTTTGGAGAAGAAACAGAAGACTGAGGCACCTGAAGCAATAACGAGGGTAAAGGTAGTGCTGGTAATGGTTGGGTAGAGGCCTGTGGCAGGTCAGACAGAGCAGCTTGCTTCTGGGCCTTCTGGAATTGCTTCTCTAAAGCCCTGAGTCTGCGCTCTGCATCCTTAAGGGCAGCTGCAGAAGATGTGGACTCAACAGCTTTGCTAGGCCGGTTTGGAGAAGAAACAGAAGACTGAGGCACCTGAAGCAATAACGAGGGTAAAGGTAGTGCTGGTAATGGTTGGGTAGAGGCCTGTGGCAGGTCAGACAGAGCAGCTTGCTTCTGGGCCTTCTGGAATTGCTTCTCTAAAGCCCTGAGTCTGCGCTCTGCATCCTTAAGGGCAGCTGCAGAAGATGTGGACTCAACAGCTTTCCCTTTGCCTTTGGATGAATGACTTTTAGAAGAAGAGGCCTTTTTGTGGCCCTCAGGGATGGATGAATGATCTCCCGCCCCATCTCCAGCTTTGTCTGCCATTAGGAAAAGAAGGGAGGCAAAGGGGCCACTAGAATGACTAAGGCAATTCAAGTCCGTAACTTCAGGTACAGGAACAGCTGATATTATCCTGAACAGAGCAGGGAATCACTCACCCCAACTGCTGTTTTTAACAGAAGTAAATTGCAACAATTAGTAACACAGGAGCCGGCAAAAGCACCTCCGAACAGGAACGTTACTGCCAGCAATGGCCACGAGGTGGAGTAATGCCTCTTAAAAAGGCCACCAGCACGTGGAAGCTTCCTCATTGGCCCTCGGTAGCACGTGATACCGATCCACCAATCAAAAACCAAGGAAACAGCCTGTGAGTATGCTAAATAATCTGCCCAGCAATCAGAGTAAAAACGGGGCGATTGAAATGCAGCGACCCAGCCTGAAGCGATCACCACGCTGCACAGCAGATAAGCGGCCGGAAAAAGCACACACGAATCTGCCTCAGAAAGACGATCCTCAAAGCCCCACCAGCCATCCAGCTTAAATCCAGCGTTTCCTCGGTGCTCGCAGACACCTGGTGGCTGCAACTCACCCTTCCTCCTCCAGAATTGTGGATAAGGAGAGGAATACCGAAAAAAACCGCTTTGTTCCATGACAGGCAAGAGTGGTACCCCGTGGGGCAGGAACTCCAGGTCCAGGGAGCCAAGTCTGCCGTTGGTATAGCCCCTTAGGGCAGGGACCCCTAGACAAGCCACTCCCTGGGAGTATAGCCCCGTGAGGCAGGGACTCCAAGTGTTCCTCCGTGGGATGGCGGTTCTCGTTAGCGTGCCAACTAACCAGCCTTTCCCAAACGTATCCAAGAAACCTCGAAGCAAACGAGAGTCCAAGTAAACAGAAAAAGTCAGTTGGTAGGAGCATAAGCAAAACATGTCCTGTTCTTACCGACTGAGTTTTGAAACTGGCGGGCTTCTCAGCGGAAGTGAGAGGGCGTGCTTCAAAAAAAGAAAAAAATAACAACTCAGTCCTCACTTAACCGACCGAGATTAACCCATTACTTGGACTCTCGTAGCAGCGCACAGGAGAACCACATATTCAAGGTTTTCAAGAAGAGTAACAAGGTTTTACTTTGTTAAGTAATTCAGTCATTGGGAGAATGATATTCCAAAGGGAGGCAGGCACCATAGAGAAGGACTTTTCCTTGGTCCTACAAGTTGTGCCTCTATAATAGATGGGCCTACAACATACCGTTTCCTTCCTGCTCTGGTGGGCTGGGGAGATGTGGACCTTCAAAATATCTCACTGGAAAAAGAGGAATATGGGGGGAAGCAAGGAAAGACAAAAACACACACAGAAGTTCAAAGCAAAATCAATAGAGTCAGCATTGTAAAACTAGTTATTTCCATGAATAGTCTTGACTTTTAGTTACTGTATTTTTTGGAGTATAAGACGCACTTTTTCCCCCCCTAAAAGAGGGTGGAAATGTTGGTGCATCTTATACACCAAATACAGCCATTTTTGGCTTCCTGAAGCCCCGCCCTGTGCGAAAACGGGTGTGGATAGGGTTTGGGAGGTCTGCAGAGTGCTCCTGGGGACTGGGGAGGGCAAAAATGCCCCCGATTTTGCAAAAAACGGGCAAAAAACGGCCCATTTTTCGCAAAAATGGGGTGTGCAGAGGGTTTGGGAGGTCTGCAAAGTACTCCTGGGGGCTGGGGGAGGGCAAAAATGCCCCCGATTTTGCAAAAAATGGGCAGAGTCCTTTGGGAGTTGGGCGGCATAGAAATACAATTAATAAATAAATAATAAATTAATAATAAAAAATGGCCCGTTTTTCACAAAAATGGGGTGTGCAGAGGGTTTGGGAGGTCTGCAGAGTGCTCCTGGGGGAGGGCAAAAACTTTTTTTTTCTTACTTACCTCTTCGAAATCTTGGTGCATCTTATACACCGGTGCGTCTTATAGTCCGAAAAATACGGTAATGCTCAGGGTTTACTGTGGACTTGGAAGAGATAGTCTCTTATTTCCTTGGATGCCATAAGATAGTTCTTTCTTTTGTACTTCTTTTTTATGTTAAGAAATGTCTTCAGTTTTACAGAATGGAAGAAAATGAAAGCCGTCATTTTACTGTCATTTTGCACAATTGAATATTTATCAGTCTGTCTGTCAATTATTTGCTGCCCATCACATGGTTCAAGGTGACTCTGAATGCCTTGAACCGCGAACTATATTCAGTTTCTGATTTTATGATTTTAATAAATTCTAAAATAAATGGTGGGTTGGGGGTTTGAAACTGCATTTCTTAAGGCCCTGTGATTGAATGGTAAAGTGCTAGCCAATTTCCATTGATGGTGCCATTCTGATCATTCATTGGATTCTGATTATCCATTAATACTGAAGTTCTCCTTTAATCTGTATATTAAATATAAATATTAATAGTTTAGAATAAAGTTTGGTTGACATTGGTAATTTCTGCATGCCTGAAAAAATATTACGATGCCCTCAAAATATGTGAATGTGGTATATATTCTACTTTTAATTATTTGTTTCAATATTAGGAGCGCCAGAGACTGGAGACCATTCTTAATCTGTGTGCAGAATATTCCAAGCCTGACAATGAACCTGCCACAGTCACTACCGTAGCTGATGTTCAGAAAATTAATAAAGAACTTGAAAAACTCCAGTTGTCTGATGAAGATTCTGTCTTTGAAGATTCCCAGATAATAGCAGACTCAAGATTCAGAGATCATTTGCAGGTTCCAGCTGAAGATTCTGATTTCTCCGAATTCAGTGATCTTGGACAAAATTCTATGGGTTTCTTTTCCTCAAGAGGAATCAGAACGAATAAACATTTAAATGGCAACAGGACAAGTTCACCTTTATCTTCTGCTTTCCTGAAGGATGTCACTGAATCTCCCTATCTAAGCATTATGTCAAAGGTAAATAGAATACTTTTCTGGTGGAAGGATCGTAGATAAATTTTAACTGTTGGTATATTTTGCCAGACAGCAATTCCAGACATCCTTAGTTTTTTTTTTCTTTTTAGGACTGTTCCAAAGACTCTTTTTTTGGAGGATGGGTGGGAGAGGGAAAGACAGTTCTTTTCTGGAGGCAGATACAGATTGCAGTGTAGTTTGTGATTGATTATCATTATCAATACACAAAAGAAAGCTGTGTAATTTTCAGGTGCCACTTCTTTTTAGCAAAATCTGCTTTCCAGAAAATGTATCTTCCTTTGATACGACAGGAAGGAATCATAAGCATCATCACACAGATTGCAGTTATATCAATAGTCAAAATTAAAGAGGGCAGCATTTTAATTTTATATGTTGACATCTAGTTCAAACAGATTATCTCCAAAATTTCTAGAGAAAATGATCAAGAGATGTTTTCAATAATGGAAACAACGTATCTCAAAGGGAGAATGTATATCTTTTTTTCCTTTCTTTTTTTCCTGTTCAAGTCCATGTTGAGTCTTGATGACTGTCTGGACCAGTCCTTGTAGGGTTTTTTTTGACAAGATTTTTGGAAGTAGTTTGCTATTGCCTTTGCATGTTCATCCTTTAAAAGCTCTTCTTTTTAAAAAGGCAATTATTGATTTGTTACAGTCACCAGAATGCATAAGCAATGAACAAGTAACATCAGAACTTAATCAAATGGAAGAACAGCGCATTATAATACTAAATAACCTGGAAGAACTTGAACAAAAGATCAAAGACTTAAATGATCAGATGGATGAATCCTCCAGAGAGGTATAAGATCTCTTTTGTTTATTTCTGAATGATGGATTTTCATCTTTAAATATGCTATAAATTCTTGTTATAGAATCCATACTTATTTTAGCAATAGCAATAGCACTTAGACTTATATACCGATTCACAGTGCTTTACAGCCCTCTCTAAGCGGTTTACAGAGTTAGCATATTGCCCCCAACAATCTGGGTCCTCATTTTACCGACCTCAGAAGGATGGAAGGCTGAGTCAACCTTGAGCCTGGTGAGATTCGATCTGCCAAACTGCTGGCAGTCGGTGATCAGCAGAAGTAGTCTGCAGTACTGCACTCTAACCACTGCGCCACCGCGGCTCTTTTCAAGACATTTATACAGATAATTAAAATGGCATTTCTCATAAAGAACATTTCATGACCACAAATAAAGTGAATATACAAAGAAATAATTATACCAGTTAACTTCACCCACAATATTAACTAACTCCTTTAGCACTTTTCTACAAGGAATTAGTTCTAGATATTAATATAATTCAGATGCAAAACTAAGATAGGGTAGGATAATTAGATTTAGTAGTTATAATCTAAACTGTAAATTGGATACTGGTAAATTAAGACTTAATTTAAGCATCCCAGAGTTGTTTGTTGTAGAGATGAGCAGCATTCAAATTTAATTAATTTAATAAATAAATAATTTGGGGCTACACTCTTGCTTTTCATACTGCCAATGAAATTATACATACCGTGTTTCTCCGAAAACACGACTCACCCCAATAATAAGCCCAATCCTAATTTTTTTGGGGTGGGCCTAATATTACCCCTACCCCAAAAATAAGCCCGGGGGGGATGGGCGTGGGCAGCACGAGTGGCGGTGCGGGGGGGGCAACTGTCCGGCTACAGCTGCAGCCCGCTGGCCCCTTGGGGCAGCACAAATACCACTTTTGTTCTTCTCTTTCTGGGTGCAGCGCTTCTGCTTGTTGGGCCGCTTCCCCAAAGCCAGCAGCTCCGCGGCCAGCTGCTTTGCTTTTTCCCTCTTTTTGGGAGGCGAACGGGAGGCTTTTTGGCAAACGGGAAGAAAATGGGGAGGGGGGATTTTCCTGCCTGTCATCTATTCCTCAAGCTCAGCACAGACTGAGGGAAGGATGGCAGGCAGGAAAATCCCACCCACCCCCCTTTTCCTCCCGGTCGCCAAAAAGCCTGCATTCCGAACGCTAAAGGTTCGGAATGGAGGCGACGGTGCGTCCACGGTGCATCCAGCTCACCAAGTCTGGCCTGCTGCACCTCAAAAAAAGTAAGACCGCTTCGAAAATAAGCCCAAGTGCTTATTTTCAAGTCTAAAAGAAAATAAGACTCAGTCTTATTTTCTGAGAAACACGGTATTAGTTCAGAATTAAACCCTCCCATATATGTTGGGATTTATTCTCTACTACATCTTTAAAGAATTGTACCTGTGATGATTAGTCTGGAGAATATTACAATATGCTGTACTTACATTTTGTAAATATAAGAACATTGCAAATAGGTATCAATTTGAATTGACTACTCCTGGCAGTGATAGCCAATATAGCAATTGCTCTGGATACTGTATGATGTTCAGTAAATTGTACTTCTGAAAGCCCAGAGCATCCAAAGGCATGAGCCGTGATGACACAGTGGTTAGAATGCAGTATTGCAGGCTAATTCAGCTCACTGCCAGGAGTTCGATCCTCATCAGCTCAAGGTTGATTCAGCCTTCCAAGGTTGGTAAAATGAGGACCGAGATTGTTAGGGACAATATACTGACTCTATAAACTGCTTAGAGAGTGCTGTAAAGCACTATGAAACAGTATATACTGTAAGTCTAAATGCTGTTTGTAAAGTGTCCTCTCAATCCATTCCTACTAATTTTGGCCCAATTATATACGTTTCCATTAATTTTATTTTATTGCCATCTTACTTTTGCTCCAATGTGCTAGTGCAATGATTTGTTACAAGGAAGTTCTTAAACTATAAGCCAGAAGAGCTGGACATTCTATGAAAATAAGCTTGTTGAAGTTTGATTTAAGCATTCAGTATTTTGCAGCATTTTTTGTTTGTTTAGGTATGCTTATCTATTTAAAACATTATGTTTCTTTCTAAGGACAGTGTTTGTATTCAAATGTATATCACATATAAATAAGCTTTCAAGATATATTGTATGTTGGAATTACTTTATGAAGAAGATTGAGGCAGAGAATTTTTTTATGTTCTTAGATGGATATGGAATGTGCCCTGTTGGAAGCAGAGCAGAAATCTGAAACAGCTGAACTGCTGAAGGAGAAGGAAATAGTAGATCATTTGAACAGGAAGATAGCAGAGTTGGAGAGAAATGTCATTGGTGAAAAGGCCAAGGTAAATAAGTGGATGATATCACATTTTTTTCCATAGGGTTGGAATTTTAGAGAGAAGGGATTTTTTTTTTAAGTCTCATGATACATTGTTTAAAATTAAAGGCAGAAAAATGTTGCAACTAATTAAAAGACAATTGCTGATTTTTCAAGTTTGTGGAAAATAAAATAGAAGTATAAATTGATACTGACAATGATATTTACCATATCAGATAATAAAGAAAATAAATAGTATGTTGAATTATAAAAATTTTATAATTTAAAAAATTATATAATTTTATAATTATATAAGAATGAAAGAAAATCTGTAATACATCTTAAAATATATTCATTTTATATATGTATAATTCTGTCTTTCTGTCTTTCATAATGAATTCAATAGTTTACTTTGCATTCTATAGCTATACAATTATTTAACACTTAAATCTTACACTTTAGGAGACTTTGTCATAACCATTTAACATTTCAGACAGAACCATCCGATGGGGATGATGAGATGGAATTCCTGCACTAAGCAATAGGATTGGACTCAATGTCTAAATAGCTACCTCCTACTACTTATTTCTATTTCTAAGTGATGCACATTAGTTACATGTGTGATATATTCTTATAGCCATAATTTTGGCAATAATGTAATGCTAGTTACAGTATGTAAACAGGAAAAACTCCTACAATTTAAGTGATAAATGAGCATCAACTGTTTAACTGTTTACAATTAAATATTTGTACAGTAAACTTGAAGAAGAGCAAAATTGTCAAAACACTGAATATATCTCATAGGCTCATCATATCATATATGGCCGTTAATTGTACTACCTACAGTATCTTGCGAGGGAAAAGAAGTATAGGGTATTCATTAAATTTTAATGGATTATCTAAGGGTTAAAGAGATATGCAGTTAGAATGTTACTGCTATATAAAGAGTATCTAAAGGGAAACCCAGAGAATATGAGGATATGCTTTTCTCTTCCTGCTATAGTTTTGACAGCTCTAAAGCAGGGGGTCCCCAACCTTTTGGACCTCAGGGACCACTACATTCATAATTTAAATCCCACGGACCACTAATACAAATCCAGCGCGCCGCTTGCTGAAGCACCTGGACTCCCAGTGACGGGATTGAGTCCTTCAGGCATTCTCTCCCCCCCTCTCTTTCTCTCTCTCTCCCCCCTGTCTCTTTCTCTCTCTCCCCCCCTCTTTCTCTCTCTCTCTCCCCCTCTTTGTCTGTCTCTCTCTCTCATCTCTCTCCCCCCCTCTTTCTCTCTCGCCCTCATCTCTTGCAAGTTTTACGTAACTCCCTCTATGGCGGAGATTTCCAACCCCCTCTCTCCCCCTCTCTCTTTCTCTCTCTTCTCTCTCTCCTCCCTCTCTTTCTCTTTCTCTCCTCTCTACCTCTCTCTCTCATCTCTCTCTCCCCCCTCTCTCCCCCTTTCTGTCTGTCTCTCATCTCTTTCTCTCTCTCTCTGACATCTCTCTCTGCCCCCCTCTCTTTCTCTCTCTCTCCCCCCCTCTCTCTGTCTGTCTGTCTCATTCTGATTCTCCGGCACTCTCTGGGTCTCGTGGGCGCTCCTTCTGCCTTTGTTGGTGCTGGACACACCTCGGTCACTCGGGGAGACGCGTGACTTCCTCTCCGCCCCGACACTTGCCCGACCCGGCTGTAGCCGATGCTCCACGTCGTAATGGGTTCCAGAAGAAGAAGGGGATGCCGTCTCCTCCATTGTGAAGCAAGCTAAATTTAACTGCACTGCAAAAGCAGCGGGCAGGCCATTGAGGCGCCAACAGCCGCGGCGGAGAGAAACAGCCGGGCCGGGCCAGTGTCTCGGGGCTGAGAGGAAGTCATGCGTCTCCTTGAGTGACCAAGGTGCATGGAGCACCAACAAGGCCCGGAAGAAATGCCTGCGAGACCCAGCAAGAGATGAAGCTTCGCTCCCGCTCTGGAATTTGGAGCAAATCTCCATCCCCTGCCCTTCCCTTCTCAGGCCAGGCGAGGAGTGACTGGGAGGGGAGGGCCAGGGGCGGGCCAGCCACTGGTGGGTTCAGCCGACAGGAAGCCACAGCAGGGGGAAGAACGAGCCGCAGGTTGCCGACACCCATTGCTTCGGCCCACCTGCGCCGCCCTCCCTTGCACCATTACCTCGTTCTGGCCAGCGAGGGCTGCGCTGCAAAGTTGCAAGTTTCACGTAACTCCCTCTACGGTGGAGATTTCCAACCCCACCATGAGCTGCCTGGCCGGCCCCATATTCCAGAGCTCTAGTCACAGGACTGGCCATTAGTCATCCCGGAGCAGCTCCTCCACCCGGGTGCGCTGTGGACCACCAAAATTTTCTAACGGACCACCAGTTGGTGACCTGTGCTCTAAAGCACTTGCATTTCTAAGCAAGTCCCATGGCTTCTTTTGAAAAGCAAACAGCTTGGAAAAATAGTTTTGGGAGATCGGCGGTCAAGGATGGATGGCCCCTCCGCTAATTTTTACAAATAGGATCAAGTAATTATATATCAAATGTTGTACAATCTAATTGCCTTCATACACAATGAAGCTTACTCTGATCCTAATTCAGCTCTGGTACATACTAATCTAAGGTTTCCCCGCACATGTGTGCTAGTCATTTCCAGCTCTAGAGGCGGTGCTCATCTCCATTTCTAAGCTGAAGAGCCAGCGCTGTCCAAAAACATCTCCGTGGTCATGTGGCCGGCATGACTAAATGCCGAAGGCACACGGAACACTGTTACCTTCCCACCAAAGTGGTGCCTATTTTTCTACTTGCATTTTTTATGTGCTTTCGAACTGCTAGGTTGGCAGAAGCTGGGACAAGTAACAGGAGCTCACTCCGTTACGCGGCGCTAGGGATTTGAACCACTGAACTGCCGACCTTCTGATCGACAAGCTCAGCATCTTAGCCACTGAGCCACCGCTTCCCCTACATACTAATCTAGTAGTTCCTTATTTGATATAACTTTTATTTCATATACACAGAACTACCTCACGTTCAGGATCTTCCCCATTCACTTCATGGAGAATAACAATATAATTTTATAGCAATAGTGTTGGTTTAGGTTCATACAGTAGGTTGGATTACCAATAGAAAAGGAGATTGAATTACCTTGCACCATTCTAGAAAACTCATTAGGTGACATTTGTAATTGTTGCTTATGTTTATGTTTCAATCTGTTCTGAAGGCTTTCAGCATGTTTTTAAAACATGCTTCAGTTAGGCATGCTTTGTTAATCTTCAGTTAGTGAGGCATGTGCCACTCTACATAGCACATATAACTGGTGGGAAGATGTGAAGGCAGGGGATATGCTAGTTTGAATCTCCTAACTCCCCGTCCCCTGTTACTTAATACAGCTCATGAACTATATTCATTCATTAGTGATGAATGAATCTTATTGGCTTCCATTTCAGTTCCAGGGACAATTTAAAGTTTTAATGTGAATAATAAAATATAATTTTGGCATATCCTATAGCTTATTCTTCTCTTTAGAGGTTAGTTTTCAATATTATGCTCATTAATTAAATTGTAAAAGTATTTTTTTTTCTATATGGAGTTTTGTAAAGAAAGATCTCTGAGAATATTTTGGTAATTTATTTTATATATTTTTTGTAATTTCCAAAAGAATTATTAATAATTCCAAACAATAGTGCAGTCTTCCAATATACATTTGTTTCTTTTAGATTGGAAACATCCTTCCTTAAAATAAACACAGCTGAATTCACTGGGACTCTTTGTTAGTAAAACTATATAATTTATATTGAATATTATCCTGAAACTGATATCATGTTCCTACCAATTTCCATTTTATGGTTTTGCTTTTCATTTCTTTTTTAGGGTAATGTTATTAATGATTATAGTTAGAACAATAAAAACTAATAGAAACTAAAAAGATAGAAGAATAAAAAGAAAGAGCAGAAGGTGCAGAAAAGAAAGAAAAAATAGAACTAGAGAAGAAAGAAAAGTACAAATAGAAAAAGACAAATATACAAAGAAGTGACTTACCATCTGCATCACAAATATAAATATTAGTAATTTATCACCTCTTAAAAATACAACAAATTGTCTATTCTTCCTGGATCCTATTCCCATAAACAAATCCATAAAGCATCGTCATTTCAGTTTTGTTGTCAGTCAGAGTCCATTAAGGGTTACCAGAAATAATAAGACATCTATTGTAACCTTGATCAAATAAACCAACTTTATATCCCTTTCTTTTATAACAATCTTCTAACAATTATAATCTTTAGAGGGTGTCAGCTCTTTTTTCACAGAACCTCTTCAATTGCCATTTTTTTTCTCCAGAAGCAGCTCTTCTTTTCTTAACAGTTGTGATGTTTATTAGTAGTTGGATGTTCATGAAGAGTGAAATATTAGATCTTATGAAAGATAAAACACTTTCGCTCATTAAAATGTAGCAGTTGTATTTGTACATTTGATAGCCTTGTGTTCAGGAAAAGGGTTAAGAACCCCCATGAAGTCTTGATCTGGACACCTGCTTGATAGGAAATCTTGTTCGGATTTGTATGACGGTTGTAAAGCATGTGTTTCTAGGGCTTGTGAAATTCTGAAAAAGCAATGCCATGAATGAAAATGTAACCAGATTTCCATCTAATTGATTAGCAGCTGCACTGGCTTCCTCTTTCATATGATTATTATTACTGGCAGTTTCAAAGTGACTGCATTTATAAGCAACTTTATCTGCAAAACATTAAAGCCTTTATAGTACACTATCAAGGCAAGGAAACTTTTTACAACTCTTAAACCTGGGTTTATGAATTATTTTTTAATTAGAAATAGTCAATAATTTGATAATATGTCTGTTTAGACAATAAACCTAAGTATGGTTTGTGAAGTTATAGGTATACCTCTCCCTTGTCCTCTCTACCTTTATTCTGTTGTGCAGTATCTTGGCACAACATTAATCCAGAGATAAAGTGTGATATCAAAAATCAGGAAATCAAGTTAATGTGAGGATATTTTGTTTTGTTTTGTGTTAATACTTTGGAATAGCAATAGCACTTAGACTTATATACCGCTTTACAGTGCTTTACAGCCCTCTCTAAGCAGTTTACAAAGTTAGCATATTGCCCCCAACAATCTGGGTCCTCATTTTACCCACCTCAGAAGGATGGAAGGCTGAGTCAACCTTGAGCCGGTGAGATTTGAACCGCCGAACTGCAGCTAGCAGTCAGCTGAAGTAGCCTGCAGTGCTGCACTCTAACCACTGCGCCACCTCGGCTCTTATGTGGAGCTCTGGTTTATCACAAGCTTGGCTATTCATTGTAAAGCCCTGATGTGACCAAGATTATGACCAATACATTTGCCCATTGCTTCTAAAGCCCTGTTTTACAAAGCCTTGTATGATTGTCCAAATGAGACAATATTTGGGATATAGTTCTGGAATTCTGGTATTTTATGGAAAGTATTGAATCATTTTCTAATGGGAATTTATAACTTTTGAGGGATTTGAAGTTCAGCTGATTCAGTTTTTTTCAGTTATACTGCTGGCTTAACAAACATTTCTTAACTTAAGCAACTTTGAAGACTTTTGGGAGAGGGAGGACTACATTTTTCAAAACTGCTTTTCCAGTTCAGAATGTTAATACTTGGGAAACTGCAACATTAAATTTTACAGTTTGCAATTTGTTTGTTTCTTGTGTAAAATACATCTTTTTCCTCCCTAACAGAGTTTATAGCTAATTATTTTCACAGTAGAAAAAGCTTTGATATAAGCTGAGACAAATACAGTAAAACAGGTGTTTCAAGTGGAATTTTCTCCAGAGAAAGAGATTTCTTGCTTTGTTTATATGAAGCAGACAGGGTTTATAGGCTCCTGCCACAGCTGGGAATCCAAGCAGGATTTGGATTTTGTTGGTGATATTTGATACAGTCACAGCTGTCCAAGGGAAAAGGACATATATTCAGGATGGATAGGGACTTCTTCCTGCCTTAGGACTTCAGCAGGCTTCATTTCTCTTTTGCTGTTTATCTCCTGGTCAGGATGCTCAAATCTTCCTAAGAGCAAAGTTCCAGTGGAAGGGCAAACAGATAGCTGAATTCAATCATGCATGTTCATCTGGGTGGAAAAAGGCCTACTGTGAAGAGGGGAAGGAAATGGAGAATGATAGCAGCAGCACTAAGAAGCAGGAGTTTGTTCTGGGCCAGTTCCCAGTTGAATACTTGGCTAAGCTTGTGGCTTCCTTTGAGGTATCAAAGGGTATGTAGAGAGATAGGCTGCTCCATAATGCCCTTTAGTTATGCATGTGGACATCTCTAGGATTTCCTAACTATTAGAGAAAATAACCCAGTTCCCTTCTAGCATCACAAACTACTATTAGATTTCTGATATATATATTTTAGTTATAGATTTTTGTGTTGCTTGTTTATAGCTGCATGCATTATTTCAAGCACTGTATTTTATAAATGAAATACACTTTGGGATTTGTATGTAATAATGAAGATATAAGTTGCTGTTTTAAAAACAAAGTGCATGAAACCAATGAAAGGAATAAATTGTATATACATATTTTCTTTTGTGAAAAATATATTGCAAATATAATCAAAATAATTGTATATGTATGGAAGGGATATATGTGATTATGTTGATTCTGTTCTGATCAGGGTTATATACTGTCTAGAAATTGTGACTAATTTTTAGGGATAAGTTGTCTATTCCATTTTCCTCCTTTCGTTCTGTTTTATGGACATTCCATTTATAACAGAAATTTTAAAAATGTATTAAATTAATAAGCAAATTGTATAAGCACAGCATGCATACATGTGGATTACAAAGTTTGTATAAAATATCTACTGTATTTAAAAAAATACTTTGAAAAATCTTTCCAAGGTATTGCTGTTTTAAACCCAAGTATCCATATGAGGACTTGTAATGATTTTTTTTTTTTTTTGTAAACAGAGGACAATAAACGATTATATTTGTGTCTAGATACAATTCTGGCCAATGTACACTTTTATATGTATAATTAATACTTATTAAATAACCCCTTAATTCCGGAAGGGTTTGTTGGAAATTGTACAACTTACAGAATTTAGTCTTATTTTACAAAACAGATATGTCTTGTGCTCCGTAACATTTTATTCAGAAAAAAATGTCCCATTGTATCTGTCTGTAGCACATAACACAGTAAGTGTATTATAGGGTAGTGGCATAAATCTTCAATATCCGTGTTTATATGGTGGTCACTGTCTGTTCAAGATAGTGCCCTTTTTTTAAAAAAAAAAACAACCTATTCTTTATAAATGTGTTCCTGTTGTATAAAAGACATTAATTCTGATCTAACAAAATGCATGTCTCCAGTCTTAAGAAAAAAATAGGAAATGGCTCTTCCATTTGGCATTATATTTCCTTGTCTATCCATTACATGCAGCTGTTAACCTTCCATATTAATGACTTCCCTTGTAAGATGAGCTCAATGACATCCTTGTATTTAGTACCACTGAACAACAGAAGATGCTAACTTTTCTCTTTAGCTTCCTTGTTACCCTGGCAAATGAACGTGTTTGAATGAGAAGCTCTAAGAATTCATAAAAGTACCAAGAGTAGTTTATAGGATTTTTTTTTTTAAAAGGCTCAGTAACATTCTGGGAGATTAAGATAATTTCAATTTTCATTGCTAGTGGAACAGATACAGATACTTATTTTTCATGTAACAAAAATTGACTAAACAATTTTTATACTTATAGCTGTAAAAAACTAGCTTTGCGATGGATTTTTTTTTTAAAGGGATCCAGGAAGATCTAATAAGTTATTAAGCCAGCAAACGCAACATCTGTTATGTGCAAACTGATAGAAATAGTAATCAAAGAAAATGTAACTAAGCATGTAGACAAATGCACCAATCAGCATGGACCCTGTCCAATCAACCTGCTTAAGAACATTTAGGTAGGCTAAGGTTAGCTTTAGTATGATTCAGCGTGGTTATTGATATGCTCTTACGTTCATCAATACTGCTACAATATAAACTGAAACTTAACAGTATGGCATCCCCATGGAGTCTTATGAACCCTTAAATATTGAATCAATGTGCTTTACATTATAGAAAATTGCTTATAAATCAGAGAAAGAGAGAGAATGGCTTTTTTCTGCTGGTTTGGAATGTTCCAGAGTATTTTTCTTTTCAGTATACCATTAAAATAAACAGTTCTCATTGATAGGGCAGCTGTGGAAGTGTGTAAAACCCTGGTAGACAGCTGTGAGATATTGGCTTACCTCAGGGGTCCTCAAACTTGGCAACTTGAAGACTTGTGGATTTCAACTCCCAGAATTCTCCAGCCAGCTATACAAGTCTTAAAGTTGCCAAGTTTGAGGACCTCTGGCTTACCTCTTCTGCTTTGTGTGAAGTTATCTGTTCCCAAAACTTCTTCTTGCTTTATAGGAGGAGAATATGAAGATATGCTTGTGATGCCCCTATACCCTTTTTCTTGGGATGTATGAAAGTAAAGAAAGGATTAAAGGAAGATTTAGCTATGAATGAGGAAATTCTGTGACTCCTAATCAAGTTTAGGGTCAAAAGGAGAAAATTAGGGGGGGGGGAGATAAAGCAGCCTGGTGAAAAGTTAAGAAAGACGCTTCTTAGAAACCTAGCAGACTGAAATAAAAATATTTTATTCTTCCCATTAGAGTTTCACCATCAGCAAACCTATTGCAAAAATAATAGGAGTATTCAGGGGGGGGGGAAAGAAACTTTTAGTAATATAATTGGTCATTTTGTACCATCATTCTATACCTTTTAGTAATCTTACTTGCCAGTGGAAGTTAAGCCTACAAAGGTCTATTGACAGTGGAATAACACAAAATATCTGGCTTATATGAGTATATAGTTGGTGAAATATCAAGTTTTTGTGGATTTGTAGTTTTTTTTTTCAAAACCAAACATGTTTATGAGAAATTAGTAAAGTAGTGTAACCTTAAAATTTAGTCTGCTTTGATTTGGGGTAAAAGAAATCTACATAACTCTGGAAAAATGTTTTGCCATATTTGAGACCGGAGCTAATTGGCTTAGAATTTGTGTTATCTGATCAGGATAGGCTTCCTTCAGCTAAACTAGATTTTTTCCCCAGCATGTTTGATCACTGAAACAGAATTTCCTGCCCCAACCATTTATTGTTGAATGATCTGTCTTTCTCTGCTTATATACTGCCTTAAGGACTACTTATCTCTTTGTCTGTTATCTTTATGTCATCGCGAATAATACCAGTTTTCTTCACACTGGAAAGCATGATTGTCCAACCTTTTGGCTTGCCTGGGCCACATTGAGTGAAGAGGAATTGTCTTGGGCTGCATATAAAATATATAATTAATGTATATAAATAACAAACTTTCTTTATTTTTTAATATTTTTATTATCTTGTTGGATTGCATTACTAGCTGTCCAAGGCCACATGCAGCCAATGGGCCGTAGGTTGGACACATCTGCTGTAAAGCCTTTGCCTTGTTTTCCTTCTATCATTAGGAAATTAACATGTTACCATTTCTGTTTCATCATAGCTAATGTATCATTGAATTTGAAAGCATTAAAGGTAACACTTCATCTGAACAAAACCCCAGAAATAATATAATAGTTCCGGGAGTATAATTACAAATCTAACTCTGACTTTGTTTCTGCTAATTAAGAATACATAACAGAGAATGGAAATTAATTAGTAAAGTTTATACTGGGAACATATATGTTCTCAAATCTGAGTATGGCTTTGTTAAAGATACAAGTCATTGTACAGTAATGTTTTACCTTCATTAATGTTAAGATAAGTTTGAAGAATATGGAACTAATAAAATCCCCATCATAAGGTTCTTCACTTATGTTGTGATTATGACTTCCACAATTTCTGTTCACCATGCTGAGAGTTGTGACCCCCTATACATCTACAGGGAGCTAGGTTGCTGAAGATAGCCTTACATCATACAACATATAGTATGATTTATGGCAACTCTATTTATGTAACATTGTAACATAGAATTACCATATGTTCCAAACTACAAGACAGTTTCTCTTTGGTTACCATAAAGGTCCGCATCTTCTGAATATACCTAAGATTTTTTTTTTATTATATGAGATGAATCTATTTTTTTCATATATGATGTTAAATATCAGAATATATATTGACAAGTATCTATAACAGGTTGACTAAACCACCTTTTGGATATTCCCAGGTTGTTAAAATTATATTCAGAATATTGCGCTAATATGCAAAATAGCTACAGCCTACCTACCAGCATGCAAAGCATTCTTTTGAAGCATTTAGCTCATTCCTTCAGTTTCACCTCTTTGCCCTTTGCCCTTCAGAATCACTAACTACTGCTTGGGTTTGAAGGTAATTCTGTTGTTTATTTTTCTGGCTCAAACTCCAGGAAAAAATAAAGCTTGATGCTGAGAGGGAAAAACTAGAAAAGCTTCAGGAGCTTTACTCCGAGCAGAAGACTCAGCTTGATAATTGCCCCGAGTCCATGAGGGAACAATTACAGCAGCAGCTTAACAGGGTCAGTAGCATGGATGTGGTATTTCTTTAGTGATTGTAATCAGGTCAAGCCCAAAGATTTCTAACCAACTCTTTTTCATGGCTTCAGTGCTGATTTTCTATATTGCTGTTAAGAACGTAAGTGCATGGTGACAACTAAACAAAATGTCAAAAGCTGGATTAACAATGGATGTGCACTACATGCTTCAAAAGTTATCAGTCATCTAAGGCTTAGCACTCTGTGGCATTGAACACTAAAGATGTGTATGACTGAGTATGAGTGGAATTTTGATGTTTAATCAGATTAGGAATCTATAAGATCTATCTGTCTAAATGAGGAAAGAATTCTCAATTAGGCATGAAGGATTACTCTCATTGCAGCATTATAAATCTTAACTTTTCATTTTTTGAAAATGAAGACATGTATAAATTAAGTCCTTCCCCCAAATTATTATTTTCTATTAGATTGTATTTTCATCATTCCATATAATTTGATTATTGCTTTGTTTTAATTTTACAACCGTTGTGAATATAAATTTATAACAATAAAAAAAGAAACATAGGAAATAGTGGGAGATTTTGGAATATGGAAATGTCATCCACACTAGAACCATCAAACATTTCCAGATCAGATTATTCTGAGAGCAAAATTCAATTTTTTTTCTTTCATGAAAAAGAAAAAAATTAAAATGAAATTTGGTTTAAAAAAAAGAAATCTGAGGGATGTACTGAAGTCAGACAGCCTAGAACTGTTTATTCATGATCCAAGCCGCAATCATGCCCGTTCTAAACCGCAACGATTCTTCACATTGGCACCCCCTTTAATTTAATTTTAAGGTGTGTTTTTTTTTTTTGAAGTGCATATTTAGCACTCACCTCTGTTCATGATGACTAGGCTAAAATAAAACAATGGATCTGTTGTCGTCATTGATTAATTTGAGGATGTACATGATAATTTTAATTTCAAGTCAACGGGTATTTTAAAAAACATGCTTAAATAGACTTAGACTGCAGTTGAACTCTTTGGGATTTAATTTTTGTTTTGGATTATGCTTTGTGTCATTCTATTCCTTTCGCAAGGAATAGAATGCCTTTAAAACTGATACGTTTATTTTTTCATATTGAAGGATGCAGACTTGTTGGAGGTAGAAAGCAAACATTTTGAAGATTTGGAATTTCAGCAGCTTGAAAATGAAAGCAGATTAGATGAAGAAAAGGAGAATTTAACACAACAGCTTCTGCGTGAAGTTGCTGAATATCAGCGTAGCATTGTCAGTAGAAAGGTAATTTTTTTAAAAAAAAATGATTAGATCGTTATCTTTGAATAGTTTAGTTCAGTGCCAACTGATTGCAGTTGTTAATCTAGCCAACAATGAGCAATTTACTAACAATTCAGTTCATTGTTAATTTCTGGATTTGCCCACTATGGTTTAGTAATTACTTAACATAGGAAAAATATTCTAAAGTATTATATTTCCTTTTCTTTGTTCTTAACAAGAAAGTTTTTTTATTTTTAAGAGAGATGTTACCTTTCCCAGAAATGTATTTATGTTTGTACATGTGTTCCATAACTTTATATAGTCATATCCTCCCATAATTCTTCTCTTTCTGCTTACTCTTCTATTTTGGAGTAGTAGTAGAAGTAGTATTGATAGTGCCAGCTATTAGTGCTGCTGGAATATGCAAGCATGTGAAGTCCAATCACAGGACTTCTACCAATACAAAGAGGAAAAAAAACAACTTGTGAAATGTTGCTGGTGTACAACTTCTTCTGTAGTCTTCTCTGTAAATTTGACTTTCAAATGGGTAGGAACTGTATGAACAATATTCTAAAGCTCATATTAAGTATGTATTAACATTATCTTTATGATAGGAAAAGGTTTCTGCTCTCAAAAAACAAGCCAATCACATTGTACAACAAGCACAAAGAGAACAAGATCATTTTGTGAAAGAAAAAAACAATTTACTAATGATGTTGCAGAGGGTAAGCAATTCTTCCTTGTTCTCCCAAGAACTTAATTAAATGTTAAATTACAAATACAGATTATATTATGTGGCTCAACTTCCTCTTTTTTAAAAAAAAATATGTAAACATATGTTAGTAAAATACCATGTATCTGTAATATATAAAGTAAAGTCCAATGAAGAAGTGAATAATGTATATAGTGAAGCCAACCGGAGCTGTGTTTTCCATAACAGTGGAATGTATATGAATCTTTACATTAACATGCAGTGGATTTGTTAATTTTTCCCCAGCAGGTTTATCAGAAAAAGTACAAGTGTATATCATCAAGTGTTTGCTGAGGGAAATTTTGGTATTAAAACCAATCCAGCAAACAAATTGGGAAGGATATCTGTATTGTCTATACTGTGAAGATAGAAACAAAAAATTTAAAAATGCATTTATGAACAATTTTCAGTTGAAACATCTTAAAAAGTTTTTACAAATTTAGTTACTTTTGAAAGAAAAGAAATACAACTTAAATATTTGTATAACATCTGTCTCAAATATAACTCATTTTCTACAGGAGAAAGAAAATCTTTGCAATCTAGAAAAGAAGTATTCCTCACTATCCGGAGGCAAAGGATTTCCTCTGAGTCCCAGCACTCTAAAAGAGGTAGTGTGAGATTTGGGAGAAAGGGTTTGAAACAATATGGTAACTGCCTTATTTTTCATATTATTGCCACCATTTCATAAAGTTCAATGAAACATTACTTGTACTTCCCTACTTCTGTAAAAGGGCTCATTAATTTTAATTGCTAATATTTTGAAGGTGGTCAATTATTCTAAGGAGGATTTTCTAATAAAATGTGACATAGACATGTGCACTAAAAGGAAATATGTATTGTTTTGAACCACAAACAAATCATTACATTCCAGATGTTCTGCCTAAGCTTTTGGATCAAGGATGGTTGGGCAAGTTCTAGGGCTTGAATGAAACAAAATCAAGAGGAATCACAATTTTTTTTAACAGGGCATATAGTATAAGACTGTAAGTGTGGTGCTGAAATAATTGGCCTTCCAAATAGTCTTCAGTTTCCTTAGATTTCATGTCCTTTTTTTTTTCATCTTACTCCATTTGCATGCATACTTCAGTGATCATTCATTTTTTGATTATGCAGACATTTATTTCAGTGTTAGTGGAGTTATACAAAATGTGACATATTAGAAAGGAAGAACGGAAAATCAGATTCTTGAGTGCATCCTTTCAGTTCTTGCTTGTGCCTAAAACTTTTCTGCTACTATTGCTGCTGCTCTAACAACTTACTTATTTTTACTGAGAATTGCAGCTGTTATAATCCTTGTAGTTCAAAAGAAAGTATTAGAGTATTGTGCAAAACATTTGATTTCAAACATCCCTAAATTATTAATGGTTCATGAATTTATTTTGATGGAATTGAAAAAGTAAATTTCTGTCATATTTTTGTTTCATCTAATTACAATATTGATTAGGGAGCTTCATATTTTAAAAGACTTTTAAGTGTTTGCTTGCTTAAAAAAAACAGCTTAATTCCCATTCTTCATTGGGATCATGCTTGAAAATTCAAAGAGTCAAATTTTCAGAGTGCTACATAGTAAAACAAGTTTTTCTAGAATATGGTAGTGTTTTAAGCAGTTGCTATATTAATGTGAGATAATGAAAATTGTAGTAAATTTAAAGCATGGAGGGTTCAGCATAGATGATTGAAAAAGTATGTCAAGAAAATAGTTTTCTAATATCACAGCATTGGCTGTATCACTCTAAACTAACTTTCACAGAGAATTTCAAAATTTAATATTCTTGCATGCCTTTTGACTTTTGCTTTTGTATGTTTAACCTCTGAATTCCTCCTTTTAGGATTTTGTGAATGTAAATGACATTAATGACCCGCATGGCAATTCCACGAATATCTCCCCTTCCATTCAGCCCCCCTCTGCTGCTGCGGCTGTTCCCACTGAACCTTCCACAGCTGGCCTGATAAGCCAGTCACAAAATAAAGAGGTTTGTTGGAGAGACATTTCCCATGTGTAAACATTATGCTTTCAAATTTTGTTCCCTTGGTGTTCACAGGTTGTAGGAAACCTTTTTATTAATTAAAAAGTTTGGTAGGGAGCTGAGTTAATTTTTCCCCTATGGGTCTCTTTCAGGAACAGATGTTGTATGTATGTCTGTTTGTCTTGGGTATATCGTGTGATTCCTTCTTACGTTCTTTTCCAGAGTGCTGATAAAGAAACTGGGACTTTATTATACTCTCATTGAACACCTTATGTTTACACCATTCCCATTTTGATTTCCAGGAAAAACAGCAAAGCAAGGTCTATTTTCCCCTAGTAGGATATCACAAACCTAATATCAAAATATTAGGTGCAGTGGGAGAAAAATACCATTTGTTTATTTGCTTTTTTCTGTAAACTGTTAATAACACTTCATGCATCTGAACAAGTGAGCTCTGGCTTTTAAAAAGCTTTTCCCATAATAAACTTCTCTGTAGTATTTGCATCTTGTATGTATTTTTAAAACTCTCATACCATTTCTTTTTTTTTCTATAAAGCTAAGATCACCTTTCTGTTATGGATCTGTGATTCCTCACTCTCTCTCTCCTCGCCCTCTTGCACAACTCTCACCAGCCGACTGGCCTGAGGTCAGGGCTGCCAATGTAGAGTCTTTTCCTTTACCTGATACACCACCTCCTCTACCAGCTAAGAAAAACCGAAGGGAACCCCAGGTAACATGCCAGGAGGCAGGCTGACTTGGTAATGATATGATTATCGTTGCATGCCCCAGTTTGAAAAAGTGCATGGAAAATAGCCATTAGTAAACTCTTCAGAACCCTAAAGGTCTGAATGTATGGTCCAATGCTCTTTCCCTTAAAACTGACTGATGGAATTCTAGCATTTATAAAGGATTTTGCACACAGAGTTCTATGTACATTAATTGAGAAAATTTGCATATGCATCCTTTTAAGGACCACCCACTTAAACATCATCTTACGCATGCACAATTTCTTTATTAAGACCAGTATCTTTACTCTTAATAGTTTTATTTCACACTGACATATTAAGACCAGTGTCTTTACTTAACAGTTTTATATCACACTGACATATACAGTGCTGATTACTAATATTACAACCCTTTTTCTGTAAAAATAGGAGTTGAAGTCATGAGTTGAACATAACTCTTAAAATTTATCTTCACTTTGAATGTTTATAGTCACATTCTGATATCAGCATAGTAAATAATTATATCTGGTGTAAAACATTAAGAATGCTTCAAAAATAACTCTGAAGACACATTCACAGTTTACAAACAAAGCAGTCTGAAATCTGTTGCAAATCTGAGATTATATTTCAGTGAAGAATATACTCATGGGACCTCCTGTATCTGTAGCCACAAGTTGTCTTCTTTGAGTAGATCCTGACTTCCATAAAAGTTACATTTTTATTACATGGTAAACTTTGCTGGTCTCCCTGTGTGTTACTGAGGAAGAAATCAATTTTAGACTACATTCTTTAGCTTCTTCTGGATAGAACAGCTCAGAACCCTTATTCTTTACAGTATGGCAAGACAAGTTAAACAACTCCACAATAACTAATTAGTTTTACCTTTATATGGAAGGAATCGGGTATTACAAATTGGTACATTGATTGGGTAAGTTGTAAAATAGGTTAACAGGACTTAGATTAATCCAATAAGAGATTATCATTTAGCATGCAGTTGGCAATAATAAATTTCATTAACATTAAACTAACCTTAAGAAACATCAACCCTGTGAAATCTTCCTTTCTTATTAGTAAGTGACCACTTTTATTATACTTTGCATTTAAAACAAACTAGAGCAAATAAAATCACCAATAAAAGACCAGTGTAACCTTTTTGTCTTTTTGTTCAAATGTTGTATATCAAAATGTATTATATGTGCCACTGTTCTAGTTCAAAAATACTTTTTGTATTTAAAATCACAGTGAAAATATACTATTCTCTTTGCTTATATTCAACTATTAAATAGAACAGAGGATTTATGACAAGTATAATCACAAAACACTTAAATGTATCCCTTTAATATAAGGATATATTACTGCAGTATGTTTACATTAAAAATTACTTTTCTTGTGGAAATCATTCATGTAACGGTAAATGATTGAAAGAGCTACCTTATCAGTATTCTAATTTTTGTGAATCTGGAGAAGTCTTGATTTTTTTTACTTGAGTTCAATCTTTGGCAATTTTCAGTTCAGTTTTAAAATTAAATCATGACTTTTCAGAAACATTAACATTCATAGCATGTCATCACACTAGAATTTTACACACTATTATTTATTTTAAGCATTTCCGAAATTTGGAAGAGAGAAAGAAGCAGCACAAAGAAGGCCTGTACATGAGCGATACTTTGCCTCGCAAGAAAACAGCTCCTCCCATATCACCTCATTTCAGTAGTTCTACTCTTGGACGAAGCGTTAAGGTCAGGAATTGTACAAAGAACTTCTTTGAATCTTGAGTTAACGGAGTTCCCATTGTTTTCAGTCGAACCTTAGTCAGCTTGAATGATGGCTTTCTCTTCACACCTTTCCCCATAATTTCATGTCACATTGCTGATTTACAACGTAAATCCTTGTAAATTTAGTCAGAGTAATTTTCTCTCTACTTTGTAATCATTGTGCTTAAAATTACATTATCAATATTTACACAATACGATAATATAAAATAAAAGTTTTTGGTAGCAGACGTGAGACATAATTCCCCTGTAATTTCCCACCTGTGAGAGACACTAGTTCAGTGATGGCGAACCTTTTTTGGTTCGCGTGCCAAAAGGGTGTGTGTGCGCGCGCTAGTGCGCGTGCACGTGCTTGCATCCATTCCCTCCCCCCAACGCATGCGCACAACCCCCCCCGCGCTGCCCCCTGCACATGCGCACAACCGCCCCCCGCGAATGCGCAAAGGCCTCACTGAAGCCTGGGACGGTGAAAAACGGCCC
>QLTV01003962.1:708853-720367 GCA_003457575.1 Thermophis baileyi
CCAGCGGAGGGCGAAAACGGCCTCCCCCCCGCCCTACGGAAGGCCGAAAATCAGCTGGCCAGTGAGCACATGTGCGCTGGAGCTGACATGGGGCAACGCCTCGTGTGCCCTCTGATATGGCTCCGCGTGCCCCCTGTGGCACGCATGCCACAGGTTCACCATCACTGCACTAGTTAATTTCAGGCAGCCAAGCTGTTTCATGGCTGGACTAAATTTGACCTTAGAGCTCCTTGTTAAAGGACCAGTCAAGATAATCACTAGGTATTGCATTGTGAAATTCAAAATACTTTATATTCATATAGTCCCTGCAGGGTCTGATTTTGTTTTAGACTCCATCTTCCGTAAATAAGGTGAATAAATTTTAAAAGAAACATCCTGAGTGTATGCTGAGCATAAACCAGAGTTAATGCCATCAAATACTTCCCTTATATTTATCCTGGATTCAAACCCCCAGGACATGCGCAGGTTATGTTTTAAACTGGATTGCCTTAAGCTACTTTAAATTCAAAGCAATTTTTCAGTTATACATAAAGTTCATTTGAAAAATTTATATATAAAAAGTAGTAGCTCTAAATGGCTTTTTTTTTTTTTTTTTTGGCAGGGTCACCTGCCACTTGGACAAAGCAGTAGCTGTGGCAGCATACTTCCTTATTGTTCAGGATCTATGACCAAAGATTTGGAGACAAGGAGAACACATAAAGGTAAAGATACTTAGAATTATTCTATATATTTACACACAATAATATCCTAATATAAATCCTATTTACATTAAGTACATACTGTATGTCCTTTAATTGAATAAACACACAATAAATTAATTCAACTTCATTCAGCTTTGGCTGTTTTAAATGAACTCTTAAATTTTCTCATGCAAAACTTGAAGCATCCTTATTTGTATACTTCATTGTTGCACATTGTCTGTGTTGAATTGATGAAATCTTGACTCAAACTCAGTATGCATTCATTTTCAGATTGATCATAAACAGAATAGTTTTTTCTTGAAAGTGAAGTCCTTTAGCTGTTTTTGATGCTTTGTTTATTATTTGAATAGTGCCTGAAAATTACTTCCATGCTAAATCTCATTTGTATTGTTGAAAATCAAGGGCACATTCCCACCTTTGCATCTTATTTGCTGTGCGCATGCACACACACACATATTCTATACCTATATAGAGTAAAATACACTGGGAATATATTTATAGATGCTCACATTCAGTCTTCCTGCACTTGGAACCTTTAGATATCAGATGAAAAGCTAGAAGGTTTCGTTCCCAAGACGTGCCTAATTTTATTTGACCTGCTGAGTGAGCATTTGGTATCTAGCCAAATCTGTGACTACCCTGCTGGATTAGAAGTCATATATAGGAAGGGATATACACTGTCATTTTAAACTATTTCTAATATTTAAGACAAAGTACAAAATCTCTAATTAATTAAAAATATTACAGTATAACTCTTGTGCTTATTAATGTTTATAACAGCAACAGAAAATATATAGACAAACAAAAATATACTTTCAGTTGCCTTCTCTGATTATAAAATTAGATAGTGCAGCTCTAACATTACTTAATTAAAAGTAATATCCACTAAATTTCAAAGGATTTGTGCGCTTACCTTACCTATTTAAAATACAGGTAGTCCTCAACTTACAACAGTTCATTTGGTGACTGCTCAAAGTTCTGACAGCACTGACTGTTTTTCACACGATGGTTGCAGCATCCCCATGGTCACATGATCAAAATTCAGACGCTTGACAACTGGTTCATATTTATGATGGTTGCAGTGTCCCAGGGTCATGGGATCACCTTTTGTGACTTTCTGACAAGCAAAATCAATGAGGAAGCCAAATTGATTTAAACAGCCGTGTTACTAACTTAACAACTGCAGTGATTAACTCAACAACTGTGGCAAGAAAGGTTGTAAAAAGGGACAAAACTCTGTCTCACTTAGCAACAGAAATTTTGGGCTCAATTGTGATCGTAAGTCAGGGACTAGTTGTAGTTGATTTTTTCTTTTTTAATTTATTATGTGTACTTCCTAGAAATTGTCAACCTTTTTTTTCCCTGTTCACTTTTCTACAATTACTGTATTTTTCGGAGTATAAGATGCACCGGAGTATAAGACGCACCTTAGTTTTGGGGGAGGAAAACAAGGGGGGAAAAAATCTGCCTCTGCCTCCCAGCAATTTGCCTCCCAGCAAACAGCAAACAGTACAGATGATATACACTGTTTGCTGTGTATTTCTGTGTATGTGTGCCAGACCCATAGAAATAGCAAAGAATTGGAGAAATGTACATTATGGTAGTATATTAATGCCAGAAAGTTTTCTTAAATGTAGTCACATTAATTCCTCCCAATTATTTAAATAGATCTATAGATCTATTGACTAAGTCAGGGTTTAACTCAGATGCTTTATCTTAATACTAAAACAGGACACTGTTACATTTCAGATTATTACTTGTACAAATGCTGTTAAAATTGATGTGGGTTTCTTGAAGTATACATTATTCTCTGCTATCTAAAAGAAGATACAATAGCACTGGGCCTCTTTAGATCAAGCATTTATTTTAAAAAGCTTTTTCTTTTTGTTTAGACATTTATAGTTATTGACCTACCCCCTTGCATCCAGTTTCAGCAGTCTGATTAGCACAAGAAAATAAAATTCTGCCTCTGCTTCTACCTCCCAGCAATTTGCCTCCTTGCAGCTTTAGTTTCACTTTCAGTTTTAGCATGTGGCCTGCCTGCAGCCTCAATCAGCTGAGGGTCGGGAGGCCGATAATCAGTTGCTTCTGCTAATCAGACTCTGCACTGTTTGCTGCAAGGAGGTAAATTGCTGGGAGGCAGAAGCCAAAGGGTGGGGGTGGCTGGGTGGGGCTACATTCGGTGTATAAGACGCACCCAAGTTTTCACCCTCTTTTGGGGGGTAAAAAGGTGCGTCTTATACTCCGAAAAATACGGTACATTTCTTTCTACATTTGTTTGATTTGTGCATCTCAGTAAGAATATTTGGTTTTAAAGATTTAATATTTTAAAATAATTATATATTTTTTTCCCTTTCCACTGCTTGTGTCATTAAAATCAGGTAAAAGCAAAAAAGGTATGAAAAAGATTTTTCTATGGTGTTATATGCTTGATTTTACATTACTAATGGCAGAGGGGACACCGTCAAGTTGTTCAGAATCAATGCGTGTGGAAACTTTGAATTTCCTATTCCACTCAAAAACGTAAGAAAGGTATTAGGATTTAAACAATCTCAGGTTTAAATCATACATACTGTCTCGTATAATTAAAAATGGCATCCGATGGAAAATAAAACTGCCCACTGGTTTTTGTCCCCAAATCTATGGAGACAGAGAGGGATACTGCAGTGGGGAGCCTGTTGAGATTGATACCACCAGGATTCAAATGACAATATTTATTCAGTAAATTCATTTTCCTGATACGTTTGAAGATAATGAATCCAATATTGAAGCTAGATCAGTTGAAACATCCTGCTTTATTAATCACATGGGCATAATGTAAAGACAGCATACAAACAAACTCTTCAGGTTTATGTCAATTAATCTAGCTTGGATTTGCAAATAGAATAAGGCCGGTTCACACATTGCAGCTAGGTCTTGCAAAATATGTTGACAAATCTAAACAATTGTGGCTTGGTCACATTGTTACTGCAATTGATATCACAAAAATATTGACAATATTTATTTTCATGAAAATGCTGACACTGATTAATAAACTCAACATTTGCTTAATTTTGAAGAGAAGATATAAATATATAATATGCACACAATTGGAAATATAGCCTGGTATAGAATAAAAGTAGCATTGTTATAAATTTGTAGTGAGCTCTTTGTCCATATATGTATGTATATATCTGTATCTGTTAATTATTTAGAAATTTGGTTCTTTTCCAACTCTTTTTTCTGAAAATCAGTTATTTGCAGAAGACAAATGTTTGGCTGTCTAAATAAAAGGAAGAAAGTTCTCTTATGAGTTCTGTTCAAGCCCTGTGGAAGGAAAAATGACTTTAAAATATCCTCTTTCTTTCCTTCTTTTGTTACCACTACAGCACACAAGGATACTGTGAGCTTTCTCGTTTAATTGACTCGTCTTTTTTCCATAAAATATAAACACTCTTGAGATGATAACAGGAAACTATTATTTGACTAAGGCAACCATACATGTGGAAGAACTAGCTGAGGTGGCAACTACTGATTTTCTGGATTGGCAAAACTATTTAAAATTATTTCTATTAGCATATTAAAAGCATCTCTGATCCACCATAAACAAAAACGGACTCTTGACTGCATTCTTTGGTGTGGTTTGCACTTTTTTGTGTGATTTCAACTCTGTTCTGTTGTGATACTAATAACAACAATATAACAGGTTTCTATTTTAATTTCAATATGTTTCTGACAACTGTTTTTCTGCTTATTATTATTTATGCTACTGTCAATTAACTCGGCTTGCTTGTTTTTTGTTTTGGCAACAATTTTGTGCAGTGCCTTGAATTAATGATATGTTGAATTGAGACATTAGAGTTTTTCATTGTCATGCCAATATTAAAAGTCACCTTTTCTTTTAGCAAATCTTCTCATATTTTTAGCAGGATATAATATATGGATATTTATCTTACCTAGAATCGCAGAGTAAATAAAAATTAAAAGTTTGGACTTCATCCGGTTTATCAAAGTCTAAAATTATTTTGCCTACCAAAATATATTCTCCTGGCAAATTTAGTAGTCTCCTGAATCAGTATTAAATATGTCACTACTTCCTAAAATATATAATGTAAAGAATTGTTGTCCAATTATACAATGGAATACTATTTCCACAGAACATTTTAAAAACATCACTTAAATTCAAGGGACACAAGCCTATTCAACCTTTATTTCCCAAATTATTTAAATGAAAACGCCCTTATCAGAAGCAACATTCTTTTGAATATTGGATGTTACATGTCCAGTAGAACAGTGATTCACATTGCAGCCTTACAAAAACAATAATCCTAGATCTTTTCTTTAAATGAGCTGTTAGCTTTTTTTCCCCCTATGGTGCTATAGTTTTAGATTAATAAAAGTTACAAAATTGTACAGATTATTTTTCTCTCTGCTTCCTTGACTTAACCCAGTTTTAAAGTTGTCCACCACCACATGCTATGTAACATAAAATAAACGTGAGTGTGTGTGTGTGGATGGATAGATGGATAGATAGATAGATAGATAGATAGATAGATAGATAGATAGATAGATAGATAGATAGATAGATAGATAGATAGATAGATAGATAGATAGATAACTGTAGATATAGATCAGTTTATTTTAATTTTACATAGCATGAAATAATACCCTGGGCTGAGTCAAGGAAGCAGAGAGAAGAAAGATCTCATTATATGGATACACAATTTGAGAATAGAGTTCTGGGTTTATGCTTATGAGAATCCTTATTAACAAAATTTCCAGTATCTAAAATAGAATGTGTATCTGGTTTTTAATGATCATTGTTTCAAAGCCAGAGATAAGTACTCAATAAAAATGGCTCTTAAAACAGAATTGAGTTTAATATATTTGTGTTCACTAACAATGCTGTATTAACCCATCTTATTTTATTAAGTCCTATTATAAAACATAAATCAACACTTTCCTTCTTTTTCTAGGTTATAATCATCAGCATCTCCGTGAGGATCAAAGCCAGAAGTCTCCTGAATTCTACAGCAGAACTGCCTCAGAATCAAATGTGTATCTGAATACCTTTCATTATCCTAATCCTAATCTGAAAGACCACACCTTTGATACTCTTAGTTTAGATAGCTCGGACAGTATGGAGACAAGTATATCTGCCTGTTCCCCAGATAATATTTCCAGGTACATTGTGGCACTGTTTAATTTTTCCAGAAAATACAACACAATAATTAAACATACCAGAATATTTGATTATTAAATATGAGTTTATTAAAATGTAGTTTTGTAGATCGTAGCCAGTGCAAGAAAAACATTTTATTTTTAGAAATACCCAGTCAATACTGAGAACTATTTATTTATGTAAGTATATATACCCTGTTTCCCCCAAAATAAGGCATCCCCTGATAATAAGCCCAATCGGGCTTTTGAGTACATGGCAATAAGGCCAAGCGCTTATTTCAGGGTTCAAAAAAATATAAGACGGTCTTATTTTCGGGGAAACACGGTAGTTATTGTAATTGAGAAGATAGGAAATTGGGAATATTGCATCTCTTCTGCCTATTTAATGACCAGTTAATTCTGGTATTTCATCAATTGTTAGTTAACAGCCATTTCATCTGAGTACCTGAAATGTTTCCATCTTGACTGATGGTTGCAATATAAGTCTCTTTACTAGTATTTTTTTTCTTCCTTCCATCTCTTATTCTGTGTCACATTTTCCTGTGTATGGTTTCAATGGTAGGAAGTCTTTTTAGCTGAAGAGTAATAAGATTAAATAACACATAAATAATAATTTAACTTAAAATTTACCACAAACTGTATTCTTAATGATGATTTTGCTGAAAACAGCATTTTATCTACAGTATTGATTTCTGTGGAAGCTTCTGAGATCATGTTGTCTCATAAGTAAAATCCTGGTCTACTTGAACACCCATGTTGACTCTCAAATTAATCTGACAAAAATTGTTCTGCGTTTTTGCTCTTTGTTTTAGGTATATTTGCTGATTGATTGATTCTTTGCTTTTTTTGTACATGTGGGGAAAAACAAGCAGTTGGCTAAACAGTTCCTTTTGATAAGTAATTCCACTATGAAGGAAATACATAGCAAACAATAAAAAGCCTAGAAATATATTTTTAATGGATTGAAATGTTTTCTCAAATATTTCAGTTATTATTGCTGGTTTTTGTTACAGTGCCAGTACTGCAAATGTGGCAAGAATAGAAGAGATGGAAAGACTTTTAAAACAAGCTCATGCTGAGAAGACACGATTGCTTGAATCCAGGGTAATGATATACATAGAAACTTCAAAGATACTCTGTTGTTGAAGTTGTATGTCCATTAGATTTTGAAATTAGTATATTTTCATAGAAGTTGACAGGACTTGCCTTGTAATTAATTTCAATATGATCAGCCCACACAGATTTAAAAGTGTACAGTTACCCAGGTTTATTTATTACAGATTAATAAGAAATATGCAATATAGTCCAAAAGTAGTCTGGTAAAATAAGCAAATTAAGTTGTTGCTTGAGATAATCTTATTTTTAAGGACATGAATGATAACGCTTGTGGCCTAAGAGAGAAATCTATAACACCACATTGTGTATTGTAAAAAAAGGAATCAATCTCCTATTTGCTATGGTGGTTGGAATACTGGTTTGGAACTAGAAATATTCAGGTCATTATGATTTTCTGTCAGTGCAACCTACCGTATAAAGTTATTTTGTGAATAAAAGAGAAAGACCATGCTACTTACCTTGCTTTGAACTTTTTAGAAGAGGAGTTTTGAAGTTTTTTGAATCTATGGAACCTATTAGTTACAAAAAAGAGGTAAAGAAAATTCCTGGAAAATTCTAGTAATAGAAAATTGACTGCATTCAAGTGAAGTTTAACAAAATGTTTTTTGCCCTTAATCTTTCATATAACTCCATCAATATAATTGGAAAACTTCTTATAAAAAGTAAATATACGAAATATGATTAAACAAATAAATGTTGAGTCTGCTCTTCTAAACCAACACAACTCCTCCTATCTAGCAACACGCATGTTTTAGAGAATAAATCCTATGGCCTCTGACACTAAATTTGGAAAATGTTTTAAGAGAAACAGTAACTTCCTCTATATTTGGAAGTCTTTAAATAATCTGGCTTAATACAGCATCGATACTGAACATGGATATATTAAACATAAATCTGCTTTAAGAGCTTTTTTTTATTGAGTCCCATTGTGTTATTCAACTATCATTACAAGGAGGATGCAAACTATGTGTTATCAAGGCTCCAGAATTAAACTTTTGATGGCTATCTGTAATGCCTAATGGTAGTTGTAAACTTGAGTATTATACCTGTGGGTAGATGTCCTTAATTGTACCATAGATCCATCCAGTATTTATCTTTGTATTAAACTACAACGTCAATAGCTTTTAAAAATAAACATCTCAATAGATTTTATAATCAGTATTGTAATCCAGTAATTCCCAAAAATGTTGACAGAAATAAAACTTTATGAATGGAACAAAACCACTCCAGGCCCCGAGGCAGAGTGGGTGAATGGACTCCTTATGTGATATTCTTGTGTTTCAGATGTTTGCTAATACTTTCTATATTTTTATATGTTTTTATTGTGTGTCAAAGATGAACTATGATTGCTCTAATTTTTATCAAGTAAAAAAAAAAAGCAAATCAGTGCCTTGCCCCAAGCTGAAGCAAGAAAATCCCACTCCACACAATAAGAAAGGAGATAGGAGACATGCGCATATCACAAAGAGACAGGCAATAATCATCCAAATCTGAGGAGGATGGAAAAGTGGCAAAACACTTACCACTTTTACCGGGGCTCAGAAACTGAGAGATAGATTAGAAAACAGTACATTTAAATTAGATAAAGTTGCATTAAAACTGTGCATTTTTTAAAAAAGTGGAGAGTGTTCATTTATGTTAGGCTGCTTATATTCTTTTAGGAACAAGAAATGGAAGTTAAAAAAAAGGCACTAGAAGAAGAAAAGCGTCGCAGAGAACAGTTAGAAAAAAGATTACATGAAGAAACTAGTCAGCGACAAAAACTGATTGAAAAAGAAGTTAAGATACGTGAAAAACAGAGAAGCCAGGTATGTGATATCTTGAAATAGAGAAAATACAGCTGTTTGAAGGAAGAGAAGAAGTTCATATATATTAATGGATCATTTTGTTGGACCAAGATTAGAAAGACCTTGGTACAAGTCTACACTTATCAAACTTATCAAAGACTAGCATAGCTATTTTTATTAAAAAGTAGAGATAACATTGCAGGTTATATACAAGTGATGAAAATATAGGGCAAATAGATGATTTCTACCCTGAAAAGATGGGGAAATTGATTTTTTTAATAAATGTGCAAATGTAGACAATAAATTAGTAGATAACATTCTGTCTGTTGTGAGGATTGTATGTTTATTAAAATAAGCTAACATGGCTCTCTATAGACCATACTTTTCATTTTGTTAAATGAAACATGAAGGAAAGAGGTCAGGAGAATTCTAAGCTAAATGCAGTTGAAATGGGTTCTTTAAGAACACCCATCTTTTTTTTCTACACTTTGCATAACGTTTCTTATCCTAAAAGGGAAGAATTGTAATGCCATGCATTGAAAAAAGTGGATTAATTGTAATAATGAGAACAGAAAATTTTAATACCAATATTAATTTTATCCTTATTTTAGTCTCGTCCCCTGACCCGTTATTTGCCAGTCAGAAAGGAAGATTTTGATCTGCGCGGCCACATAGAGACAGCTGGCCATAATATAGAAACTTGTTACCATGTCTCGCTCACTGAGAAGACTTGCCGAGGCTTTCTTGTTAAGATGGGAGGGAAAATTAAAACATGGAAAAAACGATGGTTTGTGTTTGATAGAAACAAGAGAACATTTTCTTATTATGCAGGTGAGTTATGGTCTTAGTTTTGACATGGCATTCTTCCTGTTGCTGTACTAAATTATTAAATTCATATATTCTACTATTTTTGTAACTTAAAAATATTTATCTTATTGCTTACCAGTCTTGTATGTTTATATCTTGGAATGAAGTTAAAGGTTAGAATTAGTGTTCGTTCCTCATATGCTGGATCTCTAGAAGCAAGGAAATGCCCCGTATAACTGTATGCATAGATGGAATCAAAACTGGTGAACTTCTTTGCATAAGCTATGAATCAGTATTCTTCAAATTAAGGACCTGGTCACTTATTGTTTTCTAAGATTTTTTTTGTTACAAGTCATCAGTATTTGAAATCATATACATGTTTTTGGCTAGAAAATTAGGAAAACTATTTAAAGTTCAACTTGCAATCTGGAGAATCTCACATCTGCCAAAAGCTGATTTTTTCTGCTTGTTTTCTGTAATTGACTATCCTGCACTGTGCAGTTTACATTAGTTGATATTATAGCAAACCAATAAGATTAGCAAGGAGGCAACTGGAGGCTTAACAGCAAGGAACGCAAAGGCAAGTGTAGCCTAAAGAAATACAGTTGTGTGACTGACTTTTGTCAGACTCTTGAGAGATTAATAATGGCCTTCTCCACCTTTTGTTCTACCATCAGCAATCTCTCTCTAACTAGTATTTCAAACCATAGCTAAAAGCTTTTATTAGGTTTGAGATAGAGAAATTTAAAAATACAGTTGTGTACCAAATGGCCAATAATTTTGGGAACCAACTACAGACAGACAAACTGGCTGATCCGTTGATTGAGTGATAGATTGGTCTTAGGACACAGTAAATACGTGTTCCAGTTAAGAAATACTGTACTTGATTTGGAGTATGCCTTGTTGATATTCTGATGTGTTAATGTATTATCAAATCAAACTGATACCCAAGTAAAACACCAATTTATTTTAAATTAAGTAGAGGTCTTAGTGTTAAACTGTAATCTCTATGATGGCTTGCTTGTTTCAACCCAGTTTTTTATTTTACTCTAGACAAACATGAAACTAAATTAAAAGGAGTAATTTATTTCCAAGCCATTGAAGAAGTCTATTATGATCATTTAAAGAATGCTTGCAAGGTAAGAAAAGATGCATATCTTGCTTTACTTAAAATATATTTTTAATGTTTAGATGAAGTAGACACTAATTATTATATAGATAATAATAGAAAAGGCCACTTAATAGCAAAAAGCTGATGGTTTGAAGAACAGTATATGAAAATATAAGGGAAAATAGAGGGAAATTAATAAATCCTTTGAAATGAAATGTACTATCCAGATGCAAAGAAATTTTAAATATCATTACTTTCTCATCATTAATTAAAATTAATTTATAAATAAATGTTATATTTGTATTAAGCTCACATGATTATGCTTAGGTTGTATAGTATCCACATTTATAAGTTTTTTTACTATAATGAAATCGAGGCAAAAATATTCTGTTCAAAAAACTTAATGAGACTATAGATCCTATGCACATTCTGATTTTGACGGTTTAGAGAGACCATGGTTTTGTGCTAGTTTCTTTGCTTCCTTACCTACATATAGAATTTTCCAGCTAATACAATAAATGCAGTACAATAGAGAACTAGTATTCCACTACAGAAATATGCAGTGATGGCAAACTTTAGAAAATATATAACTTGACTTGACTGGTGAATCACACACACACCATTCCCACCCCCACCCTGGACAAAAGGGGCATCTCTGGATCCCCTCCCCAGACTCTTCTCTCCTCTCTCATTCTCTCTTCTCTGGAACTTCTGGAAGTCATGTGAGAAGGCCTATTCTCACGGAGCCTCTGGAGCAATGGTTCTCAACCTTTCTAATGGCACGACCCCCCCACACCCCCCCCGCCGCCGCCACGTTTGATAGAGGGCCAGA
>QLTV01003962.1:731679-750839 GCA_003457575.1 Thermophis baileyi
TTGTTTTATTTTTAGTGAATTTTTTTACTGTATGGAAGGTTTTTCCGCTTGAAAAAGGGCCCTCCCGCCCGCCCCTGCATTTAAACTGACCTTTATTTCTTCGCCCAAAGCACAGCTGATCAGCTCCTCAGCTGTGTTTCGGGCTGATTGAAGCTACTGAGCATGTGCGGAAGCCAAATTGCCCAAGGGAACGCGCGCGAGTGGAAGGAGCGCGCGCGTGCAAAACGTCACGATGTGAACCGGTGGGGAAGGTAAGTGGAACCCACCACTGCATAATATAAACCATAGGTGCAAAGTAGGGCCCTGACAAAATCAGCCAAGAGGTCAAGCCATACACTACCACTGTAAGAAAATATTCGGCCAGTTAGGACTGGGACTTGCATAATAACATATACCCTATATCAACCATATGTTCCAAGACAGGGGTCCCCAAACTTGGCAACTTTAAGACTTGTGGACTTCAACTCCCAGAATTCTCCAGTCAGCTTGCTGGCTGGAGAATTTTGGGAGTTGAAGTCCACAAGTCTTAAAGTTGCCAAGTTTGAAGACTTCTGTTCCAAGAGATAATAAGTTTGATAGTATTGAGACGGTGGTGAAAGAATAATCAGACATGCACTTCGGTTGTAAATACTGTATGTACCAAACATCAGAATTGTCAAGAATATTTCTGTTACAACTCTTGCGTGAACAGAAATGATAACATCTTTATTTTGATAACTATTGGTAGCCCCATTGAGTGCTGCTTGTAAAACCCGAACTTTTATTTGGACTCATTTTTTTTTTAAATTCACAGGTTTGATTACAGAGGCTGTGGGAGTTCAGAAGGCAATGTAAAAGAGTGTACTTTAGGAAAGTGGCGGAAAGACGTGCTTTCAGTACTGGATGAACTCACAGAGGGACCACAGGTTGCCTAGCTTTATTTTTAAACAAAGCATAATGTTTACTCAACTTTTACTGTCTTCCTTCCTTCCTTCCTTCCTTCCTTCCTTCCTTCCTTCCTTCCTTCCTTCCTTCCTTCCTTCCTTCTTTCTTTCTTTCTTTCTTTCTTTCTTTCTTTCTTTCTTTCTTTCTTTCTTTCTTTTGAAAAATAGATGAATATATTCATACAGTAGCTGCTGTTTTAGAGAAGCATGGTATAAAGGCTGTTCAACTATCCATGCTAAAAGAGAAAAGATGGTTCAGAACTTGCCCAAGCTTACTCATAGCACTTTTTAGCATTCCTTCAAATCAAATAATGCTTTTACATAAGCCTAGGGAGAGAGACATATTCTTTAAGGAATTGCTGACAGTGGAATGTAGGCACTTTCGTACAATCCAGATCACTTTATTTCTCTTGAACCTGGATCACTGTGTCATCCTGGCAAATATAGTCTTGATTTGTAAAGTACTTTGATAAAATTAACTTTTGATTGATGATGGTTACTGTGTTAGTATTGTTGCTAATTATCTCTACAAAATTGCCTTTTAAATCAAACTGCTTTAAGAACACAGAAAAGTTTGAAACTATGCTAAATAATAAGAGCCTTAGGAATACAAGTTCCAGTTTAACTACTGTGCTATTGTTTATCTCCAAATGAGCCAAGTATAGATGAATGAATATCATGGTACTATGTAATTTTTGCTTATGTGAAGAAATCATGGAATCTTGAGTTAATTTTATTTTTTTCATTACATTTCTTTTGTGTGTCACTAGGAGTCAAAAATGATTTGATGGCACATAATCAAAATCTTCTTAAACTAGCTCACATTGTTAAAATAAGTAAGGTTATTGAACTATAGTTTAAAATTATATGGTACTGTGAACAGGCCTACTGTATATTGACTTATTAAAAACGAGATATGTAAAATACTGTGAATCAATATGGTTCCATGTTCAATAACACTTATATTTAATAGGCAGTTCTATCATTTATCTTATTAAGTATACTGATGTATATGTCTGTGAGCTGTTTATGTAACAAAAGTGCTATTCATATTTTTATGTTAAGATTTTAGTTGGTTCCAGTTTGGGTGGATGGTTGATGCTTCATGCTGCAATTGCCCGTCCAGAAAAAATAGCTGCACTAGTTGGAATAGCTGTAGCTGCAGACCATATTGTATCAACTTTTCAACAACTTCCTGTAGAGGTAAGTACCAATATAGATCTGGTATTCAAATGTTTCCTGAATATACAATCCTAGTTAAGGACCTAGGATGAATTGTGATGTCAGCTGGAAACATGAGTACTACTTGAGGATTAGGAAGAGTAATAGTCTTTTATTACGTAAAGTATTTGTGATAATGTTTTAAAAAGCCCCCTTTTAAAATACTTAGTTAACTGAAGTAACTTAGGGTTATCACAACAAACCAAGTTGAAAAAACCTAGGCCAAAATTGTTGCTTCACCCTGCTTCAGGGTTTACAGAATTTCATCTCATTTCAACTTATCAAAATTAGTTTTTACTGCAATCGTTCTTTACTTTCCGTTGATGAGCCACGGTGGCGCAGTGGTTAGAGTGCAGTACTGCAGGCTACTGCTGATCACTGGCTGCCAGCAGTTTGGCAGATCATATCTCACCAGGCTCAAGATTGACTCAGCCTTCCATCCTTCCAAGGTCGGTAAAATGAGGACCCAGATTGTTGGGGACAATATGCTGACCCTGTAAACCACTTAGAGAGGGCTGTAAAGCACTGTGAAGCGGTATATAAGTCTAAGGGCTATTGCTATTCCTATTCAGGTGAAGACCCAAAGGATTGAATTGGTGTGAGGTCAATGAAGAATCTAAGCCAGTGAATAAAAGATAAAACATGATGATTTAAAGCTTATTAGGAAATGTTGAGCAGAAAGAAGTTAGTGTCAGCGTTCCAAGTAACAACCCCAACAAAAGAAGACTCTGAGGCTGGCAATTCCTCCAAGTTCCATTTTATTAGAGAAGTCATATTGGCACATCTGGGAAAACCCGAATCTGAGAGTTCCGGGTTTTCCCACCCAAAAGAAAGTCAAAGATCCATTCCCTGCACCCACAAGTCCATCACATGGTCCAATCATTTCATTGTCCCAACTGGAGGCAACCCCCAGTCACTCCCATCCAGGTGCAGGCTGAATGCCCTTGACTCCCAGAGAAAGGAATGTAGTTATGGCTAATCCTCCACCGACTCCTTGTAATCGCCCCTCCCGTTTTCTCAGGCACTAAATGTGGCAGCCCTGAAGCTCCAAAGAAAAAGATGGCTTCCAGGGCTGACAGTGGAACCTTTTTGTGATAAAGCTCTCAGATTCAATGTAATCTTGCTCTTCATGGACAGAATTTGATACAGTTCCTGGAACAAAATCCTGCAATATTATCTGCTTATTTTTTCAACAAGTGGACTCCAATGAAACAAAAAGGCTTCTCTCTTATATCAGTTCCATCACTTGGGAGGTTTGTCTATGTCTCTTTTGGCTGTCTTGACAAACCAGAACAAAAGTTGGTTCCATGTACAGTAATAGCAATAGCAATAGCACTTAGAGTTATATACTGCTTCACAGTGGCTTACAGACCTGTCTTACGTGGTTTATTGAATAAATAATATTGCCCCCAACAATCTGGGTCCTCATTTTACCGACCTCGGAAAGATGGGAGGCTGAGTTACCCTTGAGCCCGTGAGTTGTGAACTACCGAACTGCTGGCAGTCAGCAGATTTAGCCTGCAATACTGCATTCTAACCACTGCGCCACCATGGCTCTTGAATAGAACACTTCATTGGAAGAAGAGATGTTTCTGTGAGCCTTAAAAGAGCAGTACAGCCATTCAAGTTTTTAGGGTTCCCAACAGCATAATTTAATGCAAATCTGTGAAAGGTAGGTGAAGAGGACCATACACTTTTGCAATTTTTTTCAGTTTCAGTCCCCATATTATGTACATGCTTCCTCTCTAGATTAAATTGGCACCCTCATTGTTAGCCTTCCAGAAAATGTTAAAAAAACCAGCTGTTCTGGGGGCCTTTGGGAAATAATTGGTTACTGGTTTATTTCCTGCTTTGCATGTGTTTTCATTGGCTGCTATATTTTTATTGTGTTTTTCTTGCTGTAAACATTGAGGAATAAATAAGCAGCCAAATATATAAACAAATAAGTCTTTAGTTGCTGGGAGGTGATATTACGTATAGATAGGTTTGTGATAGGTCTAATAGGTCTAGAGTTTATATTAAATAATACTTTATGTGAACCAGAATCCTCTTTCAGAAAGAGAAATTGATCAGTTATTCATGCTAAGAAGTATTCAGACTAAAGGATTTTCATGCATTGTACATGAGTGTGTTTCGAATATTGTTTGGAACTTCAGTAGGTACTGTGGATAATGTATATTTTCAGCCAAGGTGTAATAATTTTGAGAACATTTTGTGGCTACTTTTGTAAAATGGTTGCTCGGGAAGTTGGCTTCTGAGTCTCAAAACACTAATTTATAAAATGTTACCGTCTATCCTTTATAGAGTGCCATTCCTGCATTTTTGCCTTTCTTTCCAGTATATCAACCTTACACATGTTTAACATCTTAGGCAAAAAAAGAAATAGAAGAAAAGGGTGAATGGAAACTCCCAACCAAACACAGTGAAGAAGGATTTTACTCTGTGCCATATGAACTCATTCAGGAAGCAGAAAATCACTGTGTGTTGAGCAGTCCACTACCTATTAAGTGTCCTGTAAGGCTTATCCATGGCTTAAAGGATGAAGATATTTCATGGCAGATTTCTATGAAACTTGCAGAGAATATTGTCAGTGGAGATGTGGATATTATTCTCCGCAAATCTGGCCAACATCGGATGAAAGAGAAAGATGATATCAAAGTTATTGTGTATACTGTGGAAGATTTAATTGAGCAGCTAAGTACTTAACATGAATTGTGTTGTATCTAAGTTTACATATGGTTCTAGAAGAGAAAAAGAAAATAATTTCAAAAGGGTGACTGGTCAAATAGAACAAGCTGGAGCTTTAAAATTTTCTTATTTTTTAATTTATTTTTTTTCTGTAAATACAGTCATTTCTTTAATGCTGCATTTGCACAAGTAATAAAATGTGAAGAAATGCTACTGTTAACCACATTTTACCACATACAGATCATCACTATGCAATATGCGTTTCTAATATTTTGTACTCTGTTATATTAAGGTCAATAAATAATATGCTTTTTATCTTTGGGTGCAGCATGACTTATTTTCCTTTTTATACCTTAAATACAAATTAGACTGTTCTTCCAACTGATTTGTAAAATATAAGTTGCCTGTGCATGTTAGAATTTTAGCTAAAATTATTTCTTATGTGTGTTTATGTGTATACATATACAATTGGGTATTTTTGGGGGGAATATTAAAAACTAGGGGTAAGTATGCTCTCTATTGAATTAATTTAAATATTTTATTAATTTTTATTTCTATGTTCCTACTTTCTACCTGTAACTCAGGACAGATTGCTTTGAAATACTGGTTCTTTTCAGGAAATAGAAATTTATGAAACAGTTTGGTTACAATTTGCATCGAAGAAGTAACTTTCAATAACATAAATTCCTTTGATAACATTACATCCTAAGCAGAATTATTTGTATAGATTTCAGTGACGCTTTCTTCTAAATATATTGCCTGCATAGTGTTGGAAATGTTGCACTAAATCAGTTGCAAAAACATCAAATTGTTGCTTATTAAAAACAAAAAAAGAGAGAAAAGGATCACATCGATGGTCTTATTAGTATTTGCTGATTATTTACTATTATTTAAGGTTACAGAAGATTTTAAGATTTATTTTCCTGTATGATGTGGTCCCAATTTGGACTGGAATGCCCTTGTTGGGTGAGACTACCTGATCATTGCCAACAGTGCATTTCTTGTAAGAAATTGAATTCTGAGTCATATCGAACAGGGGTCACCAACTCTGAGGCTGTGGCCCATTACTGGGCTGTGGCCGATTCAGGACCGGGCCGCCCGAGCATCAGCCCAGCACATGGGCACATGCATGTGCAGCTCAACTTGTGCAAGTTGAGCTGCGCACAGATGTGCATGCATGGTGGCCCGCCACTCGCACAACTTGGGACCTGCTGGAATAGAGAGTAAAACTAATGTTTACACATGCCTTATTTGTAAATGGTCAAACTCTGTTTTGGACTGCTTCTACTGGTAGTTTTAAAGTTTGTAATACAAATTTTTAGGTATTTCATACATTGAGCTACAATTCTATTATTTGTAAGTGGTAAGGATCCTTGGGCTTTCCAATAAACAGTCATTCTATCAGAATAAAGTTAATTTGTATAAAACCTTTTGACCCACATAATACTTTAACTTTACCTGATCATTCCTAGGAAACATTGTTCAACATGATGAAATGCTATTCAAAGTTTTATTTCTTACAAAAGCTATGTATATGTAGGATTGTTTTTCCTTAATTGAACAGAAAATAAATTCAGGTACCATTAAAAGTCAACCATAACAACAGGAGTTTAGTAACATCCTGTTGTTAATGGCTGACTTTGTATGTTGCAAGACAAACATTGAATCCATTTCGGCTGCAAAACTGAGGTGACATCAAGAAATTAAAGATTCAAATATTCAGTAGCTAAGTGTATGGCAGTCTATACATATCTTGTTGCTACCTATTGCAAATAGAATTACCTAAGCACATAGTTTTTTTAAGGACTTTGATCAGTGTATGAAATGCAGATGATGGGGGGGGGTATTTTACATGTTGTAAAATGTTCTGAATCACAAAAGTTAGGCACTAGTACAGTGGTTCTCAACCTTTCTAATGCCGCGACCCCCCCGCCACCGCCGCGACCCCCCCCCGCTGCCGCAACCCCCTCCCTGCCCCCTCCCCGCACGGGATGAGGTGACAAAGGGGGCGTGGCACCAGGGGCGAAATCTTCCGGGTTCAGGCTTGCCTGCAGGTCGCCGGACAGCTGATAGCGTGGAAGCAGGCGACTTCACCCAGACGCCGCCATTTGGGCTCTTTTACCCTCTGCGCATGCGCAAAGCATTCTGCGCATGCGCAGAGGGTAGAAGAACTCAAATGGTGGCGTCCAGGCTACCAGCTGTCCGGCGACTCGCAGCACGGCCGAACCGGGACCTTTTCACCCCTGCAGTGACGGTGGCACCAAAATGGCGGGCTAACGCACGCGGCGACCCCTGTGAAATGGTCGTTCGACCCCCAAAGGGGTCGCGACCCACAGGTTGAGAACCGCTGCACTAGTATGAAAGCAGTGGACCTAAATTCATCATGAAGTATTTACAGGAGAAATAGGTCTGGAATGGCTTTCAGTCTCAAATTTGTTATAAAAAGAAAATGTCTAGCTTAAAACAAAGACCCAATAGCTTGTTTTCCAGAAATCAAACATTAGCAGGAAATGAGGGCAATATAAAACTAATGTTATACCGATCTAATTACTTCAATATTTTGACGTTGGTTCTATCTTGGCTGTTGAGCAGTAAATTTGAAAGCAGAATCTAGAGCAAGTGATGTCTTCCTTCTTTTATATATGCATAAACACACACAGACGCACACACACTCATATAATGCAAAAATGCCTGAAGGCCAAGGATGTTCCTTTCAGCTGAGTGAGCCAGAGAGTTGGCCTTTGAAATCTTGTTGCATTCATAGTTACGATTGAATAAATGGCTGTAATTATTTTTTGTACATCTCAACACTAAGATGTATGAAAGTGACTAGGGGCATTTATTTGCTTATTTAACCAATCTCATACCTCTCCAATTATTATAGACTTTGAAAGAAACTTTAACAAATGTAGAATTATATCAGTAATAAAGCATAGTATTCTAGGGGGGGGGAAAGTCACAATCAGATGGTGATTTGTATTTCAAACCAGCCTTAATGAGTATTTAACTTGTTAAGAATGTTTGCATTATGATAGCCATATACAAACTTTTGTGCTTTCCTGTCATTAATTTCTTTAACTCCTTTTATCGTTTTGTTTAATTTTTGTTTATTTTTAGCTTTTAAAATGTTTTAACCTTATGTATTTTATATTTTTTAACTTTTAAAATTCCTAATTGTGTTTTAATTTTCTTATGCTGGTCTGTGACCATAATAAAGATTTAATGGATTGATTGATTGATTGATTGATTGATTGATACTTTGAATTGTACTTAAAACTTACTGGCAACAAATGGAGCACCAGCACCTGCAATATACAGTATGTTTTCTGGTGAATTATTCTTGCTCATCAGCAAGTTGATGCATTTAGAATCAGTTGCATTTATTGGAGTTTTCAAACTCCAGCCCAAGTGGAACACAAGATTGTCTCCTCCGTGGCAGCTGAAAGAAACCAGGAGGGAGAGGAACCCAACCCTTAGGAGACTGAACTCATACTATTACTGAGCTCATACTATATATTATTACTATTACGTGATTACTGTCAATTTGTCAAATTTGAAAGTTTCACAGAGTCCCATATGCAAGATGTTGGCCCATGTTTCTCATTAGTGCCTGCCTATATGATGTGTCTAGTTCTAAGTGAATATGAACAAATTTATCCATATGAACAAATTTATCCACAAAACCTTTTGTAAACTTGCTCATATGGTATGAACTTGTATAAAGACTGCATAAACTTGCTGTTCATTCCCCATCAATGACTGGATCACCTTAAATAGTGCCACAATTCAATATTGCATGGTTTTAGTAAGAACAGGGAAGTACTGAGCTTCACCATCCTTATCACAGTGTACATTCAGATCTGGGCTTGTACTTGTGATCCCATTCAGTCATTGGTAAATAGGTATTTATTATGTTGGTTTATCTGCCAAAACTCCTCTGGGTATCCTAAATCTGAGGCCAGAGAGAAACTATTTGGCTTATTCTACTAGCACCTTTGCCTATTTAATGTTCCAGAGATCAACCAGGTATACCTAGAATTTCTCATCAGGTTAGAAATTCCCCAAGCATGACTGGAAAAAAACAATTTGATTCAAAACAATTTTCCCCTTGTGCAGTTCACACTCACCATCAGCTGTCCAAATTCAATCAAGACTTAAAAACATAAATCCTGTCGGGGAGAATTCGTTTGGACATCTGAATATGACATTTTGCATTTATCCAGGCAAGCACTATTTTGGAACAAGCTCAGTGGAAAATGATGGTCTTTTGATCTGTCATCAAGGGTTGTTAGAAGACAAAGAATTCAATCACGTTTATGTCACTGCTAGATGACGTGGTTATAACACCCTGGAAGCATCAAACAGGCTCAAGTCAACTGTTCAAACTTTCTTCTGTTATAATGCCCCAAAGAGCTTTTTCACCATTATCACTGCAAGAATAACAAGGACTATTCTTACAGTAGATTTCCTTAAGCACAAAGAATCCTGTAAATTCACACATAAAAGCTACCAACCCCAAAGTTGGAAGGGGTTATCACGGATAAAATATAACAACCACTTTCTCCTCAACAGCTGCATTCTAAAATGGAAAGATAGTGCATATATTGGTGTGGGATTACATTATATTATACCATAACATAAGGCTTAATAAGTTGGTATTTTTTTATTTGAATTTATTAGCCACCCAGCTTAAATGGACCTTAATATATAGCTTGCTAATTACTATATTGTGCATTATATCCTTATTTTACTTTGTTCAAATATTTATTTTTATGAATCAGTTTATTTCTGCTCTCTAATGAATTTTATCTCGTGATTTCTTTTTTCCTGTGTATGTGCACTAATCTATTCACTGTTCACCAAAACAGATAGAAACCAAGGTCCATTAGCTTGTCCATCATATGTCAGCTGCTACCCTGAAACCCCCTGTCTACTATGTAGCTTATTGCTTTGGATAGCGAGATGGGTGGTATATAAATTTAATAACCAAATAAAAAATAAATAAAAATCCATAGAATACCATGGTTCTTGATAATCATTAAAAAGTGGAGCTAGAAGAGATGTATTATTAGTGCTTAACCTATAATATCCTGAATGTAGCCACTAGATGCCAAGATTCTTTTAGTCTTACTGAAATACTAAAAATATTAAAGATTTGTTGGAGGCTCAGGTTTTTAATAAACTGAGTTATCAATCAGTCTGTTATTTGCACTGTCTCCATACTGTATGTCTACTAAACAGTATGAAACAGACACTGTCCCATGGGAACTGTTCTGAATGACTGCCTTTGGCTCTATACTACAAAATGAAAAAACAATGACAAAATATTAGCAATTTATTATTAAAGAAATCCTTAAGGGGTGCCCATACATACTGAATGCCATTTTGAATAAATCAGTGCAATTATGTGTTTCATTTTTATTCAAGTATGTTAAAACATGGAATGAAAGACCATAAGCAGTATACATTTCAGGTTTCTTTAAAAAAATGCACATATCTGTGGCATGTGGCTAGACAGAATAGGTGCACAATATTTGCCTAAGAACTTTCCATCTTTGAATAGATAGCTTCTAGCTTCTGTAGTTGTTGCCATGGAAGCTATAAAGGAATTCAAATAAAGAGCTATGTGCTAAAATCTTGTTTCTGGTATTTTGTTTAAACTGATTATGAATCATAAATATTGTTTCAATGTTTTCTATTCTAGAATAATAAAAATCAAGCTTATTGACCATATTCATTGGAAATTTTAATTTAAAAAAAATCATTTTTCTCAGGCACTATTTAATACCCACAGCATACTGGATGCAGGGAGACAACCTCTAAGAGAAGTAGATTTCAGCCTTTGAAAAATAAAAATAAATCAGTGCACAGTACAGAAGACTGACAGGAAAATGAGGTCACCTACTGAATTTTTCATGTATTCAAGTCCAGGGGAATCTGAGATTTATATAAAGCAGTGAGCTCATTATTTGCATCAGAACTCAATAACAAGGGGGAAAAAATAACGTGGGAAGAAATGTTGACTATCCAAATGTCCAAAGTAGCATGATGGAATCTGCTCTTTTTTTTTTGTTACAGGGACTGTGAAGAATTTACATTGAAACTAAAAGGTATTCTAGGGTGTATATTTATTCAAATGTAAGCTTCCGACTATGCAACTGTGCTTAGCTTTTCAACCTAAACAGTTTGTGTTTTAATGACATTAAAAGGATGGGCCCCGAGAGAGATGAAAATGTCAGCATTCTTATCTAGTTTTATTGGTGACGAACAATACCTCTTGGCTGTTTGCAAGTAACTGGACAAATAGGTTTCCTCTCTGCTGGAGAAAAAAATCCTCAGTCATGCAAAAATTAACATTAAAATGTACTCTTTCTGTAAGCTTGTTTTATAAAAAGGATATTCAAAACAACTTTCTGTCTGAAATGGTGCAGACCCAGAAAGTCTTCCACAGAAAGGCTACATTATTCATGAAAAGCCTGAGCTTTTCCAAGAGAGTCTTGACTTAATGTCCTCAAAGAAAAGGACACTCAAAGCTACCGTATGTACTGCACCATCATGCCCCTTCATAGTGATTTGCACACAAAGCTTGTCTTACATTAGGGAAAATAATGACCCAACCTCAAAAAGTTAATATTTTTAGGAGTTTAACTTTCTTTCCAGAGAAATACAATCAATGTATAATAACAAATGGTTAAATTCATTCATTATATATCAACTAAGGCTTACATGGTATAATTTACTGTTCTATCCAAGAAAGCATAATCTCTTGGGCAAGTCCTGAAAAATCCATATTATCTCCATTTGCTTATTAAGTGCAGTTCAGCAAATAACAGCTGTGATTTGGCATGGATTTGGAAAGTTATAATGCTTTAGAATTTGAAGCTTTCTGCTCTGCATTGCAGATCTATTGGTTTGGGATGGGATGCTGAAAAATCTAGTTTTTTCCTAACATATTATTTAGGAACGGAAGTATATATTTTTTTCATTTTCTGCACATCTTTTCACAACTATCAGATGCCACTCTACTCAGCCTCCATATTTCCAGATTTTACATCATTGCTATAGGTGCAGAATTGTCTTTAGTTCAATAAAATTCCACTGTTGTCTGTGATTCTGAGAGTATTTTAAACAGCTAAATTCTCGGGCGCTATGACAACGGCTGCAGCATAAGAGCATTGCACAGAATAACAGTCTGACAGCAGCGGAAGTGTGTGCAGAGAAGCTGGTTGCAGCTGATTGAGTTGAATAGGACTCCTTCTCTGGCTATGAGGGAATAGGAGTGCCTCTTTAATAGCTCTTAGCAACGCCCCTGCTTTGACCCTACTCGACTGTGAGGGAAATCAAATCAATACAACCTCCTCCGAACCACAATGCTTCCACAGCAGCAGGACCACGACCAGCAGAGCATCACAGCTGCCTTTGTCTCGTCTTAAATTTGATCAAGATTTCTTCCTTTGATTTGGATTCGGGTTTTGGATATAGTTAATTGCTGAAAAATCTTCACGTGCCTCGCCGAAAGGATCTTCTAAATTGTTCTGTAGGAATGTTTTTTATACTTCTGGCTTTGGTGGCTTGCTGTAGTTCATTAAAGAGAGAACTTTGAATTTGCAACGTTAATTTGAAATATAATTAGCAACTTCTAATGCTGATGGTAATTGTATGTGGAAATTTAAAATATGCACTATAATAGCAAAAATTCACACACTCTTACAATCTTGAGAGCTTGTTCGCTCACCTTTTAAAAGATGTTTTGATGTTATCTTTATCTTTAGTAAGATGTTTAATAAGTTGATAGGTAATTCGTAGCTTTTAAAAGTTAATGTGTTTTTTCTCCTTCCTTCCTAGAGATGGCCAATAGAGGACCAAGCTATGGCTTAAGCCGAGAAGTTCAAGAAAAGATTGAACAGAAATATGATCTAGAATTGGAAAGTCGTTTAGTGGATTGGATTATTATACAATGTGGTGAAAGTATAGAGCACCCCCCTCCTGGAAAACAACATTTTCAGAAATGGCTAATGGACGGAATAGTAAGTAATAATCTGATATTACATCTATAAATGTAACATTGTTGAATAATATCATTTGTTCCTAAATTTCTACCATTTCAAAAATATATCAGATAATCAATTAACTATGGCATGCATTCCTGACCTCATTAGGTAGCATGTCCTATAAAATTAATAAGTAACAAAGTAATGTTTCAGAGATTACAAAGTATATTTGATTTGTTTAACTTAAGAGCAATTATTATCTCCATCTGTAAACTGCCTTTCTCTAGACTCCAATAAAATAATTCAAACATTGAAGGTGATTGCTCTTATGAGCAGAGGATAGTATGAAAAACAGTGTATAGAACTGTACAGAGACAGATGGAACAATGGTTATGCAATATGAGGAATATAAATTACAATTCTTTGACAATTAATTACAGATCCTTTACAACCCTGAGCTTTTCCCTAATAGTATTATATTCCTTAAAAATGGGTTAGTTATGTGTATTTATGAAATGCCACAATTCTGTGGGTTTTTTTTTTCAAGGAATAAGCAATTCTAAGTCTTTAAGTGATAATTTATTCATTTACTGAAAGAGCGACACAAAGATGCTTTCATTTATATGGAAGACTTGGCAAAATTATAAAATGTAGTGATTGTGTTTTTATCAGCTTACTACTTGATACTACTTACGCTTGAGCTCAAACTGTGTTTTGCTCTCCCATGTGACTATCAATTGTTATATAATCTGAAGTGAATAATTTGATTTTGCCTGCTTCATTACAGCCATGTATGTTTTATCTGTGGAAAGGGAAGCTTTGCCAAGCATTTTTAATGTATTTGGCTCAAATGCATCCATAATAAATGCTGTCAGTAGCATACACTTATGTTTGTATTATGTATTTCATTTGAGGAGCAGAGAGCCAGGGGACCCTTTCTAAGTGGCATTAGAATATCTATGTTATAAACAGAGTAATATACACATACTGTGTTGCCTTTAGTTGGTGGAATTAATTGATTTTGTCTCTTTCAATTCTGCTTTTAATGGTCAATCTCCCAGCTGCTCTGCAAGTTAATAAACAATCTTCATCCCAAGGGAAAAGAACCTATTGCAAGGATCACAGAATCAAAGATGGCTTTCAAACAAATGGAACAAATTTCTCAGTTCTTGAAAGCTGCAGAGATCTATGGAGTACGAACAACAGATATCTTCCAGACAGTAGATTTATGGGAAGGTATAAACTTATTTATATATAAGGGTGGTGTTTTTTTTTTCTGTAACACTGTTTAACCTGCTATTCACTATATATTTCTTTATGGGGAAAATTCCCAAATGCCATTACAATTATTTCTAATTTGCATTGCCTTTAAGCACTGTTCTCTCCAGTAATGCCTTATTTTCTCTTGAAATTTATATTGATGCAAGACTTAATGAAATATTTTGTAACTATAGCCAAGTGAAAGATATGGGTTTTTTTTACAGAAGCACATCAAAACTAAGCAAATAGAAGTTATATTACAGCAGATATTTCAGCAAAATAACAAGTTATCATTTTAAGGATGGTGAAATGTAATTAGTTTTCATTTAAATGTAAACATAAACCAGTTCGCATTTTCTATATTTAGCTTGGAACAAAGTTAGTATGTATATCAATACTTGCTGAATTTCATTATCTAATTTTAACCTGTATGTATGGGAAATATGCACAGAAATTAAAAAATGTACATATTAGGAGAAAGTCCAAACCAAAATTAATTATATTAGTGGAACCCATTACCAAAATTAATACATTAAGAAAGATACGTATAGAAAGAGTATACTCGGAAAAATATACAGCTATTTGTTAAAATCCTTGTAAAATTTGGTTGGGGACATTCATAGTATGGGATTGATCCAGTTTCAGATTGGGAAAACATACTTGAGAAGTTCACTCATTGATTGTAGTACATGAAATTAATCATCCCATAAACAATAACCACTCTCTTGAATGAAAGAAAACTCAGGACAAATAGGTCTGAAACCTGACAATAATAATGTTGTCAGAATAGTTTAGACTGAGTTTATATTGGGTGAAGCTTCAAATTTGTATGTTGTCATTTCACCTCTGGAAATGGGCCTTATGCAAGTCGAGTAGTACCTTTATGATTTATGCAAATCCTACAAAAAGGTGTTTTGAAACCCAGCAGAACAGATAGAAGACAACTCTTTTTAAATTGAAAAAGCAGATTAATCTTTTACCAAATTCTCAAGAATGTTTTAGAAGCTGTTCCTGACTATCCCAATGAGAATGTACAGCATATGCACAGTCACTGCTCCACATTTTTCTCAGTAAAAAGGTGAAGTAACTTTATATGCCCCTCTTTTTATTATACTCTGGAATAAAGAACATTCCTTGTATGTTTCTTAGCATCAGGAAAGACTTGGTTTAATGGAAGTAAAATACTAATATCTGCTCTGATATTCTGATAATTTAGTCCAGTACCTAAATTCAGGGCTTTTTTCAACAGTTCTCTTCCTAGTATTAGAAGAATCCATATAATTAATAACATTGTCCTTGTAATGATGAATTTGATATTTCCTTATATGTATCCTTTATGAGTACTCTGAATGGAAGTCATGTATATGAGTCAAAATAAATTCTTGCACTCTCCATTTAAAACAATTGTCCATTCTTATTATATTTGTTTTTCCTCTCCTCCTTCATTTCCTAGTCTTGTGCAGCAAACTGTAGGAGTTCTGCTTTCCCTTTTATATTTATTTTGTGCTTTAAATTAAATTATGAGCCTGAAGGCTTGCCTAACCCATTTACAGGGACTTTTGTATCTCAAGAACATTTTTTAGATGTGAATTGATAATGATAGCCAGGAAGCAATGAAAGAGCTAAAAGCCCTGCCGGATGCGGCTACTGGCTCTGAGGAGAAAAGGATAAAGCAATCTTTGCTTTCTGTTACTAATCACGTCTCAGATGTTTCCAAGAAAAAGTTAGGCAGGATAAGTGCCAGTAATCCCCATATCAAAAACTGTCAAGTAATATAGAGAGAAGATTCTGGATTTTGACCAAGAGAAATGATCTTTAAAATTCAAATGGCATTCTTTTGAAGCTTGGATCAGAAACTGGATGAAGGTATTGAAGCCTTCCCAATTCTGGTAATGTCCAGTTACTTACAGCTCTATTCCCAGAAGAGGAATTCTGGGAACTGTACTGCCCTCACAGCTGGAGGGCACCAAGTTGGAGAAGGTTTACATATATCATGACCCTGGGTTACACTGAGATTACCTACTTGGATAGCCATTTACAGATCTCATCGTTTAGATCTGTATTATGCTAAGGTTTGGAATAAGCTCTAGTGACATTGACTAGAATATCAGTATTGTTGTGAAGAAAAAAATGATTAGTACGCTTAAGCACATACTCAAGCATAGTACTCTTGAGCAAAAACTGGCAAAAATGTTCATCTGATATATTATGTCTTTTCAATGGTGCAAATAATGAATAATTAAATGTGGATGACAGGGCACAATAGTAGTTATCTCAATAATCCTTCATGCTCATTAAGACATCAAACTTGTCCCCAAATTGGGAAGCAGGATTTTGTATTGTGATTGTCCCACCAAAGTCATGAAAATGATTCTTGTTTATCAAGTCATAGATGGCTTCTTTTGAATTGCTAAAACAGTTCTATACAGATCAGCATGCCCTAAAATTACAGGTGTATGTGTGTGGGAGGGAAACTAGCATACAAAATTGAGTTATTATGTAATACCTTATAAATATTATTTCTACATTAAAAAGCAATAAACCTTTAGTTTGCCATGGGGCTGCCTAGTCCCTTGAGAGCTCCTCTGGCCTGTAATAATCCAATGTTAAATGGCCATCTTAGATTCCCTGCCTTTTGTTGTTAAATTGTCATTATTCTATAATTTTGAAATGTTTAACCTTAATTTAATTTTTCATTTCTAATGTTAATTTTTATACGTTGTTTTATTTATTGGTTATATTATAATGCATAATGCCCAGAGCCACTCTTTAAGGGAAAGGGAGGTTTAGAAATTTGAAAAATAAATAAATAAATCTCATAAAAAGAGATGCAACAGAGGTACTTAGAAATAGTACATCAAAATAACAAATTAAGTATTTGAACAGAATATCCAATAGACCTGAGAAGCCTTAATAGAGCATTATTAATGCAATATTTCATTTTAAAAAGGTTCTGTTCATCATTGGATACATCTTATTTATGTTTTATTTGTTCCATAGATGTTATATGCAATACTGCTAATTACTCGCCTTATTTCAAAATTATTTATTTTAGGGCATTCCCATTAAAGATGTAAACATGTTCATTTTTAAATTGAAAGACATCACAATATTATGAAATATTAAGGAGGTTTCGTTTTCTGGCCCAAAATCCTTTTTAAGAGAGTTCTGATATTAAAGCCTTTGAGATTTCATTTCCAAGGTTATCATAAGAGCAGCAGAATAGATGTGAGGGTAGAGAAATATTTGTGATTCTCCATTTCCTTCATCTAATGCTAATTGTAAAAAGCTAGTACTTAATTTTTTTTTTTAAAAAAAACCTTTTCCCTTCCAATGCAAGCTGGACTATATACTTCTCTTTTTAAACATCCCACAACCTATGAATATGGCAATAAGACCAAGGACCTGTAGAATGTTAATCTTCTCCTTCCAGCTTGCCCTTAGCCAAACACTTCTTCTTCAGTCTTTCCATTATTAGAATATCACATTATCATAAAGTGCTGACCTCAGATTTCCTTTTCCAAACCTGGAGCCTTTGTTTTAACTATGACTTAAAAGGGAGTGGCCTGAGATCTATGCTCCTGGGATCAGTATCTTTCAATAGACTTAAAGTTACTTTAAAAGTTAATGGGAACAAAAAAAAAGGGGGGGGGGAATGGCTTCTAAATTCTCTCATTGCCTTATGGATGTTATCATTGCATTTTTACTTCACCCATGCAGCCCTCAATAGCTACAAACAGTAATTTTAAAAATGTGGCTTTTAAAAGCAACTTTTAAAAGATGATATTGTCATAGAATTAACAGATGTTCCTTATTACAATGAGCCAAGGTTCTATGACTCACAATCCCCCTTTAATATTAACTTTTCTGTGGCCTTAGTCAATTTAATCACTCTGTCTTTGTTAAATAAAGATAGTAGCATTAATTCATGCAGCTGCTTATGAACAAAATAAGGACTGCTCTGAAAACAGTGCTGGGCAACTTTCGCAGTGATGTTACTGTTAGCATAGGCCATGAGAACTTAACATCTGTGGATTCTGTGATTTCTCATGTCTTGTCACCTAGGTTTTGGTAGATGGTGTGGCTTTGTGAGTGTAGAGGGAGATTTAACTCATTGGTGTTCAGTATCTGGCTGCTGAGGTAAAGATTAGCTTTACATATCTAAAGCTTCCTTCAGCAATTCTCTGAGTGTAAGTTGTCAATGCAAAGAGTGGTGGTGTTGAGAATGAAAATAGTGCTATAGTCCATCATATTGCCTTCTATCTGCAAAGGATGACTTATCTGTAAAGGAAAACTTCCTGCATCTGTAGAGATGCTTCACATAATTTAAATCTCTGGAATTACAGAGGCTGTCCTCTAGAGCAGGGGTATCAAACTTGCGGCCCGCGGGCTGGATGCATCATGCACTGGCCACGCCCACCCCCAGTTTAGCAAAGGGGGGGAAAGTTGTGATACGTCACGTGACAACATGACGACGTGAGTTTGACACTCCTGCTCTAGAGTGTCTATGGAGATTCTCAGTCATCCAGGTCATGGCTGGCCCAAAGGTGCTTTTTCAATAGGCAACTGGACTTTCTGGTTGACTGAGAATCTCCATAGACATTTAGCTATGCACTTTGGGATGAACACCCTTCGAATGGTGTAGGAGTATGAACGGATACCAGAAAGTCCAGTTGCCTCTTGAAAAAGTACCTTTGGGATGTCCTCTAGAGCAGGGGTCCCCAACCTTTTGGACCTCAGGGATCACCAAGGTCATAATTTTAAATCCCGCGGACCACCAAATTCATAATTTAAAATCCCACGGACCCTAATTCATAATTTTAAGTCCCACAGACCACTAATATGATTTTTTTAAAAAAGATAAATACATTTGTAAAATAATGATCAGAGAACTTCCATTTTATTAATATGAAATGCACTTATTTAATAAAACAAAATTATAAATGCTTATTTAATTATAACAAAATCGTAAATGCTTATTTAATCATAAAATATTTGAAGAATGTTTTAATTGTAACAAAATTATTAAAGTTAGTGTAATTATTACAAAATAATTGAAGCATATTTAAAAGTGAAT
>QLTV01003962.1:750991-806769 GCA_003457575.1 Thermophis baileyi
TCCCTCACCCTTTTCTCTTTCTCTTTCTCTTTCTCTTTCTCTTTCTCTTTCTCTTTCTCTTTCTCTTTCTCTTTCTTTCTCTCTTTCTCTCTCTCTCTCTTTCTTTCCTTTCTCTTTCTCTCTCTCTCTCTTCCTCCCTTCCCTTCCTTTCCCTTCCCTTCCTTTCCTCGTTTCCTTTCCTTTCCTTCTTTCCTTTCCTTTCCTTTCCTTTCCTTTCCTTTCCTTTCCTTTCCTTTCCTTTCCTTTCTTTTCCCCTCCCCTCCCCTCCCCTCCTTCCTCGGGGCGCGCACCTACGGAGCTCCGCCGGCCTCAGGCTCTGGCACTGGCAGGTGCCTTGGCAGGGCAGGGAGACAGTGGTGCTGCCTGGAGAGCCGGCGGGTGGATGGGTGTGCCGGGTGGTCTCCGAGCCTCACCAGGAAGGTAAGCCGAGTGCCGGCCAGACCCATGCGTGCTCCCACCCACCCCTCGCTCCTGCCGTCTCCCGGGAAGTTCGCGGGAAGTGGCAGCGGGTGGAGCTGGGCAGGGCGGATCCGCCGGTGCAGTGCCCAGTGAGGAAGGCCGGGCGGGGGGCACGGCCGATTGTCTCGTTCATGTCGTGGGGCGGGTGGGTTGGAACTTTGTGTCGCGAAGCCCGCAGCCGGGTCGGGCAGAGATGCCGGCTTGCAGCGAAGCCCACCACCACGAGGCCCATCCGTGCAATAGGCTGCGTTGCCCTGGCCCCGCTCAACTGCGCTTCTTCGCCGGCGCCCAGCAAAGAAGCGCGGTTGAGCGGGGCCGGGGCATTTGCGTGGGAGCGGCAAGGAGTTCAGGGCAGGCGGCAGTTCATGTTTGTGCGTGGAGGGCAGGCGAGGGGAGGTCAGGGGGTCCCCCCCCGGCACCCCTCCTCCATGCAACCTGCTGCTGCCGAGCGGTCTCGTTCACGCTGCCCGCTTCGCTTGTGGGGTGGATGGGCTGGAACTTCCGTGCTTCTTTGCTGGGCACCGGCCAGGCTCCTCGAGAGACAAGAGTTTGCTCGGCCCCATGCAAACTCTCAAGGAGCCCGGCCGAAGTTTCCTGCGCCGCTTCAAATGCTGGTGCCGCACTACAGCTGAGAGAAGCAGCCGGAGTTTGCTGTCCATTGCGGATGCTAGCTCGGCCCCCTGCAAACTCTCACCACCTGCAAAGTTGCAAACTGCAAAGTTGCACATTTCAAGTGCCACCCCAGGGCAGAGATTTCCAGCCCCACCATGGCCAGTCCCATATTCCAGAGCTGTAGTAGTCACACTCACAGGACTGGCCCGTTGCAGCTCCTCCACCCGGGTGCACTGTCCATTGTGGATGCTAGCTCGGCCCCTGCAAACTCGTCTCTCGAGGAGCGCTCGCTGAAGCGGCGTGGGAAACTTCGGCCGGGCTACTCGAGAGACGAGAGTTTGCAGGGGGCCGATCTAGCAGGCGCTTTCTCTCTGGCCTCCCACCCGGAGGCCTCGCAGAAGGAGAGATATAGGCCCGAAAGGAGGCTGAACCTTCTCCCCCAGGCTGCCGAGCGCAGCGAGTTCTTGGTCTTACCTTCCTGTTCCAGCTCGTGTGGCTCGCACTGCTATACTCAAGGTGAGGTTTGCGCTCGGCCTTAAGAGTGGGGGCTGGGGTGTGGGTGGGGTGATATTGGGCAGTGCAGCCTTGTGTTCCCACGCGCAGACTGGGTTAATTGCTCTCGGCCATATCTGGTCCAGGGGCCAAGATTTCTCCACGGACCACCAAAATTTTCTCACAGACCACCAGTGGTCCGCGGATCACCGGTTGGTGACCTGTGCTCTAGAGTGATCCTCTATACCAGTGTTTCCGATCTGGACATCCTCCAGGTGTGTGGACTTCCAAAACTCCCCAGCTAGCTAGCATGAGAAGCCCTGTACAGATAGACACATGAAGCTGACAAGAAAGATAATAGAGTGAGGCAGAACCAACACTCTTTTGCTTCTATCCCGTGCAACCACCCCCCGCCCACACACATATACATTCACATTTGTGTGTGTGGGGGGGGGGAGAAACTTGAAGAAGGTTTAAAAGAACTAGCAGGAGACTGAAAGAAAAAACAAAGTGCTTGACATAAGAAGAGGCAAGCTAGAATGACTAAAAGCCTGATCTATCTATAATGGAGGAAGTCCAATGAGTTACAAAAGACATAGATGGAAATCAGCCTGAACATGAGTGGGCTGTATTCCCTCATAATATCATGTTTTGGAGCCTATATGCAGCTTATGCTAGTGAAACTTGCAGCAAACCATTGGTTTATTTCTGGGCATCATATTTTACTTCATTTGTTAGTAGTTAGAATAGGAAAAAAAATCCTAACTCCAGCCCCCAAAAGCTACTTTCAATTTTGTTCCCCACAAAAATTTGCCAAACCCGATTAGAAAGATATAGTTTACTGAAAAGTGTAGCCTCTAATACAAGCTCATAGAGATCAAACATATGGTCAGATTTCCTAAATCTCTAAAACTTTTTATAGTTATACACTGACAGTCATGCAGTATGCAAGCTAAAAGTAGGAAGAGTTCTGTCAAGGAAAATTCCCTTGAGACCAGAATAAAAATAGAAAGCATAATGTAATAATAAAAGCTCTGGGGATTTTGAGGTTAAACAGGTGTCCAAGTAATGCTGCTGAAGTACAACCAAACAATTTAACAATAACAAATGAATAATTCTTTTTAGGAAAAGACATGGCTGCCGTGCAAAGGACTCTAATGGCTTTAGGCAGTGAAGCTGTTACAAGGGATGATGGATGTTACAAAGGGGATCCCTCCTGGTTTCACAGGTAAGAATATGTTTGTTGTTTCCATTTTCAAACATAGACTAAATGTGCATGAAAAACAAATGTGCATTTTTTTTAATGAAAAACAAATCTTAGACAGAAGAAAATGTATTTTTTAAAGCAAGACACCTTAATTTTGGCCCTTTTCAGCTGATAATTAAAGAGCTAATGATCTCTTTAGAATAGATATTCAAAAATGTTCCATTTATAATAATGAATTATGTTGATGCAGAATGGTCTACCCAGGAGTGCATAAATTCCTTTGCTTATTGACCTAGAGCAGGCGTGTCAAACTCGATTTCATTGAGGGCCACATCAGGGTTGTGTTTGACCTTGGGGGACTGGGGTGGGCGTGGCCAGGGTGGGCATGGCCAGCTCGATGTCACTCATGTTGGGGGCAGCTGTGGTGGCCCGAACGCTCTGGCAGCTCTGTTTTAGGCTGCAATGGCCTCCTGCAACCCTCTGCAAGTGATAATGGAGCTCAGGAGGGTCACACACAGTCCTTCCAAGCTCCGTTTTTGCTGGCAGAGGTACCGCGGCCCGGTCCTTCGCTGTTTCCAGGGCGGCCCCGTGGGCCAGATCTAAGCACCCTGTGGGCTGGATCTGGCCCCCAGGCCTTGAGTTTGACACCCCTGACCTAGAGCCGTTGAAAATGAAAAGCATAGAATCCCACTATTTTCAGACAGGAAATATGTAAACCTTTAGTATAAATTCTAATAGCATACACAGCTTTTAAAAAAGGGAAAAGAACAAAAGTATCCCAAATCCTTCCCTATTCCAAGTATGTGATTTTTATTTTTAAAAAAGGTAACGGAAGCCCTGCAGTTTTGATTCCTCTAGTCATTGCTGACTATAGGGAGCAGTGCTCACCTCCGTTTCAAGGCCATTGAGCCAGCACTGTCCGAAGACATTTCTGTGGTCATGTGGCCAGCATAACATCACAGAGTGCTGTTACCTTATCACCAAAGTGGTACCTATTTATCTACGCGCATTTACTTGCTTTCAAACTGCTAGGTTGGCAGCAGCTGGGGAGAGAATGGAAGCTCACCCCGTCACGTGGTGCTCAAGTCTCGAACCTGGGCTGCCAGCTTTCCAGCTGACAAGCCCAGCGTCTTAACCGCTGAGCCATCGCGTCGCCCTCAAGTATGTGATATGGCCCCATATATTTTGTTCCTTCCCTGACAATGCAGAACTCAGCCCTTTGATCTTCAAAACATTAGGTGAGCCCCCTGCTATCCAATGCTTGCCCACCCCAGTATATAATTTGTGTATCAAGAAGTCTTCTCTTGTTTGTGCAGCTAGTAGATAGGGTAGTATGTCTTGCTTAAAGTATTTGAGTCATTCTTTCTAGCAATGACTCAGATATCTGTAGCAGCAATTGTCCAAGCATTAACAGAAATATGAAACATAATTTGCAATTCATTGCTATCTGCTGAGACAGTTCTGAAACTATACTTCCTCAGAATTTTGCTCTACTTCATGATTGTTGATAAATGAACATATATCTAAGAAATCTGCCTAACAGTTCTGAAGCAATTTTCCCAAACTGATATTTGATACATTTTGTAACATCAACCTCTGGAGAAATAGTGCTTAATCTTGCACGCTCTTGTCTTAATAAAGCAGAACATCTACTTAAGTGTTTTTCTGGATGGTGGCCAGATAACATAAAACCATCACTACCAAGAAAGTGGCTGAATGATTTGCTATTTGATAACAATATTTCTACTCTTTCTCAAATATGGCTTATCTATATGTAGCAAAATACCAGGTTGATTTAGTTTTCTAATATTGAGGTGTTGAATGAGGTTACTCCAATACAGGAGTGAGTAGTACCCATCCACTATAAATCCTTATTTGGTAATAATTTTGATTTTTTTAAATTGTTTTGAATGAGGCCATGGCACCTACTAGGTTCCAAGAGGGAGCTGAATTGTTTTTGGATGGTGATGAACACTTTCCCTAAAATGTCACTGTAATTAATGCTACTTTCAACATGCCGTATTGGCTGAGATGCTTTCTATCTCCTTGTGTTTAATATTTTTTGAAGGAAAAGAAATGCAAAGTAATGCAGTTTTTTCAGAGTCCTATTCTTTTTTTCACAGTGGCTAAATATGTTCAGGAAATAGAGTAGAATTTTAGAAAGCCTTTATATATAAGATATTGATACTTTCCCCGCACATGTGTGCTAGTCGTTTCTGGCTCTAGGGGGCGGTGCTCATCTCCGTTTCTAAGCCGAAGAGCCAGCGCTGTCCGAAGACATCTCCATGGTCATGTGGCCGGCATGACTAAACGCCAAAGGCACACGGAGCGCTGTTACCTCCCCACCAAGGGGTCCCTATTTTTCTACTTGCATTTTTAACGTGCTTTCGAACTGCTAGGTTGGCAGAAGCTGGGACAAGTAATGAGAGCTCACCCCGTAACACCGCAGTAGGGATTCAAACCGTTGAACTGCTGACCTTCTGATCGACAAGCTCAGCGTCTTAGCCACCACATCCCTTATTCTTTTTTTTCACATCACACATTTCATCGCTAAATATGTTCAGGAAATAGAGTAGAATTTTAGAAAGCCTTTATATATAAGATATTCATACTTCAAGCCCCTGACCTCCCCCCACCCTCAAGGAGATCCCTAGGTTCCTTAGGACTTGCTGGCTTCCATTATCTTATGACATACCTACAGCTTCAGAAGGGGGAATTCAGTGTTAGAAACCTCTTCTTGTCTTCCAAAACAGCTCATGTTCTCAAAATCAGGACAGTACTAACCTTATACTGTAGTGTAGAAAAACACAGGGGCTGTGGCAGTCAATCTGATAAAAAAATATTTGAGAATTTAAAGCAGAACAAGAGTGTCACTTTTAAAACAGAATCATTTTCACAGGAAAGCACAGAAGAACCAGCGAGGATTTTCTGAAGAGCAGCTTCGCCAAGGACAGAATGTCATCGGTCTTCAAATGGGAAGTAACAAGGGAGCATCCCAGTCAGGGATGACAGGATACGGAATGCCAAGACAGATCATATAGTTTAAAACCACCTTTAAATTCTCACTTACCCACTTGGTAGCATGGCCTGACTGAAAAACACATAGCTACGGTAGTTAATATTCATGCTGAGATCTGCTTCTAGGTTTTCTCTCTAAGATTATGTATATGTTTGTGTATGCAAATGTATACACGCGCACACATACACACAATCTTTCAACTGAAATTGTGGATCTGTGTGCTTGTTGCGTGTTAGTTCACATAGCACGCTGACACCGTATGATGTTCATTTTTGAACTATGCAAAGACTATTTTTCTGTATTTATTTGCAATTTGTTATTTTCTGTACCCTTCTCTTATTGAACTGCCTATAACTTCTCAGTCCTTTTCTTCTCTACTCTATCCTACTTTCATCTTCTAAAAATAAAAATAAAATGGGATGAATAACTGCAAAGATTTAGGCTGGATATCTCTTTTGCAGCATCTCTATGCTCTGAAATAAATGTTTTAAAAGGAGAGTGAATATGATTTATCATACTTTATAGAAACAATTGAGTTCATTGTGATCCTTATCAAGGATATATGCAGACATACACACACAGAGGGACACAATGTTAAGCTGATCGAATGTGATTGGGCAAAAGGTGTCCCAAATCAGAATCAGAATGTAACCTAAGAGGCAGGAAGATCCCCAATCCAAGAAAAATCATTCCAGAAAAAGCTGTAGCATCAGAGGAAGAATTTGGACAATCAAAGCAGGACATTGGTGGGAAGTATGATGTTTATTGGTTCCAGTCATACTTTGACTTCAACTCTTAAAAACCAGTCTTTCACATGTAGACAAAGGCCTGATCTATTATAAGGTTTTTTTAAAAAAGTATCCCTTTAAACTTTGCTGATTTATGCTTAACCCCACTACCGTACTTTCTTCTGAATACACTTACCAAATGTTTAGCTTAATCAAGTAATGATTTGGTTATCAATAGCATCTGCTCACCAATTACTTATATATACCGTATTTTTCAGAGTATAAGACACACCCGAGTATAAGACGCACCTTAGTTTTTGGGGAGGAAAATAGGGGAAAAAAATTCTGCCTACCAGGTATTCATCTGGCTAGCCTCCTTAGTCTGGTCAGCTTCAGCGCATTAGTTCGCTGGTTATGAGCGTGCGTGCGCGCTTTTTATCCCCTGGTTGGGGATAAAAAACAGCTTCTAAAGCACAGCTGATCGTCAGAGAGAGAAGCAATGAGAAAAGCAGGAGAAGATCGCTTCACTCGCTAGCGCCTCATTAGGGCTGAAAAAAAGCTTCAAAAAAGCTACATTCAGAGTATAAGACACACCCAAATTTTCAGCCTCCTTTGGGGGGGGGGAAGTGCGTCTTATACTCTGAAAAATACGGTATATAAAACAGATGACTTTGACATGGAAAATGCAAAACATTTCATTTAAATTATAATCTTCTCAACTATTACGGGTAAGGGACGCTTATCCTACTGTTAGTCTTCAGTCTAAGAGTTTTCAGGTACCTTTCATTTAAAGTTGAAGGAAATTTCAAATATTAAAACGAATAGGATTTTTGCATAATTTATTCTATATTATTTTGCCATTGAATTCACATGTTATAGCTTTGTTACTATCCACTAAAAGGACTAACACCTTCCCCCTCCCCTTCATAAACTAAAACTCACAGCAGCTTTAAATCAGAATTAGGCTGATTTATTCAAGGCTTTTAGTTGGAATGGGCTTCTCAAGTTCTTCCTTGGTTCTCAAACCTTTTCGATACCCTCTGGTTTTCTTCTTGTATCAGAAATGCCAAACTTAACTCAGAGGTGGCTGCTATCTGGGGGATGGAGAAACAAATTGTAATGTACACTGCCCAAATGTTTAACATAGTAGTTCAAAAAAGAAGCACACGTACATGTGAAAAATACAGAAAATCCTCACCTTATTTGTATTTGACAAGAGACTATTCCGTGTAATTCTCCTACAGTCTATTATCCTTTGTCTACCCAAAATATTAACTGCATACAATGAAGTTTGACTACCCCTGACTTAAATACATTCAGAAAATTATAATGGAATTTGGTTTAATAAAACCTGCATCAAGCTTGATTAACATAAAGGGTTAACTTTTATAAGAGAAATCGGATCTTGACTATTGGGGGAAGAGGAGTTCAGAATGCTTTACTATGATTATCTCATTTTATGCTTTCCTTTTGTGATTGTTTAAGTTGATGTTACTTGTCTTCGCTTTTGTGATTGTTTAAGTTGATGTTACTTGTCTTATCAACTTACCTTTTGCAGTAGTTTTACATTGATGCTCAGGTACTCTCATTGTTTTCTCTGGAAATTGAAAGGATGATGAAGACAGAAATCTCCACTCCAGCAGTACCATATTTCTCAGCCAAGCTAAGGTATGGGATGTGTTTTGCTTTTTGCATCAAGAGTATGACTGTTATGGCAACAGGATCAGGACATTTACACTTGCTTCTAATGATTTGCGGTTGTAGGATGCTATCACCTTCTTTTTAGCAATAGCACTTAGACTTATATACCGCTTCATAGTGCTTTACAGCCCTCTCTAAGCGGTTTACAGAGTTAGCATATTGCCCCCAACAATCTGGGTCCTCATTTTACCCACCTCAGAAGGATGGAAGGCTGAGTCAACCTTGAGCCGGTGAGATTTGAACCGCCGAACTGCAGCTAGCAGTCAGCTGAAGTAGCCTGCAGTGCTGCACTCTAACCACTGCGCCACCTCTTTTTCACTTACTTTTGTCTGCTTTCAGCTCAGCTCATCTATAATTATAACAGGCAGGAAATATAATGAACAGAAATTCAAGATATACAGTTAGCCAGTGCATCCCTTGAATAGGTGCTCAGGGATGCTATATTAGATTGGTACATCATTATCAAACCTGACCGATGTTTGATGATAGTTGCTTCTGCTGATATTAAATAAGTGACAAAAAGCATTAAAATTTTTCATTCTGAGCCTTGTTATACTTTCCCACTCAAAGTAATGTTGGAAAGAAATTATGTAAAGGAGCCCAGAAATCATCAGTCAATCCATCATTGTGAGATTTTGCTGAAAACTGAATCCAACGGGAGCAAATTTGGTGTAGGAGAGAAGCTGGCAAAAGAAATTGTGTCTAAATGTGTACCAAATCTGGTCGGGGACTCTGGAAAAATCTTTTATCATCATAATTATCCTCATCATCAACAACATCTTTATCATACATTAAAAAAACCTTTCAGTGCAACAATATGATAGAGCTAGAGAACACCTCAAATTCTGTTAACCCCTCTATTCTTAGTCCTCGTTCTTTCTTCCTCCTGGCTATGTGACTCAAGAGCTAAGCCTATGCAATTTATCACACGCTATTCACCACACACATGATGAAATATGGATGGAGTGCAGAAGCACACAGAGAAATGTAATATATTACATGTACCTCCCATGGCCACTGCTGGTTGAGAAGTTGAAAATAATTCCAAAAGCCATACCCTGAAGCTGGATTAAATTCCATGCACATCAAAGCTTTCTCTTCCCTTCCCAGAGCTTAACCCTAACCCTAACTCTAACTCTAACTCTAACCCTAACCTCAGCCCTAACTCTAACCCTAATGGCTCAATACAACTTATTCGTGTCAGTTAACAAATTTAATATAGTTAACTAATCTATGGAAATATAAGAAGCTCTTTGATAAACTGTTCACTAAGATGAAACATTTCCCTTTTGTTTACCTTTGCCAATGGAGCCCAAAGTAGTTAGAAATACCTAAACATACTAGACAAGTATTTTCTGCAACAGTCTTATTTTATATGCAACAGTCTTATTTGACTAGGAACTTCATCTTAAAGTAGAGCAAAAAAAGATACTCTCTCACTTCTCCCAGGAAGAGGCTTCTTAACTTGTACTCATAGATCCCGTCTTTCCTCTGAGTAAACTAAGTAAAGAATTCCTCAAACTGGACTCAGCTTCCGGAGAGAACTTGGACAGTTTTATGTATTTTTCTAAGCCATATAGAGCAGGGGTCTCCAACCTTGGCAACTTTAAGACTTGTGGACTTAATTCCCAGAGCAAAGCTGGCTGAGGAATTCTGGGAGTTGAAGTCCACAAGTCTTAAAGTTGCCTAGGTTGGAGACCCCTGATATAGAGCACTTTATCATCACCTTCTGTGATTTTACTTTTTTTTAAAGTAATAACTACTTTTAAAACAGGTGGATAATAGCTTTGCTTTGTTTTTCCCTTCAATATCAAAGATAGGGATCTGATTTCAGGAGAAGAAAACTGACATTCATTTCTCCTTGCCACTTTATCACATTTATCGCATTGAGTTAAATAACTTTGATGGTGGGATGTTTCAAGTTGTATTTTGGATTCCCTGTGAATTTAACTTCTATTAGATTATCCTTGTCTATTTAATTAGATACCACATTTTAGGTACGGCCAACCAGAGTCTGACTGAGCATTTGTAATTTCCAGTAAATATTCCCGTAGAAGAAACTGCTGTGAACAAATTGTTGAAGAATTAGGCTTATTATTTCCATTGTTGGAATTATTGGTCTTTTAAATTTTTTATCCACTATAAGCTCACTATAGCGAGAAAGGTGATCTAAATTTATTTTTTTGGATGTCTGAAAATAAGCAACTCTTAAATATGCTCTGACTTTATTAGTTGCATAATTTTAAAGGCTCACTAGATTAATGCCAACAATGCAAGAATACAATAACTGAAAAGTCCAATTTATAGCAGCCAGGTGTGTGTGTGTGGCAATGGGCATGCTGGATGAAGTTATGAAATAAATGATAAATATGAGATTTTTATTTTACCAAATATTTTGCAAATCTAGCAGAGTAGACAATTTAAGTTCAATTTCCGTATTCTGAGTTTCTTCATAAAAAGGATTCTTCACTACTACAGACTGAACCACGCAAATATAAGAATTGAGAAATAAAGGTGGTTTTGAAACTATTTTAAAACTTACTGCATAGCTTATTAGCAAATGGGACAGTTTTACTTAGAGAATTATTTCACCCATTCTTCCAAATGAATGGATATGGTAATGTTTATGATTAGACATATGGTTTGTGTCCTCACCACAATACGGTTGTTTGGGGCAATAACCTTGGGTCTCTATGAATGCATCATCTGTGACCTTCAGTAATGTTATAAAATAAAGATCTGATCCTATGTTCAAGCAGCAGAAGTAATAGATATAGTTGTGATTAATTTAATGGTATGATATGACCTTTGTTTCTAATTAGATTTGTCTGGCAGGACTCCTTTGCTGGAAACATCTTCCAGATGTTCTTGTAATTTATTAATTCTAATAGAAAGGATAGTAGCAGAAAAAGCATTATGTTTCATAGTTGAGGCCTGTTATATAGCACACACTTTCTTGGCTGAATGTTTTCTGTGTAAACTGACCTCTTAGTGCCATATTTCATAAACAACATGGGTGCGTTGGTTGACAATTAAAGCTATCGGGCTTAATCTAAAAATTACACTACTGCAAAGCCTGTCATAATGTATTATTCATGAAATATATCTGTTTAAAATAAAATTCTAGAATAAGCATACAATATCTGGGCTACAGACATATGGATGACCACTATATGGTGGCAAAGGCTATAGCTTTCTATATCAATTGCTGGCATCTAATCAGAAGGAGTCTGGAGGCAACTTTTTCAACTAACACATTTTATTAAAAGGCATACATTTTCATCAGTGCATTCTATGCCTCTGATGAATTGAACTTCAGGTCATAAAAGCTTATATCTTTCAATAAAATTAGTTTTAAAAGGTGCTACTTGATTCCTTCTGATGTTTTGCCATAACAGACTAACACAACTCTCCTATAACTGCTGACATCCAGTGGTTCTCTGTATTTTTGCACCAGAGATAAGGTACAGGTAGTCCTCAACTTATGACCACAATTGAGCCTGTTTCTAAGCAGAGCAAATTTCAGTTGCTAAGTGAGACCATTGTTAAATGAGTTTTGCCCCATTTTACGATCTTCCTTGTCATAGTTGTCAAATGAATCACTACAGTTAAGTTAGTAATACGGTTGTTAAGTGAATTTGGCTTCCCCATTGACTTTGCTTGTCAGAAGGTAGCAAAAGGGGATCCCATGACTCCAGGACATTGCAACTATCATAAATATGAGTCAGTTGCCAAGCATCTGAAATTTGACCATGGGGATGCTCCAATGGTCATAAGTGTGTAAAAGGTTGTAAGTCACTTTGTTTAGTGTCGTTGTAACTTCAAACGGTCATTAAACAAACTGCTGTACGTTGAGGACTGCCTGTATACCCTTTCTGAAATGGATAGTAAATACTCCTATAAATCTGGCAGTGCTGGAGCAATCTCACATGATCTCACAAAAGCTCCTTGTTAAATTTTATGGAATTTTTGACCTGGTTGACAGCAGAGGTGAGCCCCCAAACCTAACACAACAATTAGCTGTTTTGCAGCCAGTAGTGCAGTAGCAGCAATGGAGCTGACAGAGGCAGTTCCTAAATATTTAGCAGTGCACCACTGTTTACAGACAACTTGCACTAATGCTGCTGCCCCCAGCATTTCCTGGAACAATACATCTACCTGGTCCACAGCATCTCTTAAGTCTTAAAAACTGTTTTTTTTAAAAAGGGACAATGTTTGAGGGAACAATAAGAATATATCACCTTTCCTTTTATAAGCCAGAGATTTAAAGCAGGGGAAGGCGTTCTTTGATGCGTAGAGACATATTTAATGGTGCTTGACACTGCAAGCTGCTCACCTTGGCATTAAGAAAAAAATACTACAATATATGAAAGAGTCTCCATCAAGGTATGTTCAACTCCAGCTGGCTATATTCATGTACATCTATGGAAGTAGTTTGCCTTTGTTCTATTCTAGGATGTTTGTTTGTTTGGATTTCTGATTGGACTAGCTTATGCCCCTGGTTTTTCCTGAACATCTTACATCTAAATAACAATCAGGCCCAGACATGGCAAACTGCTGAGACCTCAAATAGATATTTTTCCTTTGTCTTGTTAATTTGAGCACATCTTCCTCCCCCCCACCCCGCCTCCCTAGAGATAGACTTTCTAGGATGGAAAATGTTCATTTAGTAAAATGTATCAAAGAATAAATTGATAGTACTGTGAAAAACTTGTTCAATTGCCATGTTTTCACATAGATTATAAATATGGAAATATGTAATCATTTTATACTATTGTAAACTAATTAATGCTTCCATTAAAAGAGTTTTACAATTACTTATTCATATAGTATGGGTTATTTTCCCTTTTGAAAATCTTGCTTAGGAAAAGAGTAATGTTTGAAATAGGATGAGTTGGCAAATATGCCTTTGAGTTCTGTTGATGGGGGGTGGGGGTGGAATGAGATAGCATAATCAGAAACCTTAATGCTAGTATAGTATAATTGATGTTTACCAAGATTTGTAAGTTAATTGGCTCCTTTATAAAAGGGCACTGAATTCTTCTTCATCTTCAGTTTTCTGATTATGGCAAAGGATAAATTCTGTTTGTTTGCAATTCTCCTGATCTTGAGCAATAAGAAATTGAAATGACATCCCAAATCTTAACAGATGTATGAGTTCACTCGATAACATTAGATTAGAATGAATCTAATAGAATAGAACGACTGCTAGATTCCTGCTTCTGCATAGGGCTGACAAATAATCAACAAGTCTGAAAGGACAGCAAAAAGGGAGATAAAGGAGCTTCCTGTACAGAAACATAACTTTCTTTTCATTTCTATCTCTCCCTTATTTCCATCATGCCACTAGAAAGGATCCTTATGCATCAACATTTAATTTTAAGAAAGTAACCAGCTGAGTTGAAACACTGAGAAACACAGAATTACAGAATAGCAGAATTGGAAGGGACCTTGGCGGTCTTCTAGTCCAATCCCCTGCTCAAGGAGGAGATCCTATACCACTCTGGACAAATGGCTGTCCAATCTGTTCTTAAAATTCTCTAGTGATGGAATACCCACAACTTCTGGAGGCAAGCTGTTCCACTAATTAATTGTTCTCACTAACAGGACATTCCTCCTTAATTCTACATTGGATCTCTCTTTGATGAGCTACCACCTATTAGTTCTTGTGTTGCCCTCAGGTGCTTTGGAGAATAGGTTGACCCCCTCCTATCTATGACAGCCCTTCAAATATTGGAAGACTGCTATCATGTCATGCCTAGTCCTTCTCTTTGTTAGACTGGACATACTGAGTTCCCGCTTCATCATATGCTTTGGTCTTCAGTCCCCTAGTCATCTTTGTTGTTCTTTTCTGCATGCTTTCTAGAGTCCCAATGTATTTTTTGTATTCTGATGTCCAAAACTGGATGCTGTATTCCAAGTATGGTCTTACCAGTGCAGTATAAAATAGTACTAGAGTCCCTCGGGAGTTGGGCAGCATAGAAATACAAATAAACTTAAACATAAACTTAGTAACACTTCCTCTGTTGATGCAGCCTATGATTGCATACTTAAGTGATTGTCCACTAGGACTCCCAAATCCCTTCCACAGTTACTGCTGTTGAGCCAGATATCATCTATTCTATACCAGTGCATTTGATTTTTCTTGCTTAAGTGAAAAACCTTACTTTTCTCACACTGAATTGCATTTTGGTAGATAGGGCCCAGGGGTGGGTTCTAACTTATCTCGCTGCCGGTTCGCTTCCTCCTGCGCCTCATGGCCGCGCCTCGTGGCCACGCAGTGCCAAAAAATCCAAAAAAAAATTCAACCCCCCCCTGAAAACAAGATGGTGACGCATGCGCAGTGCTGGAAACTTGGCTTCTGCGCATGCGCAGAAGAAAAAAAAACCCGGAAAAAAATTCCCAAAAACAACCCCCCCCCCAAAAGACGAAAAAAAGATGGGGACGCATGCGCAGTGCCGGAAACTCGGCTTCTGCACATGCACAGAAGAAGAAAAACCCAGAAAAAAATTCCCCCAAAACACACACACACACAAAAAAAAAACAATAAAAAAAAGATGGCGGCGCCACGGACCGGCACCGACAGAACCGGTTCCGTGATGTCACCATGACGTCACCAGCGGGTCGCTACCAGTTTGGGTGAACCGGTCTGAACCAGGAGGAACCCACCTCTGATAGGGCCCGGTGTTCAGGTCTGTCAAGATCCTTGTGTTGGCTATTCCCCCAGCTTGGTGACATCTGCAAATCTGATGAGTTCCCCTTCTATTCCTGCATCTAAATCATTTATGAAGATGTTGAAGAGTACTGAGCCTAAGACAGAGCCTTGGGATACCCCACTACATGCTTCCCTCCATGTAGGTGTAGTTCCATTGTGGACTGCATGCTGAGTGCGGTTGGTCAAGCAATTAGGAATCCATTTGGTGCACATGATGTCTATTGCACAGTAGACACAAATAACTATTTCACATCTATTACAGATTGTAAAAATTAAGAAATATAAATAGGCAGCCTACTTTCATGCTTTCACTTGTTAAGAATATGACAGTTTAGAATGAAAGGGTAGAAAGGATGTGAAAGATCGCAAAAAAGATAAAATGATAAAAGTCTGAAATGATTTGTGAAGAGAAAGAAAAATTACTAGTAGTGAATTTATCAAAAGAATGCAGAAATCTGTAAAAATGCCATAATCATAAATATATTCATAATGTAAATATAATTAGAAATAACCAAACCAAAATTTTTGAACCTACCTCTAAGAATTCATTGAGTTATAACAGCAATCCTGTCTGATCATATGAAAGACACCAAATTTGATCCCTGGGAAATGCTGAGTTGTCCTACTTAAAGCATTATGATTTGTACTGAGATGACTAAAGAATTATGCTAAGCATCTGCATGACTTGGAAAGATTCAGCTTATGCTTTATCTCTTATGCTTATTATGCAGCAGTAAAAGACAAAGGAAGAATGCCAATGCCAAATTGGGTATTGATAGAACTTGGCATTTCAGCAAAATCATAGATTGGTAGGAAAATATTTATTTTCTAAAATATACCGTATTTCAGTATAAATAAGAAAGAGCTCAAATGTAAGGAAATTTAGCTTAACACCCACAGAAATGAATTATGGATCAGTACTGCCATTTTGAATTGAATGTGGAAACAAATGGAAGCCAGTGAAGCTGGCAACATCTAGCAAAGCAGATTAGTATCAGTTTAGTCTTCTAAACAATTTTGTCTTCTAAAACAGTGGTCTCCAACTTTTGCGGCTTGCTGCTTGGCTGGGAGGGGCAGAAGGCAATCAAGCTGTGCGAGCTGCAGGGCGGCATGCACGCTCATGCACATGTGGCTCAACTGCAAGTGGAGCTGAGCATACATCCGTGCCGGCCCACCGCTTGTGTGAGTTGCACTGCGCTTACGCGTGCATGCCAGGCCGCCTCTCACACAGCCCGGTTCCGAATAGGCCACGGCCTGGTAGTAGACTGAGGCCTGGGGGTTGGGGACCCTTATTCAAACAAGCTACTCTGTCTAGATAATTATAATTGGTACATTGGCCTGAAAAAGCCAGCATGGGGAATTCTAGGACTTGAAGTCCACACATTGGACAACAAAGTTGCCAAGTTTGAGAATTATTTGGCTAAAGCAATCTTCCCTAATATCTCTGTATTCACAGAGATATTAGGTCTCTAATTCTGAGAATCGTGGTTCCAAAACAAATGAAAGATTCGAGATTGGAGCAAGCAAATCCATAATGATAAAAGGCATTCTTCCTTCTAAGAATTTAATCCATAGAGGGAATAGAGTCCCTTCCATAAACTATCACCAAGGCCTTCATCTTCTCTGAGTTCCAGAGTCTTTAGCCAGTCTATCACTGAATCTTGGCATTGTGTTTTTTAGTGATTGCTTCACAGCACTGATACCTGACTCTGCATGCTTGTATTACTGCAACTCGATTGTGCACAACAATCAGTTCTCCTGCTGAAATTTTTAAATTGGTAACAGCTTTTATATGAACATTAAAATATTTATTCTTTATGTTGCAATTTTTTAACTCTCAAGATCCTTTTTCAGACAACAATCATTCATTTATTTTAGCAAATAGTGAAAAGTGATATCTTAAATGGAGCTGTGTATAACTTTTATGTTTCTGAATAAATTCTGAATAGGAGAAAGAATTTGGCTATTTATGAGCCAAACTGTAGAACTGAAAAGTTACCATTTTAAATCCCATGTGCTGCATGTTCACAATAGGTTATGCTGCGAAAGCAGACACTCGGTGTCATATGAGGAGCCCCTTAAGAATACGAATCTAAGATTTTCTGTAGCTTGAGTTCCCAGTGGATTGCCTCCTTTAGATATAAAGATATAAAAGGTATTTTATAAAGAAATGAAGGATTATTTGTTTCAGGTGAATTAAAAATGCAGTTTTTTAAAAAATACACGAAACAGAGAATGATAATACCCTGTGGTTTTGACTTTCTGAAACTACAAGACAAATATTAGTTTACACAACTTGATGACTATTTTTAAAAAATATATGTGTAAATGATACTATCCTATATTATTTTCCTATATTATTTTGTTAATCAAAACTCGAAACAATGCTTTTTTTTCCTGGTGTGTTTGTGTGTTCAAAACCTGATTTATATATCAGGATTACTGAGAGTATTTTAAATAGTTTCAAATGGCAGCTGTTACTATATGGTAAGTCATTTAGCAATAGCAATAGCACTTAGACTTATATACAGCTTTACAGTGCTTCACAGCCCTCTCTAAGCAGTTTACCGAGTCAGCATATTGCCCCCAACGATTTGGGTCCTCATTTTACCCACCTCGGAAGGATGAAAGGCTGAGTCAATCTTGAGCCTGGTGAGATTCGAGCTGCCAAATTGCAGGCAGCCTGCAGTCAGCAGAAGTAGCCTGCAGTACTGCACTCTAACCACTGCGCCACCATGGCTCATTTACATAATGTGGACATCTTTCAGACAGACTGGTGGAAGACTGTTCATATATTCTACAAAACCATATTTTTTCAGTCATGGCGTACTGACTAAACTATATGATTAAATTCATATAACTCACTAAGCCATATCTGCTTTTACATACTGTACCATAATGCAGGGGTCCCCACCCTCAGTCTATGGACCGGGCCATGGCATGCCAGAAACTGGGCCGCACAAGCAAACAAAGCCCCATCAGTGGGATGCAGGCAGCATGCGAAACCACGCTCTCTCCGGTCCATGGAAAAACCTCTTTCCACGGAACCAGTCCCTGGTGCCCAAAAGGTTGGAGGCCGCTGCCATAATGCAATTACTGTAACCTATTGCACCTAAACAAAATCAAGTATATGACATTATTGCTTAGAATATATTGTAAATAATTTTATGCAGTGAACTTTCCAAATTATTAAATCACAACTCAGTCATGGTAATGCCTACTTTAAAATATACTTAGACTCACTTTGAATTCCAGGAAAGTGTTTTAATATTGCTTAAAGCTAACACAAATGTTGAGGACACTGCCTGATGATTAATCAGCCTTTAATTAATAGCTACAACATTTACATTGTTTGTATCTTGAGAGGACTGAGCTCCTAGCTTACTCATTTATGAACTTCATTTGTGAACACTGAGTAATATTACAATGGTAAAATTTGGCATGACAAAGCCATGCAAAAGCCTACATACTTATGAAATATTTAAGTTCAATCTTATATATCACAGGATGATGATCTTAAAACTGCAATTCCATATGCATTTACTGAAATACCCATTCCCTTGATTTCATAAGCTTTATGCAAAATTAAGTGGGCAGAGGATTATGGTTTATGCCTGTCTGTAGAATGGAGAACTCTTCCTTGAATCTGACTATCCCATATGATACAATCAAAAATGTACTCTTGGTAATCATTCCTTCTCCTGTGATGGGCATATGGCAGAAGCCCTCCAGGGAAAAAGAGTGAGGGACCAGGTGTTCTGTGAAAAGATCTACCTGTTTGTTATGACAAATGCATATCTAAACGACCTATGCGATCATATTAAAAGCAGATGCGTCCTCTTCGCCAATGACGTAAAATTATTTAATACCACTGACAATGCTGCTGCCCTACAAAGCGACCTTGACAATGTGTCAGAATGGTCACGCAATTGGCAACTCCAAATTTCAACTAATAAATGCTCTGTCCTACACATTGGCAATAAAAATCAGAACACCAAATACAAGTTGGGCGGCAACGATCTCGTAGATGACCCTCACTCTGTTAAGGACCTAGGAGTACTCATCTCAAACGATCTAAGCCCCAGAGCTCACTGTAACAGCATTGCCAAAAAGGCATTAAGAGTTGTTAACCTAATTTTGTGAAGCTTTTTCTCCGGTAACATTGTATTGCTAACTAGGGCCTACAAAACCTTTGCCAGACCAATTCTTGAATACAGCTCATCTGCCTGGAACCCACACTGTATATCGGACATTAACACGATTGAGCGGGTTCAGAGGTATTTCACGAAAAGAGTACTCCACTCCTCTACTCACAATAGAATTCCCTATGCCACCAGGCTTGAAATTTTGGGCTTGGTCAATCTGGAACTGTGCCGCCTGCAGTTTGATCTAAGCATGGTACACAAATTGTCTGCTACGTCTTGCCTGTCCATGACTTCTTCAGCTTCAACCACAATAATACACGGGCAAACAATCGATACAAACTCAAGGTAAACCACTTCAAAATCGATTGCAGAAAATACGACTTCAGCAACAGAGTGGTCAACACCTGGAAAGCTCTACCCGACTCTGTTGTTACAGCCTCAAACCCTCACAGCTTCAATCTCAAACTGTCTACCATGGACCTCACCCCATTCTTAAGAGGTCCGTAAAGTGGGCGTGCATAAGCGCACCAGTGTGCCTACCGTCCCTGTCTTACTGTCCCCATTTATCTGTATTTACTTCCTTTGTTCATGTTTATGTTCATACCTATACTTGTTATCTTGTACATGTTTGACAAACAAACAAATCTATCTATATATAAATGGCTGTATGTATGTATGTTCCAGCATAACTCTGGAACGCCTCGAGCAATTTCAACCAAACTTGGTACACATATGACTTACTATCTGGTGAAAAATACTGTGGAGGTAAGCCACCCCTAGCACCCCTAGGGGTGGCTTTCAGAACAACAGTCATGTTCTGTACACTGAGCCTAGCTCAGAGGTCATGTTCTGTACACTGAGCCTAGCTCAGAGTTTTTCTGAAGAGGCCTAGGCCTCCCTCACACATTAGGCCTATGAAGGGAGCCTGATTAGGTCAGTACAGAGACCTTTGATTGAGTGCACCACGGCCTCAGTGGATCGTCCACCCCCACCTCACAGCTTCGGCCCATGTTCCCAGGATCGTCCTTCACCCCCTCATCGCATGAAGGACGGGACCACCCCAACCGAGGCAAAACAGGTATGGAGGGCAGAGAGGAGACCCAGCCTATTTCAGCAGGGGTGGAGGAGGCGCAGCATGGGCCACCTCAGGGGTTTATCTTCCAGTCCCAGGCCCAGTTTGAGGAAATGGTAAAATGGGTGGTGGCATAGGCAGGGGGGTGGCGCTTCTAAATCCCCCAGCTGTCCACAGGTTCCGTAGCTGGGATTTGAACAAGGTCCTTATGCTTTTAAAACCCTGTAAATAAAATTGCTTTGATTTCACACTATAGATATCATTCATTCCTTTCCCTGTCTAATACAAGTTTGGGATAAATAAATACCCGGGTAACACCGGGTAATCAGCTAGTAAATAAATAAATGAACAGAAGCATAAAGCTTTCAGACAGAGCTATGTTGAGACAGAAATATATTACAAGACTTTTTAGTGCAATTTAGCTTCAAACAATACATTACATAATCTTATCTTCCTGGATTTGAATGTTTAGTTTTCCCCATATTGGAAAAATTGATAATATTCTTTAAGAATGCTCAATTTATACAGGATTCCTTATCAACTGCTCAATTTATATGGAATGCCACTGACCTGGAGAGCATAGGCTGGGGTTCTTTGTTTTTGGAGGTGGAAAGTAAAATTGTTGCAAAATATCATGTAATTCTAATGTTAATGTTTTTAGATGCTTTTACATCTAAAAATAAAATAAACGGTTGAGCTATCACACATTAGAGTGATTCAACACATTCAATTCAGCAATGATTTAATATTGATATTAATTCTGAAAGACATTGACATTATACAGTATGCATCTTGCAGTGATCATAGTTCAGGTGTTTTTTTTTAGAACTACAGATATTTGAGTAGATTTCTATTAGGATGAAAATTAAAACAAACAAAATCCCCAAAATATACATACAGTCTTGAGTAGAAAATAGATTTTGTTCTGTAGAATGAAAATAATGAGAAATGAAAAGGCTTCTCAAAAGTAAAAGCAATAAGAAAGGGGTGTTGGATCACTTCAATATATGTTTTAAATAATTGCTTATTCCAGGAGCTCCAGGAGATAACATTAGGCACAGTAATGATAACACAATGAGTTTAGTATACCTTACTACTTGGTATTCCAAGTACTTGATGTTACAAGAGATCTTTTCTCTGGACCTAAAGGATCTCTCAACTATTATGGCTGACATCTATAAACACTGATTTCTATGAATATATCTAATCCCAGAATCTGTGAAAACAGCCATTAACATATCTTCATTAGGAGCCGTGGTGGCGCAGTGGCTAGAATGGCAGTATCGCAGGCTAATTCTGATGACTGCCAACTGCCAGCAGTTCGGCAGTTCGAGTCTCACTGGCTCAAGGTTGACTCAGCGTTTCATCCTTCAGAGGTTGGTAAAATGAGGACCCAGATTGTTGGGGGCAATATGCTGACTCTCTTGGGGAGGGCTGTAAAGCACTGTGAAGTGGTATATAAGTCTAAGTGCTATTGCTATTATTTATGTGAAGATTTTAATCCTGCTATACAGTATCAAAATCAGCAGAAATGTTTAAATAAAAACAGAAAGAATGGTGACTTTAGAGTATGAACCTTTGGTACAATTTTAAAAAAATTGGGCAGAAAAAGTGTGTGCCTATTCTAAAAATATGAAGGAAGTTTTATTGATTTATTTTTAAGTGCTATGGGGATGAGAAATGGATCAGTAACAGAAGCAATGTACCTCAGTAACTAATAAGATTATCCCTGCCTTCAGGATTACAACCAGGATACTGTCACCAAAGCAGAAATCAAAGAATGAAAAAAAAATTCAAAACCATTTTCTGGAAATTATAAGAATTATAAACTATATGGGTGTAGACAACATACAGAATCTCTATCTGAATTAAGTATCCACAATTTTGCCCTAGCATAGATTGCATTTTCTCTGAATAATCTGTATGGGGTAGCGATGGGGTAGAAAGGAAAAGTGAGTCAGTTCTCTGATTGTTATAATTCCTACACTCTTCCTTTCTGACATTCTTCTCTGTTTCTCCCGGTCTTTCTCTCCTTTAGAGGATGCCACTCATCTCCATATATTTATATTTCTAAAATTTTATTTGAAGTGTGACATAACATCCTAGCAGAATGTGGAAGAACTACTGTACACCTTTTACGGTACTAGCATATTCAGTGCAGTGGTGTCATATAACTTTGCACCCTGTTTCAGACAAAGTTCTGTGTGATTACTCTTCCTTTTTCCCCCTCCAGTTTTCACACTGCAATTTGGGCCATCATATATTTTAAAACATTTGATGAAACTCTAACTAATGAAAGAAGGACAAAAGTGTCATCAGGCCAATGAAAATCACACACACTCTAGATTCAGTCTGGACCTAACAGGCGTCACGACATTCGCTTGAATCAAGTGTTTTTATAGCTCTGCCTTGGATCATCTGACACCTGATCAAGGCTTCATATTTTAGGCCCAAACAAACCCTTGGTCTTACCTCAGCCTAAGTATATTAGGGAAAAGGAAAAGTAGGCTACATAAAAAAATTTCTAGTGAGTTTTACTACTGGTGAGTTTTGGATGTTTTGTAACCTGGCAGTTATAATACAGTGGGTTCTATTTGAATTCTAGGAAAAAGGACTTCTTAACAATAAGAGCAGTTTGATAGTTCAACCAATTTTCAAAGAACTGGTGAGCAAATCTTCCCTGAATGTGTTCAAATAATAGAATAGAATAGAATAGAATAGAATAGAATAGAATAGAATAGAATAGAATAGAATAGAATAGAATAGAATAGAATAGAATAAAATTCTTTATTGCACAAGGAATTTGTCTTTGGTGTATATGCTCTCAGTGTACATAAGGAGAATAAAATACATTCATCAAGAATAAAAAGATACAACACTTAGTAATAGTCAAGGTTACTAATAAGCTATCAAATCTACTAGGAAACAAATAAAAACAATATAAATTGAAAGATACAAGCATGGTTATAGTAATAAGTGGGAAAAGATCAGGGGTGGGTTCTAACTTACCTTGCTGCCGGTTTGCTTCCTCTCACGCTGCGTGGCCACGCGCACGCTTTGCGCACGCGCGCATACGCAGTGCAAAAATTTTAAAAAAAAAGCCAAAAACAAGATGGCGACACATGCGCAGTGCCGGAAACTCAGCTTCTGCGCATGTGCAGAAGAAAAAAAATTCAATAAAATAAAATAAAATAATATTCAAAAAAAAGATGGTGCTGCCCACGGACCGGCACCGACCGAACCGGATCCGTGACGTCATCGTGACGTCACCAGCGGGTCGCTACCGGTTCGGGTGAACTGGTCTGAACCGGGAGGAACCCACCTCTGGAAGAGATAGATACTAGTAAGAAAGAGAAGAATAATAGTGATACAGTCTTAGTAAATTATTTGACAGTGTCACAGCCCTCTTTTTGACTTGTGCAGTATACAGGTCCTCAATGGAAGGCAGGTTGATAGCAATTGTTTTTTTCTGCAGTTCTAATTATCCTCTGAAATCTGTGTCTGTCTTGTTGGGTTGCAGAACCAAACCAGCCAGTTATAGAGGTGCAGATGACAGACTCAATAATTCCTCTGTAGAACTGAATCAGCAGCTCTTTGGGTAGTTTGAGCTTTCTGAGTTGGCGCAGAAATAGAAGCTGGACATTCCTCTGTTGTGGATGCTTTAATTTTGTCAGAGCTGCAGTTTGAATCAGTGAGCTACATGGCCCCTTCAAGCTCTATAATTCTATGTAACAAAACCATACTGTTTCATCTCTGGACAGATGCTATAAATAGCTGCTTCCCTGAGGAATGATAGATGCAGTGCAGTGATGCTATAAGAGAAGTATTTAAATCTACCCTTAAACTGTGTCATGCTTGCTAGCTGAAGAGATTGCTAATCTGTAGAAAGAAAATCAGTGAGAGTTTTTAGCTGATCATTTGGACGAAGGGCTAATTAAATAACCTTTTAGCTAAAAGAAATTGCTCTGTTTCCATGGTTCATAAATTACCAGTGTGAAAGGAAAGGATTATTGGTCACAATAGATGTTGGGCTCCTCTTTCTACATTCATTACAGTTTTAGTAAAGAAATATGCAAGCTGCATTTTCAATTTATGTGAAATCACTTCTGTTTCTAGAATATTTCTGATTGCAACTGCATTAGGCTCAGATGTTTGGCTAAAGATTTTTTTCTGCTGGAAGCCTTGATAGTTATAAATTGAGTGTGGATCCTTAGGAATATTTTTAAGTCTTTAATTCTTATCATATTTTTAAAATACATACAGCAAGCAGCTTAACAGAAAGGGTACATCAAGGGAAGACTTTGAAGCAGAAACTCAGATTCCAAGTTAGTAGAATAAGCAGCTGGCTTTTAACATTTTGAATAATTAGAGCAATATACATAGCCATTGTATGTCCTTTAGAAGAACACATATAAAATTCTCATTATATTTGCAGAATTAGTACGGTGTCTATCATGGAAATACGTTTATATTATATTTATCCTTCATCTCATTTAGAGTTTCATGATTTTTGTAGGTTACTGACGTAGGGTATCTGCTACACACTGCAGAAATGAACAATCTTTTTTCGTCACAGCCACATTCCTTCAGAAATGGATGAGGACCATATGATAACTGGTGATAAACCAAGCAGGGAGTTTATCAAAAAATCATTACCTGTTTTTCCTCTCTTTTGCTTTCTGACAACTTCTTCTGCCTTTTTCAAGCATAAGACTTGGGATGGAAACAAATTGTTCTTGCTATACTCTAAACTGATTTCTTGTACACAGATTTTATGGAAAGCTTTTCAATTTAAGCCAAAGGCTGCTTGAAAATAGACCAAAAGCCACATGTCTCTCTGGGTTGCAAGATATTTAGGTCATTGTGTTTTGTGTTAAAGTGCATCCCATGCACACTTACATATGAATTAGCCTCAAAGAGTCTTATATCCAGTAAAGTATGTTGATTTTTCATGTTACACCTGGTTTTTAATGTTCTTTCCTATTTCTTTTAATATAAGGATTGATTGATTATGTGCCATCAGGTTGTTGTCAACTCCTAGTGATCACATGAATAGATTTTTAAAAAAAATATAAATAATTAAAACAGTCATTTAGAAAAGTAAAGCTAGGCAACCTAATTTGGAGCCCTGTGCTGCTTGACAATGCTTTTCTGAATGTTCACTGCAACAGAAGGATAGAGGTGGATGAAATTACCAATGGAAATTCTTGAATGTAAATTGATGCCTTGCTTGTGAATCCACATGGACACTGTTAGCAGACTTTTCTTCAAGTACAGTTTCTATCAACTTTTCCTGTGGTGCTTTGAGTAAATTTTCTGTAACTGTCAATTTCATATCTTTTAATGGATGATCAAAGAAGTGACAGATCTATTAACCCTGAAGATGAATTAAGCGTAAGTAAGTAAGCAAGCAAACAAACACACACAGTGTGCACTGTAATGTTAAGACTGGGTTATATTTGTTTGTCATGTTCTAACTTACAGAAGACCTTTATTGGATTGTATAGCCATTGTAAATGCAGTGGATGTACTGTCTTTAACTGTAAACAATATTTTCATGTCTTTGTGTTCCCAGAATGATGGGACACAATATTATGGGATAATTGTTTAGAAAATCAGAAATGTATGGAGAGATGGAATATATTTTGTAAAAAACTAATTCCATCCCTACATGGTGAAAAAAAGAAAAAGAAAAAGCCAAGCAGTGTATCTAAATATAGTCAGCTTTCAACTAGTTGGCATAGTAACCGTTATCCTGAAGAACTAGCATGTGGTAAAAAAGGAAAGAACAATTTAAATAATTAATTGTGCAGTGATACTTAAATTACTTCACTGATGGGGGATGAATTTTATAATGCTTAACTATCACTAGTGTAAGAAAAATATATACATTGTTCTCATGCATATTAGAAAATTATTTGGAATATTAAACCCTAACAGTAACTATAGATATCATTGTTCCTTGAGATGGTGAGACAGAAAATGTATGGTTTTGCTCATCGTATAGATAGAATCAAGCATTTTATACATTATGTTGAAGTCTAAAAAACTTAAGGAAAGAAAGGTTTGATCAGAAATAAGTGAAATTCCAGACTGAAATAAATAGCTATCTATATCATATAACATAGTACAATACAATAATTTATGTAGATTCTTCTAAAATGAATACTAGTAAGAAGAAGCTAATTAGTCAAATGGTATTAATAACTTTTGTTGTCACTACCTACTTAGGATTGACAATTAATTATCAGCAAAAAAAAAATCACAGCAAAAAACCCCATAGCAGATGCTATTTCAATTGCATGAGAATTGTTAAAAAAGTAAACAGCAGTTCAAACTCCATCCCAATATGGAATGCTATCCAAGGCAATTGTATTGTTCTTGGAACTTGGTGCCCAGATCACATATGATTATTTGCTGAGGTTTTTTTTTTTTTTTTTGGAGAGATGAATCATATGAAATTTGACTTTACACCTTCTTATCAGGCTTATTGTTGGTGTTATCTAAAATCAAGAAGAAATGTCTTCTTTCCCAGGAAAGTGAGATCACTCTTTCCCCATCGTGCTTTCAAATTTTAACAGAAAAAATACCAAATCCTTTAAATTTCAATGCCTTATTATAAAGCTATATATTTTCATGTAAAGCTAGTAAAACACCTCAATTCTACCTTCGTTGCTAGTTGCATCTAAAAATACTTGTATGATGGGTCATGTTTGTAAAACAATGGAAAAAGTCTTCATTTAATGTAATGGAACAAGGAAACCATACCCTTATTTAATAGCCTTAAAACAGAAATGGGAGTTTGTCACCTTCTAAATGTTCTTGAATTCTTCAGGCCTTCAACTTGGTCATGATGTTTGGCAAATGGACATGGAATGCAACTGAATACCCCAAAGTTCTCATCTCCGTTTTTCTAATGAAAGCCCTGAACATACTTCTCTTCAAGAGAAAAGGCAACTTTGAAATAAAAAAATATTAGTCTTTGCCTTCTTGAAACTCTTTTGTTTTCCATTTTAAGGTATCAAATATATCAGTTCAAAGATCAGATTCTGAAGAAAAGTGGGAAAGACTCACAAAAAAACTCAACAAGACATCAAAATCCAAAAGGAAAGCTAAAAGGGACAAGTCCGCCTCGAATTTTCAAAATAAAATAATCTTGTTTACAGTAGTTCTCTTCATTATCGGTGTAATAAGTTGGACATTATTGTGGCTTTTTATTGGTGAGTTCTTCCTACATCGCTCATCTAAACTTCGTATTCCTTGATGTGTGCTAAACTGCTTGAGGAAAGCCTTTATAGGAAATGGGGTCTCCTTAATGGCCTCCTTAATGGCAGATGAGATCTGTAGGCTGTATTGGAGTATAGAAAAATTATCCTGGGAAATCAGTTCTGAACTGTTTCTATGAAAATTATAGCGATGTTTCCATGGAGGAGAAAACAAACTGAATTCAAAGGAGACTTTACTTTTTTACAATGGTAAACTAAAATGCTAAGACAGTGGGTACACAAGCTAGGGAACTCCCTTCCAAGGGGAATGAAATAAAACTTTTCCTTGTTCTGCTTTAGACAAGCAGCAAGTCACAAGTATAGTTCACAAGAGAGATGCTTTCCAGATAAGTTAGGAAGCTGGGTTCTCTTTGCAGGTGGGGCGAATTTGTTGTAAATGTTACTAAGAAGGTCATGATGGACTTAGTGCTTTTCCAGTTTGTAGAGATCTTTCTCTGTAAACTTTTTATTTCCGTATGGAAAGCAAAAGAAAAATAGCATATACTTATGTTGCCCATTCTGTTTTACAGTTGAGGCAGAAAACAAAGATGCTTTGTATTTTGTTGGACTATTTCGTGTTGCCAACATTGAATTTCTTCCGGAATATCGGCAGAAAGAATCTAGGGAGTTCCTTTCAGTAGCACAGAATGTGCAACAAGTGGTAAGGAAACCCATACACAATGGCATACCATTTTTATCAGTAAATTTGACAAAATAATTAGCTGGATGCATGCATTAATCAGTTTTGTGTGTTCCAACAAGACAATGAGTAAAAGCCCAGGCTACAATATGCCTTTCTCAGGTTGCTTTGCTGGAGGTTATAATATAAATGAGGGTTTTTTTCCCCAAAGATGGGGGAAGCCTGTTTCAAATGAATACTTTTGCTGACAGGACAATACCTGTTGCCATTTATCAGTTTTTCTCCGGTCAAGAGACTTTGGAATAGCACAAAGGAAAACGAGAAAGGACTCCTGATCTTCAATAGTGAAAGGATTATATATATATAACAAATACATTCATGAGTAGAACCCATGGCACAATCTGTCCCGTTCCTAAAATAGATATATCATTTATTAGTTTTCAATGTAACCTCCTTTCCTCTTTTTTAACCTGCCCCTGTTTATCCTATATTAAATATGCACCTGAAAGCCATTGCTAATATCCATCACTCCAGATGTTCTCATATCTGTGAATGGTGTGTACATAGGTCAACTTTACCAAAAAAAAAATCATTGTATGGCAGTATTTCTTAACAGGAAACCTACATTTGGACCTGTGTTCATTGCCTGGTATTATTTTCTCATTGGCAATCCATGGATTTTTTACAATATACTTAGTATCATGCTACTTAATTGCCCCGTTTTGGGCATTTCCCAATGTAATTTGGGAATTCATGTCCATCATGGCAGTCACGGATCTAATCCAGATTACTGAAGGCCTAATTTACAGCGGAGGTCACAGTTCAGATCTGCTTTTTGTTTGGGGGAGAGGGATAACATGATATGGAGTTGAGGAGTGGTTACCATCAACTCCTTTTCATGGTCAAATCACTCCCTGTTAGCGCTGGAGTTGTCTGTGGCTACCCTCTCCATTCAAAAGAAGGATCTATTTGATCATTCTGTCTCAGACACTTGATTGCCCTTGTTGGGTTTCAGAAACAACTCAGAGTTGTCCCTGAAGCTCTATAGTACAGTTTAACTGAGGCCTTAGTTGCTGCTTGGAATGAGAAGGCAACAGCAGCCTTCGATTGGATTGTGCCTGTGCAGACTCTGCAGCCTATGTGCACTGATCCTGGAGGGGGCCTGCTTTTCAAAGGAAGTTTGGGTGATGAAATGGCACTAGAGCACTACTGGAGGAAAACAAAGAGAAAATCCAACTAAATACAGGTAAGAAACCTTTACTATTAAGGAATACCCTGTGTCAAGAAGAGTGACAAAACCTAAGTATTTTTTCCACTCTGATTACCTTCACAGATAAGTTTCTTATGGCTCTAGTTAAGGTGACTTGTCTCCTGGGAAAGGAAGAGCCAAGAAAATTGTTATAGGAGCCTCTTTGAGGACTGTGTAAGTCCCATGGAATTGACTGAGAAATAGCTCTGTTTTGTTGTCTGTGAAGAATCTAAGGTTACTAGAATGCAGTACTTGGGCTTAGAGTTCTGACATTTATATTTTAGATCCATGTTCTTTCTGGTTAATCAAGGCTCCTCGGAGACAACATATGGATGCATGTGGCAGTAAGTGCTTGCTTGAGGGAGGGGATTGTTTTATCACTTTTGAAGAAATGGTGATCTACCCTCTCCTCAAGAAGCTACTGCTGGATCCAACAGAGTTGGATAATTTCTATCCAGTCTCCAAATTTCTCCTTTGTGGGAAAGTTACTGCAAAACTGGTAAAGTTACAGCTCTAGAGGACCCTTGGAGGAAGCAAATTATTTGGATCCCTTTTCATTGTGTACTAGACCAGGTTGAGAAAATATCAGTTGCACTTGTCAATGATCTTTTATGGTGTCAGGATATTTGTGATATACCCATCCTGGCCCATCTGGATTTCTTTTGATATGATTAATCATTGTATCATTCTGAACCAGGATAGGGGGTTGGGAATGGAAGGGAGGCATGGTTGTAAGATGTTCTCCTACTTCCTTTGAAAACAGTTCCAGTTGGTATCAGGAAGGTGAAGTTATAGACTCCATGGTATTTCAGAGAGTACTCTACTTTCCCTACTCCTATTTAACATCTACATGAAACCAATGGGCAAGTGTAGGCCATGGAGTATGGCTTTGAAGAACAATTGAAAGATTGTAATTATTATTGCTTATTAAAAGATGTAATTTCTGGATACTACTTTAGAATTAAACAGTTTGCTGAACTCCTGTGAACTAGACCAAGGACACTCGTGGTTTTTATAAAGAAAAAAGAAGAAAATGGGCATGGAAGAAGAAATACATAGTTGTAAAACACATACATCTCTCTCTGAATAACTCTTGATAAGCTTCCATTTTTAACTAGTGAAAAATAATGGAAAACATCTTTATTGTACCTTTATTCATGGGTTAACTTATTGCCATTCTTTTTTTTTTTTTAAGTAGTTTTTTTATTGTGGAGTATGCCGAGTATTTCTGGAAACTCTTAAGTTGTACAAAATTGCAACTGGCTGAAGATGCTATCTGTCTGAAGAAACTACTCTTGGACTAAAATTTAATTAATAATGGATTCCCACTTCGTTTCCATTAAATCATGAACTTTTATTTTATTTTAGGCTGGTACAACTTCATTTGGCTTTCCAAATATAGATTTAGGTCACATCTAATTAAAAGTTGGCAGAGGAGGGTGGGAACTTTTACAAACAAAAGCTGTGATGAGTGTTGCTCTTTACTGTCATAAATGAATACATTGCTATAAAAATATTTAATCATTCTCAGAAATAATCACTAATTCTTAAGAACCCACAATTTAGACTGTTCTCAGTAAAATTAAATTGACTTCATGCAGGATACTCAAACAAGTCTGTAAATGTTCTCTTTCAGATGAATCTGGTGTATACCAAATCTGCTTTCTCAAAATTTTACAAGCAATCCACTGTCTCTGATGTCAGGTGGGACATAATTTATAGTTTGTTTTTATCATTTAATGATAAATATCTTCTTATCTTGATGCAAGTCAATTATCTTGTAAGTCAAGCAAAACTTTATAAAATGATTGAATGCCAGCATAAACAACATTTCCATTCCATGTTGATACATTGTATATTTCAAAAGCTATTAGCATTTACTTTGAATACTTTGATAGGAGGTTAAATTTTTAAGCTTATCAGTTTTTTATGTAAGCCAATAAAGCTCTGGGTGGATATCCTAAATAGCTTGGCACTCAGATAGATACATAGCGGGACATTTCTCCTGTCCAGATTTAGCCCAGTATGTGCATGCATCCTGAACATATCTAGCCAATTCCCAATTTCTGTGAAATGATAAGAGAGGGGCCTCAAAGTATACTTATCAATGGCAGCTCACACAGCATGGAATACCTTGCCCCTTGAGGTTTGTTGGGGCCTCATTTTGCTCCACATTTACAAGGTTTTTTAAACTGTATTGTCCTGAGAATCATTCAGTCCAGAAGGTGGACCCCGGCTGCCTTGGTGGATAATCTTTGTTAACTTAGTTAGTTTTGTTCCTTATTTTGTTTGTTTGGAAATTGTCCCAAGACCTTAAAAACAGAACTATACAAGCAACCATATAACTCAATTAAATAAATACAATTTGTTTTGTACTGATTTCAGCAATAACAACAATGGGGGACTTCTTGTCCATTTCTGGATTGTGTTTGTGGTACCACAGGCAAAAGGCCAAATATTTTGTGAAGACTGTGTTGCAGCTATTTTAAGAAATTCAATTCACACAAGCATCACCAATCGAACCTCAGTAGGGAGTCTTCAAGGCCTTGCGGTGGATATGGATTCCATTGTGCTCAGTGGTTGGTATTTCTAAATCAAGAATTCATATGTACTATTCATTGTATCTGAACGTTTCATTTTTCTGAGTGCACAACATTTTTATTCAAGGATTGATGGGAACACAAATATGCATGGAAATCATAAATTCAGGGGAATAAAAATTTCAGCCTGCTTCTTTGATCGCCACGATGTAAAAAAGATGTGGAGACTTTAGAAAGAGTGCAGAGAAGAGCAATAAAGATAAAACATATGAAGAACGGTTGCAGGAACTGGGTATGTCTAGTTTAATGAGAAGAAGGACTAGGGGAGACATGATAGCAGTGTTCCAATATCTCAGGGACTGCCACAAAGAAGAGGGAGTCAAGCTATTCTCCAAAGCACCTGAGGGTAGGACAAGAAGCAATGGGTGGAAACTAATCAAGGAGAGAAGCAACCTAGAACTAAGGAGAAATTTCCTGACAGTTAGAACAATTAATCAGTGGAACAACTTGCCTCCAGAAGTTGTGAATGCTCCAACACTGGAAGTTTTTAAGAAGATATTGGATAACCATTTGTCTGAAGTGGTGTAGGGTTCCCTGCCTGAGAAGGGGGTTGGACTAGAAGACCTCCAAGGTCCCTTCCAACCCTGTTATTCTGTTTTTTCTGTTTTTAACTTAAAATGATTATGAACATTTATGGCTGTTACTCAAAACAGATCTGATAAGTCTCCTAGATACTTAAATATGCGTAACTAAAGGCTCACTTTTGTTTCAGAAATATAATAACGCTGAAAAATTTGCTGCCAAATATTAGCTGCCAAATCTTGAGAGCTTTTGAAGGTTGCAGACATGGAGCTGGTTTTATATGCATTGCCCACTTCTGTTCTGATGGAAAGAACTGCCCTTTTTCCAGAGATGATAAATGAACAATTTTCTTATGCAAGAACAACTACTCTTCACAATTATACAAGAATGCCCTTACTGCAATATATATTCTTTATATCCAGCAAGTTTTAAAAAACAGTATGTATATTTTTCCTGTTTCCTGGGAATTTTAAAAATTACTAAGAAATATTTTCCAACTGTTATCTTAAAACTTATAAATGAGAAAAGAAATACAAATAATTAATTATAGATCTCTTTGACATCAGTACTTGGAAAGATTTTAAAATAGATATTAAAGTTTCTAAGCAAATTGAAAACAATGTCATAACTATCATAAATGAGCATTCTTTGTCAACAATACATCAGCTTTTGAGTAGATAACTTTTGGTTCTGGGAATGCTGTGTATGTACTATATCTTGATTTCAAGAAAGCATTTTAAAATGTACTGTAACATTCTGATTATCAAACTAGTTAACTGGAAATCCTATTTCAATGGGCCAATGGAGAAATATCACAATATTGGTTCTGGGCCCTGTGATCTTTAATAATTAGCAAAAGCAGGTTGCTTAATAAAATTAGGTACAGATAGTGCCATAAACATGGAAATAATCATGATTTCCTATAGACATGGGCTAAAAATAAACAAATAGAATTTAACAGAGACAAATGCAAAGTGCTTCACTTTTTAAGAAGAAAGAAAGCAAAGACATTTTTAGAATGCACCAATACCAAGGGTGATGGTGGAATGGGTTAGCCATAGGTGAAGGCAATGGGGGTGCCAAAAATGACAAAGAAGCTATTGGCAGTTGAGTTGTTGCTCTCTATATACCAATTAGTTCTTTGACAGTTCGTGGCATAGTGTGGCAACACAGAACGACAAGAGTTGGAATGGACCTTGCAGGTCTTCTAGTCCAACCCTCTGCTCAGGCAGAAAACATCTATACCATTTCAGATAAATGGTTGTCTAATCTCTTCTTAAAGATACTTTCTGGAGTATTGGAGCATCCACAACTTCTGGAGACAAGTCGTTCCACTGATTAATTTTTCTAACTATCAGGAAATTTTCTCCTAGTTTTAGGTTGGTTCTCTCCTTGATTGTTTTCCATCCATTGCTTCTTGTCCTGACTTCAGGTGCTTTGGAGAATAGGTTGACCCCAGTAGTGGGTTCTAAAACCTGTTGCTACCGGTTCACGCGCGCGCATGCGCAAAGCGTCCCGGGCGGGTGGGCAGAGCCTCCCGCCGCCGCTACCGGTTCTAAGAACCGGGCCGAACCGGGAGCAACCCACCGCTGGTAGACCCCCTCTTGTTTGTGGCAGCTCCTTCTATATTGGAACACTGCTATCATGTCACCCCTAGTTCTTCTTTTCATTAAACTAGACATACCCAGTTCCTGCAACTGTTCTTAATATGTTTTAGCCTCCAGGCCCAGACTATTAAAGAGTAATATGCTTTTGGTTTTAAATATGTTAGAAACGCTTTAGAAATTAAGTCCTACCAAGTGAAATTAAAGGAATTGGGAATGAAACACTGCTATGAAACTATCACAGAAAATAAGGCCAGGACCTGATCTCCTTTGGTACAAAATGCAGGATATGGTTTTAGTGAGTATAAAAAACTGGAAATCAAATCCCAAATTTATCTGGAAAACATAATCCTAATCCTAATATAAATTTGACAGTGAAACCAAATACAGAATTTATGGGCTTCTCTTTACTAAGTGAGTTCAAATGGCATCATAAATTCTTATGTAATACCGATAGTACAAAATACATTTTCTTGGCTTCTCAGGTTCCAGATCTATAACATTATATACATATAGTATGTATTGTCTACTGACCATTTATTGCAAACTTTGCTCAAATATAAGCATATTTATTAGGTTTTTTTTCCAATGTAGTTGGGCTTCGATCGGATTACTCTTCGACAACAGGAACAGGTACATTACTGAGTTTTCCTGTCATAACTATTGTTCTTAACCTCATTTTAACTGAGAAGTGTGTATTACAATTACAATTGAAGTGATTTACTTACCAAAACACTATTTTTCTTTATGGCTTCTTTATTAACCTTTATATTTTTGTAATGCTTTTGATGAAACGGTATGTATCAGTTTTTAATTGTTTTTAAATGTTTTTTATTATGTCTCTTTTAATAGTTTTTTATATTTTATCAAGTTTTTTTATATTGTTGTAAGCCGCCCAGAGTCCCTTGGGAGTTGGGCGGCATAGAAATACAAATAAATTTAAACTTAAACTTAAACTGATTGTTCAAAGTACTTTACAAAGCATAATCCTTATAAAGATGCTAGAGATAAATGAGAATTAGGAAATGGTTCCATTTCCAAGAGTAAGATTTTTTTTTTTAAAAAAAGATGTTTCTGTTCTAGGTTTGATTTTTTTAAAAAATATAGTTTATTTTGTGTGTTAAACCAGGCTATAGTATAAGGAGACAATCAACAGAAACAGCAGCACATGCAGTCTGAACAGATATCAGTTCTCCACAGTATATCATTAGATATACTTATTATGCGTTCAATAATTCAGAATGCTTCTGTTTCCACCATTCCTGCTCCCCAAGATGCTTTTTCAACAGGCAACTGGACTTTCTTGTTTTTCTTTGAAGACATTTCATTTCTCAACCAAGAAGCTTCTTCAGCTCTGATTGGATGATGAGGAATGGAAGAGTTTATATTTCTTGTAGACAGCTGGTCATTTGCATTCTTTTAGAGCAAGGGTGTCAAACTGGCAGTCCATGGGCCAGATGCGTCACGCACAGGCCATGCCCAGCCCAGCTTCGCGAAGGAAAAAAAATGTTGCGATACATCACGTGATGGCAACGTGGCGCTGCGAGTTGGACACCACACCCATGTTTTAGAGAGTTGTTGAGGCTCTCTTTGCACTACTCAGGTGACCCTGAGGACACAGATAAACCTCCAAGGGGCCTCAACGAATCACTAAAAGAATTCACATGACCAGCTGTCTGCAAGGAATATAAATCCTTCCATTCCCCACCATCCAGTCAGAGCTGAAGAAGCTTCTTGGTTGAGAAGCCAAATGTCTTCAAAGAAAAACAAGAAAGTCCAGTTGCCTCTTGAAAAAGCACCTTTGGGACAACCATGACCTGGATGACTGAGACTCTCCACAGATACCATTCCTGCTATTTAATCTACATGGAACTCACAGCTACAAGACTGCATGAGGACCAGAATACAGTTTATTTATTTAATTTATAAGGCTTCCCAAATCAAAACAACTCTGAGTGGCTTACACCACATTTAGAAACCAAGATAAAAAAAAAATTCTTAAAAGAAGTAGTAACTGAAGATCAACATTAATCTTCATAAATCATTCATGCCTTTGGAGCACAATTGCGAAAGCAGGTGTCTTGATTTCCTGTTATACTGAGGCAGGATATGCATGACATCTAGATTAAAATACAGGTACTCCTTGACTTATGACCACCACTGGGAACAGAATTTCATTGCTAAGCAAGGCAGTTATTAAGTGAGTCACATTTGATTTTATGACCTTTTTTGCTATGGTTGTTAAGCGAATCACTGCAGTTGTTGAATTAATCATGCATTTATTAAGTGAATCCTGCTTCCTTCATTGACTTTGCTTGTAGAAAGCTGAATGGAAAGGTTGCAAATAGCAAACATGTGACTTCCGAACACTTGTAGTGTAGATATTCATATCCATATGAGTAAATTCTAATTATGTTTCCCTTTCCTTTTCCTTTCCTCCCCTCCCCTCCCCTCCCCTCCTCTCCCCTCTTCCTCCCCTTCCCCCTTCTCAAAATCAAAATTGTAAACATCAAGAATACTTCAATTATTTTTGCAATCAATCTGATATTGTGTTCAGCCAAACTTTTATAAATAAATGAAATTGTTAATGCAAGTAATTACATTGTCATTTTTATCAGTGACATAAGAAATTCTATGTAAAATGTGGGTCGTGCATAGTATGTGTAGTGGAGCAATTGGTAAAAGAAATGAGCTTGCACTATTTCTGCAGGTGCAAACTGTATCTATGATCTGCATGCAGATCACTTGCATCAACGTTTTCCATTGGACTTTTTGGAAACATCAGGAAGGATGATCTGTTATTTTAAACTGATTGCGTTGGTTGGCTACTTAATTCGCTTCTCTATAGCATCCGTTCGGATTGAAGCAGACAACTGTATTAGTGATTCATTGACCATTTATGACTCCCTAATGCCAATAAAGAGTAAGATATTATATCGGTAAGTAGGCTTTTCTAATAAGGATTTTTAAAAAAAAATATTGCTAAGATTTAAAAAAAATCTAAAGATTTTAAACAAAATCTCACAATTTCTTCACTTTCATATGCTGTATTAATAAATAAGTGCCTCCATTGCAATTAGGCTAAATGTTTTAAAATTCACAATGTATTGAAATCAGGGATGGGTTCTAACTTACCTTGCTGCCGGTTTGCTTCCTCCCGCGCTGCGTGGGCATGCCTCGTGGCCACGCAGTGCTGAAAAAACATGCGCAGTACAAAAAAATTTAAAAACAATTTTTAAAAAAAGCTGAAAATAAGATGGCGATGCATGCGCAGTGCTGGAAACTCGGCTTCTGCACATGCGCAGAAGAAACACTTTTTTTAAAAAAAATAAAAAAAATTCAGAAAAAGATGCCCACGGACCCACACCGACCGAACCGGATCCGTGACGTCATCGTGACGTCACCAGCAAGTCGCTACCGGTTTGGGAGAACCGGTCCAAACCGGTCCGAACCCACCTCTGATTGAAACAATAGTTGGCTTCATACAATATAACCAGATAACATACATACATACATACATGCATGCATACATATATATTTTGTGTGTGTGTGTGTGTGTGTGTGTGTGTGTGTGTATCGGGGTGAAATCCAGCAGGTTCTGACAAGTTCTGGAGAACCGGTAGCGGAAATTTTGAGTAGTTCGGAGAACCGGCAAATACCACCTCTGGCTGGCCCCAGAGTGGGGTGGGAATGGAGATTTTGCAATATCCGACCCTCAGGAGTGGGGAGGGAATGGGGATTTTGCAGTATCCTTCCCCTGGAGTGGGGTGGGAATCAGGAGTGGGTTCTAACTTACCTCGCCACCGGTTCGCTTCCTCCCGCGCTGCGTGGGCATGTGCGCATGCATGCGCAATGCCATAAACCCAGCTTCTGCGCATGCACAGAAGCAAAAAACAGCTTCTGTGCGTGCGCAGAAGCCAAAAAACCAAAAAGACCCGGTTCGTGGGTGTGGCCAACTGGCGATCACTCCCGGTTCGGTGAACTGCGGGAAATTCCTGCTCCTTGTTCTAAAGAACCGGTCCGAACTGGGAGCAACCCACCTCTGGTGGGAATGGAGATTTTGCAGTATCCTTCCCCTGCCACGCCCACCAAGCCACGCCCACCAAGCCACGCCCATAGAACCTGTAGTAAAAAATGGCTTTCACCACACACACACACACACACACACACACACACACACACACAGACACACACACACCATTTAAACGAACTGCAAGTTATCTAGGTTCATACATCATATCAAATGTAAGCCATGGTAAATAACACATCAAACAAATCACATTAAGGATTAGTGACAAATAGAAACCATATATTTATATACTATTTTGAAGCATTCATTTTATAAAGTTGGCAATCAGAAAGATGCCAATATGAATTGTATAAAATATTATTTTGCATTATGTAATATGTTCTTATTGTATGAATGAAATTATTTATTTAATATATTTATTAGATTTTTTTTTACCCTGCCTTTATTACTTTGTAAGTAACTCAAAGCAGGGCACATACTTCCTTTCCCTACTTGCCTGTAACAACAACCCTGTGAGGTGAATTAGGCTGAGAGAGTGATTTAGAAGCTCTTAAGCCACTGTCAAGTCAAGCATATCTATTATATAATCTGTAATATTTTTTCCAACATACAGTATGTTGTTGAACTATAAGGATTTTATATTTGCTTTTATAAAAAAATGTATTTTTATCAATTAGCACAATTAATTAACCAATTGATTAACCAACAAAGCAGGAGGGAGAATTCTAGGATAGGCGTGAAAGATATCTAGTAATTTCTATAACATTTTTCATTTAGAACAAATTGTTTTATTTCAGAATATGTGAACCTTCCAATTCATTGATATCTTTTGTTTCTACAAATAATATGATGTTAGTTATGCTGAAGTCCACACAAGTTAGGCAAATGAAGGAATTTCATGGCTACTTTGAGATGATTCCACAAGAAAGTGCGTATTTTGTCTTTTTTTTTTTTTAATGTGGAAGTGTGGTCATATTACTTAAATTATGTTCTGTCTTTGAAAGTAGTGCATTATTCATGACAATTTATTTTATAATCTCTGGCATACATTTAGTTACTCTCTCAACTTTTTTCATGTGTTCTTTTCCTTGTTTCATTTTCAATAAGTTTTTTTGCTTAAAACCTTAACCCAGCTGTACTTACACCCATAACTCTTCCATGTTATGCTACATTATACCACTAGATGGAGGAGTTGTCATATATACCCAGCACCAGAGTAATTTGTCTACTGACATCACTGAAAGCTGATCCATATCAGATCAGATCAGATCAGATCTGGTTAGCATTTGAAAACAACATTACTAGGAAAAGCATGGCTCGATAGAGAACACTGGGAACTGAACACAGAAATACTGAAACAGATCAAGAAAACTGACCATGTCATAATAGGGAAAGAGCTTGAATTAAGAGAATCTTGATCTTTAAACACTTGCTTTATTCAATTGCTTATTGGTAGTTTAATACCAATAAACTAATCCTATCATACTATCTTTAGCAATGGTGATTTTCTAACTTAGCACAGGAAGTCAGATAGCTTTGAGTATCTTTTTTCTATTACATTAGTCAATGACTCCTCCGTAAGTCTTGTAATTTCTTTATTTTCCTTACTATCACTTCCTTTAAAAAGAAAAAAAAGGCTGTAGTAGGCATTTAGCAGCTTAAGAGATATTTTTACGGTGGTTACAAAACTACGGAAGTTATGTCTTTTATGCTTTTTCATAATCCAGGTAAAGGCAGTTCTTAGTTTCCAACAGATTTATTTAAGATACCGCATTGTATTCGGTCTTTCTTTATCCTTGTAGAACAACTAAGTGTTGTTTGTTGCTATCTTAATTCACCTACTAGACTTTTTCCTGCTTTTATTATTTCCATTCTTTGTCATGCTGAAATCTATGTAAAACAGTAGAGAATGTCTCTTCCTTTTTTTGGCTTATTCTTGGTTTTCCAACTGTATATCACCAGACTTGAAATTTTGGGCTTAGACAACTTAGAACTACGTCGCCTTAGAACCGATCTAAATGTAGTTCATAAAATTATCTGCCACAATGTCCTACCTGTCAATGACTACTTCAGCTTCAACCACAACAATACACGAGCACACAATAGATACAAACTTAATGTAAACCGCTCCAAACTCGACTGCAGAAAATACGACTTCAGCAACAGAGTGATCAATGCCTGGAATTCACTACCTGACTCTGTGGTTTCTTCCCCAAACCCCAAAAACTTTAACCTTAGACTGTCTACTGTCGACCTCACCCCATTCCTAAGAGGTCTGTAAGGGGCGTGCATAAGCGCACCAGCGTGCCTACCGTCCCTGTCCTACTGTCCTATTGTCCTCATCTATCTGTATTCACTTTGATTATGTTTATGTTTATACCTATACCTGCTATCTTGTACATGTTTGACAAACAAACAAATAAATAAAATAAATAAATATATAAACAGGACCATCCTTTTTTTTCTTAGAATGTGGAAATACTGTATTGGCATTAGGAAGTACCGGATTTGAAGGGCAAATCATAAGTCCCTATTATCCCAACTATTACCCTCCAAAATGTATTTGCATGTGGACTTTTCAGGTAATTTTAAATACCATCCTTAGAGGACTTTCCCTATGTTTGATGTCAGTTGGAAACAGGACTCTCTGTCTCTTTAGAGAGATGAAGTTGCAACAGTCTGATCTCTTTGATCTCTGCACAAAGCTTTAATGTCTCTCCCACTCTGGGATGTTTTTGGGGTCAAATAGCTGTAATGGGAGATGAAAGGTTTCCTTGTGAATGGTGGAAAGCTGCACCTGTTCTTTAATTCTGCCAGCCTAACTTCTCTCTTTAAGCGCTTAGAACTGGCAGATTAAATTAAGGCAACAAGCTTCTGCCTTAGTGTATGCTTAGGTTTAAAGTGTGCATGTATGTCGTGTTGGTTGAAAATCCTCCTGAGCTTTTCAGCTATTCCTTCAACATATGGAATGACAAAGTTGCTTCATTTGTTGTTCTCTTCTTTGTCTGTTTTGGAGGAGCTCCTGCTGGGCCTTTTTCTGATGAAGGCCCCGTTGGTATAGCCACAAGTTCTGAGGGTTTCCTTGATGTCTTTTAGTTCTTTTTCTTTTCCCTCTTTGCTGGTAGGTAAACATTCAGCCCACTCAAGGACATTGCTATGTATGAGACTCCGAAGAGAAATCCCACCAGCAGTCATAAAAAAAAAAAGGTCATCGATTTCCTGCAACAACTACTGAAGGACAATGCCATTGACAAGCCACAATACTTGCAACATTGCAACACTATTACATATGTTGCAGGAATATCTGAAAGGTTCAGGAGGATTTTCAACCAACACAACATACACACGCACTTTAAACCCAAAAATAAAATTCTCAGACACAAACTGTGCAATTTATGCAGTACAATGCAGTGAGACATGTGCAGATCTCTACATTGGTGAAATAAAACAACCATTTCACAAACACATGACACAATATAGGAGAACAAACCCATCAGGACAAGATTCAGCATCTACATTTGAAAGACAATGTCCACTCTTTTGAAGACAGCAAAGTCCACATTCTGGACAGAGAGGACCACTGGTTTGAAAGAGGGATAAAAGAGGCCATTTACGTTAAAATTGAACAGCCCTCTCTCAATAGAAGGGGACCACCTATCTTCTGTTAATGACACAGTCCTTTCAGCAGTTCCAAGGAGACACTCATTTGTACTCTGACTCTGGTGACCCTGAGGACACAGATAAACCCCCAAGGGGCTTCAATGACTCTCAGAGAACTAATGGCCCACCTTCAAAGTTTTAACACCCAGATCAGAGGTGGGTTCCTGCCGGTTCGGACCGGTTCTTTAGAACCGGTAGCGGGAATTTCCCCCGCTTGCCAAACAGACAGCGATGGCTGGCTGGACATGCCCCCAAACTGGCTCTCTAGGCGGCGCCATAGGCGGCGCCATCTTGTTTTTTGCTTCTGCACACGCGCAGAAGCTGTTTGCTGGGTTTTTAGCACTGTGCATGTGTGCACGCGCGCCCGCACAGCGCATTAGGAAGTGAACCGGCAGCGAGGTAAGCCAGAACCCACCCCTGACCCACATGATTGCAAGGAATATAAATCCTTCCATTCCCCAGCATTCAGTGAGAACTGAGGATGCTTCTTGGGTGAGAAGTGAAATGTCTTCAAGGGAAAAAATGTCCAGTTGCCTTTTGAAAAAGCACCTTTGGGACAACTATGACCTGGATGGCTGAGAATCTCCATAGACATTGAGTGGCTCAAAATCAACCAGTTGGCTTCACACCAAAGGATGAACTAGAACTCATTATTTCCTGGATTCTATCCTGATGCCTTAATACTACACCACACTGGCTTTCTATATTCTTTCACAGATATGAAAGTCTGGCAAAATATAAATGGAGACAGAACATATTTCCCATTACACAATGGGCCTTTTCGTTCCAAACACTTTACAGCTTGCCTCTCACTCCCTATTAACTTTCCATTGCAGCCAATGCGAATACATTTGTAAAATGATGTTATATATCTTCTAGCTTATCCCCATTTTATTCTTGTGACATGTGAAATAAATTCTTATAAAACGTATTACAGGCCACTATTTCTACACAGTAAAGTTGCCAGAAAATTGATTTCCTTTTGCAAAAAACAAAAAAACACCACCTTTCTTTCTTATTCTTTCTTAAAACCAGGCACCTCAGAAGAACTTTGGTATTGCACTGATGTTTCATAATTATATGATCAGTGAAAAAAGCATTAAAGGCTGTGAACATGGATGGTGGAAAATTAATGAGCTAATGTAAGTGTGTTCATATACTGTAAGTAGTTTAATGGTGCAGGAATGAAAAGCAATGAAAAACTTTACATATGAAATAATACACATGAGTTTTTAATGTTACAGTTATAAAGACATAGTTTGGCAGATAAGGAAGGGTCAGTATAGTTGTCTTTGTGTGATAATTTAGAAAGTTTTTTATTTTAATTATCACTGCAATGTACAAGTTGTTTCTTTGCAGTTGTGTGTGTGTGTGTGTGTGTGTGTCCTTTAGCATATTTTATCAATACTTCACAGAATTCAGGAGGCATAAAGAATATAACTAAAGATGTGCGCATTTCTGTAGAGAAATTTAAATTAGTCTTATGAACCCTAAGAAGCATGTTCTACTGTACAACAAAGGAAACTATTGTATATTAAAACTGATAATTATTCTGATTTAATTATTTATCAAGCAAAGTATTGTTTGTCCCAATAGATAAGCTAAGTAAGACATGTATAAAACACAAAAACACTTTGGGAAAGAGTGATAGGTGAAAGATAAGAATTTGATTCTTATCATTTTTCTCATCCCTACATTAAGGCAGGAGGAAAACGAAAGGAAGTGGGTGCAAACGTGGAGTGGAATAGAATAAAAAACTGTCTTCAGTTAGGGAAATATAGAAGAAAGTACTTAATGGTGATTGCAAAGGAGAATCATGGAAACCTTTAGGGAATAAAATAAAGCACTGCATAGAACAATCTACTGCTAGGTGAAGCTTTTGGCATGTAGACTTAGAAATGTGGTAATGCAAAATTATACTGTAATTATATTTCACTGTTCACCTCTTCACAAGAGATGGTCTGCATAAGTTTATATAATCCATTTTGCAGGTATTGTGGCTACTACATTGATCATCAAACAATATTCCGTGTGGCAAACTTGGTGGTTAACATGGAATTTCAGTGCAGCTCCAAGCTTTCTGAACAGCCCTTTCTTGTGGAATATGGAAGTTACAATATCAGCCAGCGTAAGACTGACTGTAAAAATTATTAAAAACCCTTACTGGCATGCAGATGTTATATACAGCTATAAAGATAATATCTTTTCTTAGCTTCTATTCAATAGCCAGCATTTATAATTAAGGAAACTTGATATGATAGAGACAAAAGATGTGTAATGTATATGGCAGCAAATTATCGTTTCAAAAATTAATCTGCTAAAATTGGGATGTTTTGATTGTTAGATAGGGTGAATGGATGAGGCAGACAGCAGAGGTAGTGACAACAACAGCTCTTTATTCAGGCAACTATGTACAATCTAGCAGCTTCTGTCTGACAGCTAGCCCCTTTTATAGGGAGCTGTCAGACAGTCCAACCAATCAGCAATCAGTATTCTTCCCGCCGGAATGGAGGACCTGACTGAAGCCTATGGGCTTCAGTCCTAGTATCTAGTACCCTTCCCCTCTTAGTTGACCCAACGTGTGACGTAGTCACGCAAATAGGCCGGGCGTTTAGTTAGTCTTTCAGACCTGCGCAGTTCATTCGGAGCTGGGTGAGCGGTCAGGTCGGTCGAGCTTCTGTTGCTCCTGGCCTCGACCAATGGAAGTGTCTGGAACTCACCCCAGGGCATGGCTGGAGTTCCGAGAACCAGTTCGCTTGGAACTCGCCCCCCTGGCATCAGCGTCCTCAGGTAAGTCTTCCGGACTTGGTCGGATTGATTTGTCTAAGTTAGGAGCGAATGATTGCTCCTTTTGGTTAGGCGTTTGTGCAGAAGTTAGTTCTGGTAGTCTAAGAGTGGACTGGCTGAGGCGGCCTCGGAGTTGGTTGATGTGCCGTCTCCATCTCCTACCGTCCTCGAGCTCTAAACGGTAAGAGCGAGGGCTGGTGATCTCAGTGACCGTGGCAGGAACCCAGAGAGGACCCCCAGCATAGTTGTGGGTGTATACTTGATCCCCTACGCTAAATTGACGGAGCTGACTATGGGAGTCTACTGGGGCCTCGGCTGAGTAGTTTGGGTGCAGCCGATCTAGGTGGGACCATAGCCGGCGACCCATCAGAAGTTTGGAGGGACTTCTAGCAGTGGTGGCGCTAGGTGTAATGTGCTGTACTAATAAGAATTTGTCTATGTGTGCTTGCTAGTCCCCTGGGCCCATTCTAGAGAGGGCTTCTTTTGCCAATCTCACCATTCTTTCCGCTTGACCATTGCTGGCCTGGTGGAAAGACGAGCAAAGGGCGTGCCTGATTCCCTGCTCGGCTAGGAAGGTTTCGAACTTTAAGGCCATAAATTGGGGCCCGTTGTCCAAAACCAGGACATCAGGCAGGCCGTGTGTGGCAAAGAAACTCCAAAGCACCTTGATGACCGCCTCTGCCATTGTGGTGGTCATGAGGGCTATTTCTAACCACTTCGAGTATGCGTCCACAACTATGAGGAATGTTTGCCCATGAGTGGGGCCTGCAAAGTCAATGTGCACCCTGGACCAGGGTGCTTTTGGCCTTTCCCAATCGTGTGTGGGCGCCTCTGGGGGAGCTGGTCTGGATTCCTGGCACGGAGCGCAGGTTGCCACCCACTCGGTGATTTCCCCATCCATGTTAGGCCACCAGACATAACTTCTGGCCAAGGCCTTCATCCAGACAATCCCCCAATGCCCCACATGCAAAGCCTCTAATACTGCAACACGCAGTTTTGGTGGAACAATCACCCGGTCCCCCCATAGAAGGCACCCTTTAAGTACAGACAATTCCTTCTGTTTGGTAACATAGGCCCTAAACTCTGGCCCTACAGACCCTTTCGGCCACCCCCTCAACACCAAGTGCAGAACCTGGGCAATGGTTTTGTCCTTGGCCGAGTGATGCGCAACCTCGCTTGATGTCACTGGCCCCGCTGCCAGGCAGTCAATCAGCAGGACAGGTGCCTCGGGTGTAGGGTTGTCCAATAGTTCGGGCAAAGGGCATCTGCTGAGGGCATCAGCATGGCACAAAGTCTGTCCAGGGCAATGAATCAACCGGTAGCTATAAGCAGCTAGAAAAATAGCCCAATGAGTCATTCGCAGTGAGAGGGAGGCAGGTGTGGGGCGCTCCCCAGCCAGGAGTCCCAGCAGTGGCTTGTGGTCCGTGATCGGGTCGAATTGTCACCCGTACAGATAGTCACGGAACCTTTTGACCCCAGCCACCGCAGCCAGTGCTTCTCTGTCCAGCTGGCTATAGTTCCGTTCTGTGGTGGATAGGGTCCGAGAGTAAAAAGCGATAAGGGCTTCTGTCCCATTTGGCAGGCGATGGCTGAGGACAGCTCTGACGCCGAAAGGAGGCGCGTCGCAGGTCAACACAAGAGGGAGCATCTGGTTGTATTGAACCAGGAGGCTGTCCGCTGACAGCAGACGCTTGACCGCTGCAAATGCGGCCACCTCAGTCCTGCCCCAGGTCCATTCCATGTTTTTGCCGAGTAGCTTGTGCAACGGCTCGGCCACAGTCGCCTTCTGTTTAAGAAAAATGCTGTAGAAATTAAGGAGCCAGAGGAACGCTTGCAGTTCAGTCTGGTTCCGGGGAGTAGGGGCATCCTGAATTGCTTTGATTTTGGTATTTGTGGGGTGGATCCCAAAGCCGTCTACCATGTACCCTAAGAATTCGACGCTAGGCACCCCAATTTGGCATTTTCCCTTTTTTAATCGCAGCCCCTTGTCTCTAATTCTGGCTAGCACTGTTCTTAGGCGTTGGAAAAGTTGTTCCTTGTCTTTTGCTGAGACTAAAATGTCATCGAAATATGGTAGGACCCCCGGTATTCCTTCTAATAGTCGTTCCATAATACTTTGGAATAGTCCGGGGGCTATGCTAACCCCAAACTGTAGTCGCTTGCATTTAAACGCACCCCTGTGCATGACAATGGTTTGGGCCACCGCAGTAGCGCCATCTACAGGCAACTGCTGGTAGGCCTGCGTAAGGTCTAATTTCGTGAAGATTTTCCCTGGTCCCAGGGAATTCAGTAGATGCTGGACTACAGGAACTGGATAGGCACTCTGTTGTAACGTCTTGTTTAATGTGCACCTATAGTCCGCGCAGAGGCAGATCAACCTGTCAGACTTAACTGGGGTCACTATTGGGGTTTCCCAATGGGCATGGTCTACAGGCTCTAGGATCCCTTGGCCAATTAGCTTGTCTAATTCTTTGTCAATTTTTGGCCAGAGGGCAAGAGGAGGCCTTCTGGCCTTAAGTCGAATTGGCACGACATTTGGATCTAGGTTGAATGATATAGGGGTCCCCTTGTATGTACCCAGACTGCCACTGAAAATGTCCTTGAACTCGCGGAACAGGTCCTCGGAGGCACTGTCGCTGACGGCATTGATGCCGGTTACCCGCATGCCCAGGGCCTCGAACCATTCTAAGCCGAGCAGGCTTGGAAGAGAACCGCTGACCACCGTCAGTGTGAGCGGCCCATCAAAACTCTTGAATTTGACACAAAATGTGCCACAGCCTACGACAGGGATGCGGTTCCCCTGGTAGTCGGCGAGCCGTAGGTCTTGGTGCCGTAGCTGCTGTCACTGGATGCCCGGAATGGCTCTTTGCAGCATGGCCCAGGACACGATGGTCAGTGATGATCCGGTGTCGATTTCCATGCTGCATGGTGACCCCTCGATGAAAACAGTGACACGCAGTTTCTTGCTTCGTGGCGTGCTTGATTGCCAGATGGTTGTTTGACAGGTCTCGGTTGCATCAGCCTGTCAGTTCTCCGCCAAGGCTGCTATGCTTCGCGTTGAGATGGTTTGGTGTAGTTTGGCTTGTAGGGTGCCCTCCGTGTCGGCTGTGGTGACGGGAGTTTGGCGCGGCAGACTCGTGCCAGGTGGCCCCGTCGGTCACATCATTGGCAGATGGCTTCCCGGTATCAGCAATTGGCGCACTGGTGGTTCCCTCCACAGCCGGCACACGGCGAGAATCAGTCATCTGGTGCGTTTGCCCCTTCTCGTTTTTTGAAGCGAAGGCGGCAAACTTCCTCATCGCTGTCAGGCAAGAGATCTCATGCAGAGCTCTCGTGATGAACGGTAACAGCTCTGCACGTGCTTTTTGGGCTGCTCTGCTGCTGGAGGGTCTCGCTTGACCTGGTCGATGCTTCTGATGCCCTTGCCTCGTCTAGGGAGACCTGGAGCATGAGGGTCATTTTGGATAGTAACCTCCGTTGAAGGTTTATGTCATGCACCCCGCAAATTACTCGGTCGAGCAGCAGTTCGTCCAAGTCCCAGAAATCACAGTGGGCAGCTGCTTTCCGAAGCACGGCAACATATTTGTTGATTGATTCCCCCTCCTTCTGGTTTCTCATGTTGAATTCGTGCTGCCGCACATATTTGGAGGGTTTCGGCGCATACTGCGTCTTCAGCATGGTCTGAAGAGCGGACCAGATGACCGTCTGGACCGGCGTTGGTTCTGCTATCACTTGGGCAGTTTCAAATACGTCTGTTCCATAGTAGCTCAGAAATAGAGCTCTTTTCAGGCTGTCAGACAACCCGAGGAGGTCGTTCGCCTCCATGAAACACTCAAAGCGAGTCATATAAGTGTCCCAGTGTTCCCGTGCTGGGTTGAAGTGACTCGGTGGGGTGTGCGTCATCATTTCGGCTGAGTGGCGCTTCTGAAAGCCGTTTGTGCTGAATGCTTACTGCCCGGGCTGGATTGCGTTGGTCAGCTCTTTTTGTTATCTGCCTTCCGATCCCATCCTCGTCGCCAGTGTTAGATAGGGTGAATGGATGAGGCAGACAGCAGAGGTAGTGACAACAACAACTCTTTATTCAGGCAACTATGTACAATCCAGCAGCTTCTGTCTGACAGCTAGCCCCTTTTATAGGGAGCTGTCAGACAGTCCAACCAATCAGCAATCAGTATTCTTCCCGTCAGAATGGAGGACCTGACTGAAGCCTATGGGCTTCAGTCGTAGTATCTAACATTGATGATCAGGTGGAAGGTTTTGATTCATTTGTGTTAGTTCCAATGGATGTACTGCAATTATAGCTGCACTCCTAGATAGTTCAGAAATCTAGCACAGCATGAGAACTAAAACTGTAACATATAGTGGGTATAAAATCAAATTGCATGTTAATAATAACAATATAGATAATTAGTTTCATTTGAAGTGATTATTAACTTGTATTTTTCTTTAATATCTTTTCATTGATATGTGGACAGATGTGTTGAGTAATTGGGAAAGGAAATCCCACTGTTGCTCATTTTCATGTGAAGGACCACAATGAGGAAGACGCATCTCTCAGTTTAAAATAGATAGATAATGACACATAGAAAAAAATGATTTTCATGTCAGTCATGATCTTTTGCAGAACCCAAGTGACCCCACTTGAGAACGGCCACTGTAATAATACAGAATTGGTTTTATGATTCTTTGAATCTCTATCGGTGTACCCATAGAAAGATATGTAGTTTATTACTGAGTTTAGAGTAGAGGATAGAAATGGAGATCAGAAAGCTACAGAAAGAAGAAAATTGGAAATAGATACTATTCAGAGAGACATACTTGACCTACAGACATTTCTTGGATACATTGGGCTTCCCTGTACCAAAATTCAAGTTCCATATAGCTTTTCTTAGTGTACAGTATATGTCATGAGGAAAGGTGAATTACAAATGAATCCTGAAAATAAGTAAGTTTCAGCTTCTACTACTATGTTCTATTATCTCATTTTTACAGCAACTTCAAAGTAATATTACTACAACTTTATTAAAAGGAATATTTAGTAGGACAGTTGCCCCTTTGAAATTAATACAGTAGTGCTAGAATACTATTTAATCATGTTTATATTTGGGCTTATTTTCTTAAAGCTCCTGTTTGCTTTCTCATAACTTGAACTTTAATATGAGAACAGGAAGTTTATAGAAAGCCTGAAATCACAGTGTTTTTCCCCCCTTTTGCCTTTTAGCTTGTCCACTTGGGTCTTTTGAATGCCACAGTGGGTTATGTATCCAACAAATTCAGCTTTGTGATGGAATCAATGACTGCTTTGATGAAAGTGACGAACTGTTTTGTGGTTAAGTATCTGCAGTATGCAACAACTAAAATATAATTCTAGTTGGCTGCTTTTTTTGTATTGCTTATGCAAGTGATTTGTTGCTTTCTTCCTTTGTTTTTTTAGACATACCTCCCCAAAATTGTAGCAGCAACTTCTTAACACAGCACCATTCTTTTATCTGCGATGGAATAAATAACTGTAAAGATGGTCAGGATGAATTATATTGCACAGAAAGTGAGTCTCATCCACATACAATTAAATATATCTCATTCTGCTTCCTGTAGCGGATTAGAAATTAGATTTGTAGGCAAAGGTATCTATAATTGGGGGCAAGCAAAATGGCAGGCACAACTATAGACTGAAGCCCCATCATTTTCTACATTCATAGATATTGTACATGTGTACAAATGATACACCTCTTTAGAAGCCCTTGGTTCAAATCTTGTCTTTGAAATTCACTGGCAGGTTCATGTTGCTTAATGTTTCTTTAACACATCTATCTTATCCTGATATACAAAAGTAATAGAGATTGCCTACCACTTTCTAAGAACTAAGCATGTTTTGATCTAGTGAGTTGTGCAAATGTGTGGAAAACCCAACAGGAAATATAAGAGCAGTAAAGTTGGAAGATTAAAAAAACATTCTAAAGAAAGGAAATGGAAACCATTCCTCTTCCCTATGCCAAGAAAATTATGTGGGTACCACAGCATTTGGGGTTGTAGAAGGGGCATCTGTAATGGCAATCACTAGCTCCAAAATAAGGAATTCTAGGAATTGAAGTCCACACATCTGAAATTGCTGAGGTTGAGGATTCTTTCACAGATGGTGAAATGGTTTGTTTAGTTTATTTATATTTACATGTATACATTTCTACCAAGGGTGACGGGTGTTTACAAAAAAAATTCTTGAATGACTGTTCTGACTTCTAGACAACTGAGATTGTTTGAACATTACAGTTATTGCTTTTTAGGCATTCCCTGTACCAGCAATACTTTTAAATGCAACAATGGTATTTGCTTCAGGAAACAAAATGCGAAGTGTGATGGAATCTTGGACTGTCTTGATCGAAGTGATGAAAACAATTGTAGTAAGTATATTTGAAGGACATATACAAGTATATTGATATAATATATATTCATTGCCCTTTTGATGTAGTCCTCATTGTTTTTCTAGAACATACACAATTTTTTAATATTGATTTCTAATATTTAGATTGGTAGGTTTGCCCATCAAACCAAGTTTGGAATTGACTACCTTCCTTTTCAATTATTATTTCATTAAGATAAAACAGTTTTTAGCTTTCAACCTCCCAAGAATACTTCATAACTAAATAATGTATTTTGCATTAATCAGATTAATTGAAATAATCTGGCCCATAATTAAAATTAATCAGATATGAAGAATTTTCCTTTATAAAATGGTTGCCTGTTCACATAGTAATTTTCTGTACTTTCAAAGTATTCTAGGTGCATAAATTTACTTCCAGCCATATATACTAGAGCAGTGATAGCAATAGCAATAGCACTTAGACTTATATACCACTTCACAGTGCTTTATAGCCCTCTATAAGCGGTTTACAGAGCCAGCATATTGCCCCCAACAATTTGGGTCCTCATTTTACCCACCTCGGAAGGATGGACGGATGAGTCAACCTTGAGCCTGGAGAGATTTGAACTGCCAAATTGCAGGCAACCGGCAGTCAGCAGAAGTAGCCTACAGTACTGCACTTTAACCACTGCGCCATCGTGATTCTCAACATGAGCCATATGATCCCAAGGGAAGCATGCAACATTTCAAGGAGACTACAATTTAGAGCCGGGCAACTTTGGCAACTTTAAGACTTGTGGACTTCAACTCCCAGAATTGTCCAGCCAGATGAATTGAAATCTACAAGTCTTAAAAGTTGTCAAGGCTGGATATCCCTGATTTAGATTAATTAACAGTACAGATAATAAAGTGCCTTTTTTTCCAGCTAATAATCAGCTAACAGCAACAATGAGGGACATCACAATGATAAATGAGGCTCAGAAGGTAGCGACAAGCAAAAAAAGGCCGAGAATTCCTGTATGAGAGTACCCAAATGGAACATAGCACATGTATTTTGTTATTATAATATATTATTATATGTTATTTTTTTTCATGGAAATGCAGCTAGGTAGCTGTCTTCTACAAGATCAAACCATTTTCTAAAGTGTATAACTACTTTGCTAGGCAGTGGCTTTCTATAGAATTCCATCTCCCCCCCCTCCGAATTACTAGTTTTTTTAATACATGTTCTCTAGCTATGCCACATAGCTGAAATATGGCTGGATAATGCTTAGAATAGAGACCAATGAACCGTCCCATTGCATCAGGGTTTACAGGCTGAGATTCCAGAACTGCTTGCTAGGGTAAGGTTTTGGAGCCCTTTTGAAACATGTAATTTTTAGTGAGACAAAGGAGGAATTATTAAACACATAGAGAGTAGCAAATAATGTCAATTTAATTTTAACTGATTATACTTTGTAGGAGCTAGGACTTTTTGTCCTGGCACAAGGTACTTGCTTGTCCTTTTCCCATCCATCATAGACTCCGGCAAAGGTTGACATTGACTTGCAATATTTAAGATCTAGAGCCAACAAAACCTGTTCCCCTCTGACTTTTAGCAATAGCACTAGCACTTAGATTTATATACCGCTTCATAGTGCTTTACAGCACTCTCTAAGCGGTTTACAAAGTCAGCATATTGCCCCCAACAATCTGGGTCCTCATTTTACCGACCTCGGAAGGATGGAAGGCTGAGTCAACCTTGAGCTTGGTGAGATTCGATCTGCCAAACTGCTGGCAGCCGGTGATCAGCAGAAGTAGCCTGCAGTACTGCACTCTAACCACTGCGCCACCTCGGCTCTTTTAGCCATTTTAATAATTATGGATTGAGGATGGCTTCATATTTCTATACTTTACCCATCCCCAAGTATAGAAGAGTCTTCTCCTTAGCCCGTTTTAATGTTTTGCCCTCAGCACTACTTGATGGACGATTCAAGAGGCGCCCGCTCAGTGAGCGTTTATGCCCTTGTGTTAGCGCTGAGGTTGAAACGGTGGAGCATGTCTTATTACACTGCCCTATGTATAATACAGCAAGAACCAAATTATTGCCTTTTCTTAGAATCGATCCCTTTGGCCTTAATGCTGGTAATCTGGTTCTCTATTGTCTAGAGGATGATTTACCCTATATTACTTCACAGATTTCTAAATTTTTGTTAAGAGCTGTAACTATTAGGGGAGAATGCTGTTATTCCCTTTAGCCAAGGCTTTTGGTGCTAAATGTTTTGTTGTATTTGTATTTTGGTCTGTGACTGTAAATAAATTTATATATATAAGACTCCGGCAAAGGTCAGCTCCTGCCATTAGCCTGAAAAATTGGATACCCTTCTGGATATGCTGTGTGGCATTTCCCAAAACAAATAAGATAGCAATTGATTCAGTTTAAATAAGTAAATAAAACCAGTTGCTAGTGCGGTTTTGCTAGGCAAAAACCATGCTAAATTGTTACATTCTTTCAAAAGGCTGTGGCAGTACTAGATACAGCAACACTGACAACCGGATTGTGGGGGGTTCTGAGACCCACGAAGGAGAATGGCCCTGGCAAGCCAGCTTGCATTTTGCTGGAGTTGCTTATTGTGGAGCCTCTGTGATATCAAAGGAGTGGCTTCTCTCTGCCGCCCATTGTTTTCAGGGGAACAGGTAAGTAGATAAAATTATTATAATTTAGAGATCTTTCTTTAATATCATGTCACGCATGTGATCTCTTGTAGAGCACAATGGGTATATTGTTTTTCCCTTAATCTGCAACAATCAGCCATACAATGCAATCATGACATTACCAACATCCAATTATAAAACTAGTTTAATAAGCAGTGCATAAGATTGTCCTGTTCTTAGCATTTCAATATCTTCCTTTCCTAGGGCTGTCTATCTCCTGGATGCAAAAATCCAGATAACCACTTGATGAGAGCAAATATAGAAAATGTTAACTACTTGTTGCCATCTAGTGGTTGTACAGATTTTTGAAGCCTGGATGTGGTAGTCTTAACTCTTCCACATTAGCCTGTAAGTTCTCTGTGGCTCATGGGTTATTCAGCTTCTTTAGTGCAAATAGAAGGGTTCCACCCCCACCCACCCCATATGCCAGATTCACTCTTACAAGGAACTGGCAGAGACTTAAAAAAAGACAAGGCAATCAAGAACCACAACTGAATGCAGTCATATACTGTGTTTCCCCTATAATAACACATGTCCCGATAATAAGCCCAACAGGGCTTTTTGGGACATGCGTTGAAATAAGCCCCCCTCGAAAATAAGGCCCCCCATTACTTTCTGGGGAAAGGGGGGGCATGCCGGGAGCCGCTCTTTTTGCAGCGGGCACTCTTTTGGCCGGGAGAGCGAGAGCAAGCGAGAGGCAGGTGCACGCACACCCCACGAGACTGGCTTGGCTCCTCTGGGCTCTGCCTATGGCAGCGTTTTGAAACATGCTCCTCCCTGCAATGGGGCACCGAGGCAGGGATCGAGGCTCCTCTCCTCTTCTTCGCAGGCAGGAGCACGTTTCAAAACGCTGCCAGAGGAGCTGAGCCAGTCCCACGGTGTGTGTGCGCACCCACCTCTCGCTCTCTCTCTCCCGGCCGGGAGCGGCTCTTTTTGAGAGAGAGAGAGAGAGAGAGAGAGCAAGCGAAAGGCTGGGGGAGAAAGAGAGCAAGCGAAAGGCGAGGGCACGCACACCCCGTGGGACTGCCTCGGCTCCTCTGGGCTCTGCCTCTGGCAGCGTTTTCAAACGCGCTCCTGCCTGCGATGAGGCGGCTAGGCAGGGATCGAGGCTCCCCTCTCTTCTTCACAGCGGAGGTGCTGGGTGCTACCGTACTGACGTACAGTAAGGTGCTACCGTACTGACGTTGCAGAGCCCTGCAGTCAGCTAGAGAGTGCCGGGCCACGGGACGGCCTCGCCGCCCCTTCGGCTCTGCCTCCTGCCCACGCCTCCTTCGCTCGCTCGCAGGCTAGGGATGCTCATCCTCCACCTGCCCTCCCCACATCCTTCAGACAGGGGATGCAGGCAAGAGCAGTGCATGGGAATCCCCCACAGGAACAGCCACCCGGCACACCCACCTCTCGCTTGCTCTCTCTCTCTCTCTCTCTCCGAGGAACGCGACAGAGCTACAAGTCCCAGGTAGGACGCGTGTCTCGCAACCCACCCCACCCTGCCTCACCTGCCACTCCCAAATTGCACCCCACCGTGAGACACGCATCCTACCTGGGACTTGTAGCTCCATCGCCTTCCTTGGCGTTGTGTCCAGAGAAGCCCATTGTAAAAGAAAACTTCTCGCGAGTTCGATCAAACTTCTCAAACTCGCAAGAAGTTTTCTTTTACAATGGGCTTCTCTGGACACAACGCCGAGGAACGTGACGAAGCTACAAGTGTCAGGTAGGACGCGCGTCTCGCGGTGGGGTGCAATTTGGGGGTGGCAGGTTGGGCAGGGCGGGGCGTGAGACGCGCCTCCTACCTGGGACTTGTAGTCAGCTAGAGAGCGCCGGGCCGCGGGTCGGTCTCGCCGCCCCTTCGGCTCTGCCTCCCGCCCCTGCCTCCCTCGCTTGCTCGCCGGCTCGGGCCACTCATCCTCCACCTGCCCTCCCCGCGTCCTTCAGACGGGGGATGCAGGCGAAGGCGGTGCGTGGGAATCCCCTGCAGGAACAGCCACCCGTTCCTCGGTGTTGTGTTCACTGACCCTCCCCCGCCTCCGGCTCTTGAGCGAAGTGGGAGGGGGAAGAAACTCTCACGGGCTGCCTGAGGCAAAGCATCTGCCTTTCCTCCTTCCTTCCCTCGCCCCCTCTCTCTCTCGGCAGGAAGCTTTGGGAAGCCTCTTGGAGCGAAACGGCAGAAAGATTTCTTGCGTTCAGCGTGCAGCTAAAAGGTGCCTTCTCCTGTTCCTGTG
>QLTV01003962.1:807178-846939 GCA_003457575.1 Thermophis baileyi
TCCTGGCTCCCCTCCTCAGGCAGCCCGCGGGAGTTTCTTCTCCCTCCCGCTTCCCTCGAGTGCCGGAGGCGGGGGAGCGTCAGTGGACACAACGCCAAGGAACGCGACGGAGCTACAAGTCCCAGGTAGGACGTGCATCTCGCGGCCCAACATGTTCCACCTGCCAGAAATGAGTCTCTGTGAGACTCGTCCCGCCACCGCCGCTGCCTCGTGGAGCAGGACTCTGCAAGGCCTGTTGTGCCGTTGCATGCACCACCGGCAGCAGGACCCCAGCTGTGCCGGTATGATGAAGTTTGCGGCAGTCCTGCAGTTCGTGCATGCAATGGCACAACAAGCCTTGCTGAGTCCTGCTCCACGAGGCGGTGGCGGCAGGGAGGGGAGGCAGCGGCGATGGGACATCCAGTCCCACACTCGCCGCCTACTGCACCCCCAAAATAATAAGCCCCCCCGATAATAAGGCCAAGGCCATATTTCGGGGTTCAAAAAATATAAGCCCCTGTCTTATTTTCGGGGAAACACGGTATATTAACCCTAAAAGTTTTTCAGAAGCCAATGCAGAGTCTGCAAGTTTGTGTAGCTAATAAATCAATATATGACCCCCTTTTTTCCCCAATGTGAAAAAGGCATCACACAGGCATAACTGCAATACAAATGAGTACAGTAACACTGTACAGATGTATATACATTCAAATGTATTCTTGCATACACTCAAATCCATGCACAGACAGATAACTTGATATAGGCCTGCACACAAATTTTTCCCACATGTCAAAGGCCTTTGATATTTTCATATTTTCTTGCTCATTTACTAAAGCAAACGTCAAATTTCAAGAAGTTTTTGTTCCTGCAAGGCTAAGGACTACAGAGTCTTGTCTATATAGGAGTCAGGTTGTGTACTGAAAGGACTCCATTATCACAGGCCTTAGTATAAAAGGACTTTCTAGATAATCAGCAGGGTAAGTCCATTGTCATGTGGGAAGACAAATAGTATCTTGGGCACAAACCAAATGCTTCCCCAAAGATCCCAAGTGGAAGTTGCAACTTCTAATTACTTCTCTAATTGCTTAGTTACTGAGAAACAGGGAAGAGCTCTTCAAGTTGTCCAAGTCCCAATTTCTCTGTTTCTTTTGTCTTAGAAAGTCTCCCCCCCCCCACTTTTTCTTGTTCCTCTTCCTCTCCTGCACTTTTTTCTGAAGCAGATATGAATTGAAAGCTCTCTAAAAACTGTATTGTACTCTTAGTATTTCAATTAACTTGTGTATCAGTTTTGGTACAACAGTAGTCACTTAAAGTGGAATAGATCTCTATCTCTCTACTACCTGCTTGTCTTACTCAAACAATTCATTTCATTTAAATTAAATTATTTCTCGGGTTGCTTCTGCAACTCTGGGTGGCTAAGAATAACTAAAAACATAACTATAAGATAAAAATAACCACAATACTGTAATGTTAATTCAATGCAGCTGAGATTCTCAAGATTCTCAGTGGTACAATTGGCTCACTTGACATGCTAGTTCAATGCCTGAATATTTTTCAATCTTTTCAGAACACTGACAGGGTTGAGGCCCTCCAGATCTCAGGGGGATGATGTTCTGTAGGGCAGGCACAGATATTGAAGCAGGGGTGAAATTCAAAATTTTTCCCTACCGGTTCTGTGGGCGTGGCTTGGTGGGCATGGCAGGGGAAGGATACTGCAAAATCTCCATTCCCACCCCACTCCTGGGGGAAGGATATTGCAAAATCTCCATTTCCACCCCACTCTGGGGCCAGCCAGAGGTGGTGTTTGCCGGTTCTCCAAAGTACTCAAAATTTCCGCTACCGGTTCTCCAGAACCTGTCAGAACCTGCTGAATTTCACCCCTGTATTGAAGCTAACTTCATTCTCCATTCCTTTTAGCTGTTACACAGCCAATTTTTACAGTAAATATGGATTTAGAACTTTTCTGGAATAATGTTAGTCTACAATAATGCTAAACTATATTCCAAAGAATAAAGCACAACCATTGAAAACACTTGTGCAAAACCACATTTAGCTACTTGCCTCCTCTCTAGTTAAAGAGAGAGACAGGTGATTCCCACCCCCATGGACCCTTAAGTGAAGAAAAAGAAACAAGACCTGTTCTTAACCTACTCAGAATATCGTACAGACATAATAATGCTATTTTTTGTTTGCTAGCATTGTACCTGTGATAAATAGAGATCACTAATGGGGAACAGCACTAATACGTAGGTGTTGCATTCTGACTGACCTCTAAATGAACTCTAAATTGTTATGCTTAGCTGAACTCTGAATGAACCCTGATTTGTTATGTTTCAGTTGAACTTTAACTGAACTGTATGTTTTCACTCAGGTCCAGCGTTTGAATGCTCAAACACTATTGGTTGTTGTGTCTGACAACCCTCTATAAGAGAGCTAGCTGTCAGACCGTGCTTTGCTGGTTGTCTTGAGTTGAGCTAATAAAAAGAGCTGTTCTGAAGTCAGTCTCCTGTGGTCATTCCCACTCTCTAACAGTGGTGACATTTCTGTTAGTTCAAGCACTTAATGATAACCCTTTATCTTGATCGCATGTCATAGATATTTGAATGTTCAGTCATATATATTTGAATGTTCTGTTTTTATTTAGGTTGTCAGATCCTAGAATTTGGACAGCTTACTTGGGAACTCACACACAAGGAAAAGCCAAATTTGTGTCCACTTTGAAGAGAATCATTGTCCATGAATATTATAACAGTCAGAATTATGATTATGACATTGCTCTGCTACAATTAAGCACCCCATGGCTTGAGACAATGAGATGGTCAGTTGGGCCAATATGCTTACCTCCCACCATGCACAATGTGTACACTGGAGAAAAATGCTGGGTAACAGGCTGGGGACAGAAGCAGGAAACAAGTAAGCCCACTGCATTGTATCATTCATTCATTTGTTGCCAACAAACAAAGGACTTATGTAAAAATAAGTAGTCAGCAACATTAGAAAGAAGTGGTGCTTTCATGCTTAGAATGATTGTAGCAGGGTCAGAGCATTATACGGCGAGTTCTGCCCTTTTTGTCTGTATTACAACAATACATAGACCAAAAGGAGGAAGGCTTGATGCTGGTTTTGCCATTTTAACCTTCTCCTCCTTCCCTTTGGAAACCCTTGGAAGTGCTTAAAATATGTTATAAATAAAATTGCTTAATTTTTTTTTTAAAATATTTATTATTAAAAAGAGGGAATGTAGATGAAATTTAAACGCATGAGATAAAACAATTATTTTGGGGTTTTTTTTTTAAATGGCCGAAACAGCAAATACCGAAATCAGTGTGCAGTTTCATTGTATCCATGTTAAGGGTGTAAATCCTATTCATTTTATTGCCCACTTTCTATAATGGCAATTGGTTTATTATATAATTTGCAACAGCATTGTTTTAAGTTTATATCCTGATATCTTGATATCGAGATATCAAGATATCCATATCCTGATATGTATTTATCTATTTATATTTCATATTTCTTAACCACCAGAAACCATATTTTTTCCTCAAATGTATTTGTATGGCTTATGTGTCTGAACATATATATGATAAACCATTAGATCAAAGTATACATTTTCTTAATTTCTCAGTTTACGTAATCATAAAAAGCTTTTGTACACAAGTTTCCCATTTTGTACAGTAAATTTCTCAAGAAACTATTTTTAACAGATTTCTCTGGTAAGTTCTCTATTCTCCAGTGCAGCATTTTTAATCTAAACTTTCATCTCTAAATCTATGCACTTTCCAGAAAAAATATTCTTGTTCAAATGCATTTCTTATTTTTAGAAAAGAAATTAGGGGCAGGGCAAGCAGATTTAAAACCAAAGTAAGACATGCAATGTGCTAGCAAACTCTGTTCAGTATTATCTGCTGTAAAAGCATCCAGTTCTCTCATAATTAATATATACAGATCTCATCTAATATCAGTGATTCCAAGTATCTGTTCTTTCCTTGGAAATTCAAGCGTAAAAATTTAATGAATACCATTTTAAAGATTCTTTGTAAATTGGTATACTAAGGGAAAAAACATAAAACATTTACAATAATCTAATTTCTTAAACATTCTGACCAAATAATTTTTTCAAGAAATACTGATGATGCTGAGTTAGGAAAATCTTTGTAGTCTAAGGACTGGCAATAGGTTAACCACAGGTGAACATGTTCATGTGTGCATATACCGGTACAAATACACGCATGCACGCACGTACACACAGCACTCAGCAATTCTTAAATATGATCAGCAGTAGCCAAAACTAAAACTTATTTTTAAAGATTGTTTTTAATGGCCAAAATCTAACAGGATGATCAAATCTCAGCCTTCTCAGTATTCTTAAGAGGTCTTCATTTAAAATTCCTGGCAAGTCTGAAACTATTGTAAATTTTATAATTATTCTATAATATCAAAAAGCATAGTGCATTGGAAATTTTACCAAATTTGGTAAACTTGTACAATTGGGACATTCCAAAGGAAACTGGATACCTGCAACACTGAACAGTAGTGTTGGAACACCTGGAACATTTGCCAGCTTCTCTACATATGACATGGATATAGTTTACTTTTTCACAAACCACAACAACTTGGGCCAACCAAATGTTTCAATTTAAGCAGTATCTGAAATCTGCAAAGCAGAAAGCTATTTTGAAAATCACACGATAGATTCATCATCATTAGTAATGTGAATAGTCTAGACTGCCTTATAATTGTATAACCTGGTCTTCTAATTCATCCTCAATTAGAGGATGTCTACCAGAGGTGGGTTCCTCCCGGTTCGGACCGATTCGCACGAACCGGTAGCGACCCGCTGGTGACATCACAGTGACGTCACGGATCGGTGCCGGTCCGTGGGCACTGCCATCTTTTTTTTTTGAATTTTTTTTATTTTATTTTTTTGAATTTTTTTTTGGGTTTTTTTCTTCTGTGCATGTGCCGAAGCCGAGTTTCCAATCATTTTTAAGAAAGTAAAGAGAACCTGAACCCAAAGCGATTGAGAATTACTAGTCTAAAGTATGTCATGTTATTAATTTCTTGGAACATAGCTCTTTGGACTTCAAAGGATGTTATTCTTAGGAAACAGTAAGCTAATAGCTAAATTCCAAGCATATATAAAATACATAATTTTATTCATCACTTGTACTGTGTGTTTTTAAAATAGCAATAGCAATAGCAATAGTACTTAGACTTATATACCACTTCATAGTGCTTTACAGCCTTCAGTGCTTTACAGAATCAGCCTATTGCCCCCCAACAATCTGGGTCCTCATTTTACCGACGTCAGAAGGATGAAAGGCTGAGTCAACCTTGAACCAGTCAGGATTGAACTCCTGGCAGTGGGCAGAGTCAGCCTGCAATACTGCATCTTAACCACTGCACCACCACGGCTCTTTAAATAATTCACTGCTCTGGTATTTTATATTTTGATACACATTTTATATGTTGTTTCTGTGAATTATGCACTATGCTGCATTTTGCTGTGCCATACAAAATACATAAATACATATGAAACAGTTTGTTGGTTCATGAAAATGGTGCTATATAGTATCATCATGGTCAAAATTAAGAATGAGATACTGGAAATGTATTTACTTGCTTTATTATGCTTTTCCACGATCCAGATGATGACACACCAACAATTTTACAGAAAGCAGAGGTGGAAATTGTGGATCAGACAGTTTGTCATTCAACATATGGGCTTATCACAAGTCGCATGCTGTGTGCTGGAATAATGTCTGGAAAAAGAGATAGCTGCAAAGTAAGGATTTTATTTTTTTGCCATGCATACTTGCTACCCCTCCCAAATAATCATAGACTTGGGAACCACCTAGAATTCATGGTTATAGGTTAGACTGGGAAGCTGGAAAAAAAATCCAGAAAAAGGCTGGGGGAAAATCACTTCTTTACTGTTGCCAAGAAAATGACATGTCATTTCCATAAAATAATGAGAGGTGAACTCATGAAATATTAATTTAAAAAATAAGAACATTGTCTGTTTTTTTTTTCTTGTTTTTCTCTCCTCCTCTCCTCTCCTCTCCTCTCCTCTCCTCTCCTCTCCTCTCCTTTCTCTCTCTCTCTCTCTCTCTCTCTCTCTCTCTCTCTGTGTGTGTGTGTGTGTGTTGTGTCATAATGAACATTTGCTCAGAATGCTTGGGACTACAACTTCCAGAATGAACAAACCCAGAAAAAATGAACTTAATGACTCTAATAAAATGATAAGTTATTCAAGGAATATCTAGATCATATTTCCTACTGAGTAATTTTCACATTGGAGGAGGAAATGGTTCCATAATCTGTGATGAACAATATTGTTTACCAATATAGATAAACTGAATTGCCATAGAAATAAAATTCAAGTATAGAAAATTAGTAGTTGATAGAAAAATTCTAGATTAATTTATAGTCCAATCTATTTTATTGACATTTGATTTTTTTTCTTGTGAATTAAGTTGTCCCTCATTAGTTGTACCAACAATGTTATCACTAAAATAATACCATCGTGCATACTATCTAGAGAAGCATTGCTGTCTAAACATTGTTAACTTTTTAAAATAATCTCTTTTTAGGGAGACTCTGGAGGACCTCTATCATGTCGAAATAAAGGTGACGGAAAATGGTTTTTGATGGGAATTGTTAGTTGGGGCTATGGTTGTGGAAGACCCAATTTCCCGGGAGTGTACACAAGAGTGTCAAAGTTTGCTACATGGATACAAAAATACATGCCTTCAGTTTTTAGCTAGTAGTGATTATATTCCAGAGGCTATGAAACATCTTTATTAAAACCATATTTAATAAATTATTATGTTTTAATTGCATTGTGAATTTAATCTTCATGACTATAAAACCATGTGTCTTTGTGAAATACAGATTATATCATTCATCTTAAAACATATATTTTGTTAACATACTGCAATATTCAGAGGCAGAATTGGTACAATCTTAGCTTCCTCCCTCCCTCCTTCCTCCTTGCCTTTCCAGCATGCTCTAGATCAGGGGTGTCAAACTCAAGGCCCGGGGGCCGGATCCGGCCCACAGGGTGCTTAGATCTGGCCCGCAGGGCCACCCTGGAAACAGCGAAGGACCGGCCTGCGGTACCTCTGCCAGTGAAAACGGAGCTCGGGAGGGCTGTGTGCAGCCCTCCTGAGCTCCGTTTTCGCTGGCAGAGGGTTGCAGGAGGCCATCACAGCTGAAAATGGAGCTTGTGAGGGCCGCGGGCAGCACTCCCAAGCACCATTTTAGCTGGCAGAGGGTTGCAGGAGGCCGTCACAGCCGAAAATGGAGCTCGCAAGCCTGTTTTCGCTGGCAGAGTGCTCGGGCCACCACAGACGCCCCCGACACGAGTGATGTCAAGCTGGCAATGCCCACCCTGGCCACACCCACCCTGGCCCCCCCAAGGTCAAACACAACTCTGATGTAGCCCTCAATGAAATCGGGTTTGACACCCCTGCTCTAGATTGAGCTGTCTTTGAGAACAGTTCAGAGTACAACTAGTACAAAATGTGATGGTTACATTATTAGTCAGGACAACCAATTATTCAATCAGTAGGACTGAGTCTATTGTAGGGTTGCTGCATCAGATACAGTTCAGTTCCAGGCCCCATTCAAAATGTCTGTCACCACCTACAGTACAAAGTTATATATACACTTAGTGTGATACAGTACTATGATATAGCATACACTGCCTTGCCAATCATGATCTACCTTTTAGATATCATGAAGCGATATCTAATATCTATCATGCACTTCATTTTGTACCAATTACTGTTTCTGGATAGTCTTCAAATGTAATGTCATATAGAAAACATTGAAGAAGCAACCTAGAACTAAAGAGAAATTTCCTAACAGAACAATTAATCAGTGGAACAATTTGCCTCCAGAAGTTGTGAATGCTCCAACACTGGAAGTTTTTAAGAAGAGATTGGACAACCATTTGTCTGAAATGGTATAGGGTCTTCTGCCTGAGCAGAGGGTTGGACTAGAAGACCTCCAAGGTCCCTTCCAAATCTGTTCTGATTCTAGTGACTCACCAGAAAGAACCATTTTGTAAGCAAGAAACATTTGACAGACAGCTTCAAGACTGAGAAAATGGTAGTCATAGGTCTGTTAACTTGAAAAAGCAGGAGTGAACAGCCCAGAATTTGAACCTGAAGACTAACATGCATATACAACATTTCATTAGATGTGCTACTTGCAGAATTATTTCTATAGTTTCCTAGAAGAAGTCTCTGTTAAAGGGATAATGCCAAGGTTTCCCAATTAAAATGGTTTTATTGTTGGACCTTTGTGGATAAGACCACTTGAACACTTGTGATGAAAAAAATAACACCATATTATGTTGATGGGATTAGAAGCAAAGTGACTTATGGGTACAAATAAAATATTCTAATGATACACCTATACACAGATAAATTTACTTAGGATAGGAAAAATAACCTAGTATTTGGCATTAAGAACAGATATACATGTATCAAGAAGATTTTGTTATTCACCTTTTGTGCATAAAACTAAGTTTCTCATTACATTTATTAGATAACAGAGTAGTTATTAAGTGATCTAAATTAGGTAAAATGGGAAACATTGGTAATGACATCAGGGACTATTGATTAATTGATGATGTTATTACTGAAATAATTACAATAATGTGGACTGTGAATGTGAATGAAGCAGTGTAATATTTTTATTTCTTTTGTCTTATGGATTGGGGGAATTATTTAAGGAACTCAATATTGATTGGGAACTTTATCCAAAATTATTTTTTCCTTCCACACTTTATTCTGTTTAAATTCAAATTGCTTTTTGGTTCCATTTCAATAAAAATTGTAAGATTTATCACCAGTTCCCATTTTCGAATAACAAATTTGATTTATATGGGAACTCAGTGATTTCAAAGTCTGCCTTGAATCTACATCAGATAGATTCAGTGACAAATTGTTGAAAAGGATATCACCTACCACAAATTCAAAGCATATTTTGGAATACCTATTTCAAATCTTGGGGTGGGGGGGGAGTACAAAGCTAAAAAAAATACTAGGATCAAGTATGCATTTTGATGCAGATTTTAAAAGTAAATGCACAATTGAAACCAGAGGTCTTTTTTTTTTGGATTTAATGGGTAAACCAATAGATACGTCTTATGGAACATTGTTTTTATATGTGACAACGGCAGCAAGACTTTTATATGCCAAAGATGGAAGGACATACAAATACTTACAATAGAAGAATGGATGAAGCTGAAGGAATTGGCGGAAATGGTGAAATGGGCAGCCTTGATGAAAGAAAAAACTTTGATCAATTTTATTTTCACTTGGAAACCATTTTTGGACTTCTTGCAAGAAACTGAAAGAAACAAAAAATTGATTTTGAGATATAATGATTAGAATTATATTATATAGCTTCATGTATTATTTACTTGTACCAAAGAAAGTGAGAATTAACTCTCCTTCCTTCCTTCCTTCCTTCCTTCCTTCCTTCCTTCCTTCCTATTTTACTTGTTTCTTTCTGAGTTTTTCTTTTTTCAATTCTTTTTTTCTGTTTCTTTATCTTTTAAGTGTAATTTTTTTGAAAATCAATAAAGTTAATAAAAATGTCAGGGTTCCAAGTAACACCCCCAATGCAATAAGTCTCCGAGGCTTGAAGTTCCTCAAAGTTCCATTTTATTAGAGATGTCATATTGGCACATCTGGGAAAACCCGAATCTGAGAGCTTCCAGGTTTTCTCCACCCAAACAAAAGTTCAAAGTCCCTGCCCAGCACCCACATGTCCATCACACGATCCAATCAGGCACCATTAAAAACTGAAGATGCCTCCCAGTCACTTCATCACAGCTGCAGGGCACAGCGACCTTGACTTTCTGGAAGGAATGTTATTTAGACTACTACATATCACCTACTCCACATAATTCCCCCTCCCATTTTCCCACAGTAGAAAATGTGGCAGGCCTGAATACAAAAAGGTAAAAGATGGCTTCCAGGCCTGACAAAATCATTTTCAAAGTAGATACAACTGCTACAGTTACAGTTACAGATCTAGTGAAACACTTAATTCTGGATTCATATAGTTGAATGACATGTATATTTAACTGATTGCCCCTTCTCTTTCCTCCTCCATCTGTTACATGAAGAAACTAACACAGATGAATGCAGTACATTCAGATTTGTTGATCTTAAATACAAAAGGGTTGAGTGAATCACATAGTTATGTTTCAGTAATAATAGTAATAAAGAGCAGAGATTCTTCATATGCTGTTGCCACTGGCCCTCTGTTCAATACTTAGTAATATTCATGCCTCTGTTATATTCATCTAGCTCTCTGCCTGCTGCTACTGCAAGTTGTGTTGCTAATAATAATTAACCCCAGCCTTAGAGTGCATTTGTAGGTGCCTTCTTTCTATTCTTGAATGGTCATGGTCTACCTTGATCTGCTATCTATGTCCCCATAATTTTCTAATTCAGATATGATTTTTATAAGGTGAACTGAATGCAATTTGCCTTCATTCGCGAATGCAGTTTCCTTTATGGTCACCCATAATCTTATTCTATTCTAAATGAAAAGCAGTGGTTGTAGTTAGTAGCACCAAGTGTGAGCCCTTATGCTGTGAATTTGTTCATATAAACAGTTATGTCAAGCACTGGACAGTGAGTCAAAAATACTTATGTTGCCTAGAGCATCTTCCGTTTCTATTCTAGCATCTCAGGAACAAGTCAGTGGATCATATCTGCAGAATTCCTTATTTTTTTTAAACAAATACATGCATATCCAGAATTTTCTAGATGTTCTTCCTATCCTTTGGGTAAGAACAGGGGTGAAATCCAGCAGGTTCTAACAGGTTCTGGATAACCGGTAGCGGAAATTTTGAGTAGTTCGGAAAACCGGTAGCGGAAATTTTGAGTAGTTCGGAGAACCGGCAAATACCACCTCTGGCTGGCCCCAGAGTGGGGTGGGAATGGATATTTTGCAATATCCTTCCCCCTGGAGTGGGGAGGGAATGGGGATTTTGCAGTATCCTTCCCCTGGAGTGGGGTGGGAATGGAGATTTTGCAGTATCCTTCCCCTGCCACGCCCACTAAGCCATGCCCACCAAGCCACACCACGCCCACCAAGCCATGCCCACAGAACCGGTAGTAAAAAAAATTGGATTTCACCACTGGGTGAAACATATATATATGTTTATGCTCAGGTAATAAATATTTTATGTAAAGGCAATAGCAATAGCATTTAGACTTATATACCGCCAGGATGGATTTGATTTAAATCAAGTTGATTTAAATCACGATTTAAATCATGATTTAAATCACTAGTAAAAAGGCTTGATTTAAATCAACTCGATTTAAATAATAATTTTTAAAGAGCAACTGTCATCTCTGTCCCGCAGCGGCTCTTCCTCTGATCCGCTGTTGACTCACCGACAGTCCCATTCACTTTAATGGGACAGCTGGTGATGCGGCAGTGACACAACAAGGTGAGGGACGGGCAGGCAGCAGGTGAGTGGATGCCCGCTAACAGGCACTGCCATGATGGATCTGAAATGACAGCTACTCTTTAATATTATATTTATAAGAGGCTTAGAAGGTTTCACTTAAATTTTTACTGTTTGCCTTTCCTCCTCACACTTAAGAACCTGGTGGTACAGATGCATTTCTCTTCAAACAATCATAGAGTTTGTAGTGTACAAAGATTTGCAAAACAATGGGATAAAGGAATATTCCTGAACTTTGTTTTATAATTTATCTCATGGTTACTGTGAAATTGTGTGAATGCATCAATGTAGTGCATGTTATCTCAGCTTGCAGAGCTTGGATTCATTGAATGAGTTTACCAAAAATGTAAATATTCCAGAATATACAGCCTCATGCTACATAACTAAGCTCCATTTCATGCTGAATAAACTAAATTATTAATGTATCTTAAATAGAAAACTATCTTTAGATAGAGTTTTACTCTATATTAAAATAAATTTGATTAAAAAAAATCCGATTTAAATTTTAAAAAATCCGATTTTATTTATTTATTTTTTTAAAAAAATCATCGATTTTTATCCACCCTGTATACCACTTTATAGTGCTTTACAGCCCTCTCTAAGCAGTTTACAGAGCCAGCATATTGTCCCCAACAATCTGGGTACTCATTTTACCCACCTCGGAAGGATTTGCTTTTTTAAAGCCAGTCTGGTCTAGTGGTTAAGGCACTAACCACTAGAAAGCAGGAGACCATGAGTTCAAATCCTGCCTTAGCCATGAAAACCAGCTGGGTGACTTTGGGCCAGTCACTTTCAGGCCAACCCACTACACAAGGTTGTTGCTGTGGGAAAATAGGAGGAGGAAGGTGTGTTGGGTATGTTTGCTGCCTTAAATTATGTATAAAAATTGTAAGGTGGGAAATAAATAAACAAATAAACAAACAAAAAATAAATAAATAAATAAATAAATAAATAAATAAATAATAAATAAATAAATAAATAAATAAATAAATAAATAAATAAATAAATAAATAAATTTTATGGAAATATATACCACTAAAAGGATTTTCTTCCCAAACTAGTACTATTTTAGGCATTAAAATAGCTTAAAAGTGTTATGATAAGAAAAGAAAAAATATCAAGAGATTCAGTTTGAAAAAAATAAGTAACATTATTTACAGTATTTACAAAAGAGCTATTGATACATATGCCGTCTTACATATGGATAGAGTAGTGTTGTCTGAATAGCTGAGGGTTTCTCTCACACAAGCATTTTTATGTGTCCCCAGATTGTATCTAGCCAACTGGAAAAGAAAGAGTTACACTATTGTACACCTAGTGTATTTTCTTTCCTACCACCTAACCTCTCTGTGGATATTCAGACAGTTTTTTAGTCACAGAGCAAAGAAAAATCAAGGTGTACAGCTATTATTTTTTGCTCATCTTTAACTACTCCAAGTTCCTTCAGGATTCAGATATAAAGAACTACACAGGACAAGCCCACAAAATATTAAAATGAAAATTAACCCTTCCAGGCTCTCCTCTATTATATACAGCATACCAACTCCCAGTGGCTCACACTTTCATGCTGGATTGGTAAGCTACTGCAATTATTCTTCCTACCATTCATATTTGCGTTTTTTAAGCTCATAATTGTCCAAAATTAAGCTATGTATTTGCATTTTTCCAGTAATATAACAATAAATGCAGAATAAAATAAGAAAAAGACAGCTTTATTTGAATGGCTTTTCTTTCTTTTGTCCTTTCAGCAAAATATTTCTCCTCCTCAGATTCAGGATTCAGAAAATATTATATACCTAAAACATCTGGGCAAAAACTTGAGTATGCAGTTCTGGAAAAAATGCCTTTTAAAAATATTGCCTACAGCTGCCTTGGTTATCATTGTAATTGTTTTGGTTATGTACTATATTTTATGTAAGTGCGTGCTTTTCAATGAAAAACTGAATTGATTTCCAATAATGCATAACATTCTGATCCTTACAACAATGTCAGAATTTTTATTTTTGCAAGCATCAGAATCAGTACCACTTTCCTTCAATAGTTCCATCTTAACTCCCTATTTTTACATTATTGGGGAGGTAATAGATTAGCAAACAGAACAAACAGTCTAAGTAATTAAATATTGATAATTTGTTATGAATTTCCCACAACTTTTTCTAATCTTTCCAATTTAAACAAAACTAAATATATTTAGAAAGCCCGCTTTAACACAGTGAATGTAAGAAAACACCTTTATCACAATACTTAATTGCAACAAAATATTATCCATATTTTAATCTCAAGTACATTCACTGACAATTTTCCTCATTCACTCTTTTGAACATTTTGATTGTTTACCAGTATGGGATTCTATGCTTTCAGCTCCAGCTTTCTCTTACTTCTACATTGGTGGAAGTGTCGAAATTCCTAACCTGACTTATACAAATGACCTCATGAATCCCAAGTCTCATGCATTTATATTGCAAGCTGAAGCACTACAGAATTATGTAAGTTTGGTTATGGGAAATATAAAAGAATTTTATTTTGCTTTGCAGTTCATTTAATAGCTCTATTTTTACTGTATTTATATATATTTTTTAAATATTTAAAAGCACATATTAACATATGTGATAAATCTAAAGCATAAGAATACTAGTTTGTTGGAAATTGGAGGCTAGTATTTATGAAACTTTCAGTGTATCATTAAATATAGAGGGAAGACTGCTCCAGACTCCAAATTTTGGGCAAAAAAATGGTCCACTAGTTCTATATTTATTAGTGGGCAAGGATGTCACATAGATGAGTCTGAAATGGCAGCATATTTCTAACTGTTACAAGGCTGGTATTATACAATATAAGCTTATTTTTTAAAAATTCTTACAACCTGACACCCTTTCCACAACACTTTCTATTATTTGCTATCATAGAATAATTCTGGTGAAATGGACTGTAATCTATGTAATTTTAGATAGATTTAATATATTTTGTTGTAAGTACCATTAATGCAGACAATAGTCTACACAGTAACTTCACTCTAACGACAAAACTCTCTGCATATATTATTAAAATAAACCACAATTGTAGCTCCTTCTTTATATCAAAACTTTTATTCATATTTTTACCTGTTTGTGGAGTTTTGTATTATGATTTTATTTTTACAATAAAAACAGACACAAACACACACTCATTTTAATTTCTTCTTCAGTATACTGGCTTTCTTGCTCTTTCTCCCAATTTAATTTTATTAGTGAGATCAATATACTTTTCTGGCCCTTTGTTAACAGAAAAAGGTTTGAAAGCACAAAGCACCTTTCTGTTAGTTTGCATTTCCCAGATGAATTGGTTGAGTCTCAAAGCTGTTTTGTACATGGATAACACAGGTTCCCTTTGAAAGAATCAGTAGCTGAAATTTCTACTGATTGAAATTTATACCGATTTAGTCATGTCTACTTGGTAATGAAACAGCTTTATGTCACCTTAAATATCACTTTAATAGAAATTTATGTTGAATCATCTGTGATTCTGTGTCTAATCCACTATGTTTGGGGGCTGGGGGCTGGAAATAAACAATAAAAATGATACAATTATATAGGACTTAATAATTTTCCCCTTGTTCTTTATATTTAGCTTTTTAACTGTTTAACTGTCAGTTTGCAGAAATATACGGGTCTTCTACTATAGGCAATTATTACTTGAAATCTGTTATTGCTGCATTCAGGTAAGTCATCCTTAAACTATGTAACTTTCATAAATAAAACATTGTCAGCCATGTCTACTTATTTTCTACTCATGTTCTCAGGGAATCATGTTCAATAGAGTAGATACTATCAGAAAGGAATTTAATTCTGATTAGACTTTGCCAAAATTTATGATTAGTAGAATATCTTTTAAAATAACAAACTTTTAAGATTCAGTAAAAAAAAAATGCTACATTGATAAAAATGATTAATAAAAAATAGTGCAAAGAATCCAGATTAAATGCTGAATTTTGGGGACAGAAGCATTGTTGTAAGGATTTGCAGCTCTGAATCTCCTCTCAACATCTCCTTGCTTATTTTACCAAGTATGATTATCTAATGACTGGTTGCTTAGTGACTATCTGAAGTTATGAAGAACTTCCCAATGTACTTACAACCCAGTTCTAGAGTTGTGACAAGGGCAACACCCTGCAGTCAATTAACTACAATTTGGGCTGGTTTGCGGGAAAGGTTGCCCATGTGAATGGACTTATTTTATGACCACTGCATTCATTGTATGATTGTAGTGCTTGCTTAATGACCACCACAATAAAAGGTTATAAAATCGGGTTGGTCATACGGATGCCTTGACTTATAATCATCATGATGTATGATGAAAATTCCATATTGCATTATAAGTCGAGGACTATCTGTATGCTTTTATTAACTATATTTATTTCTCCTGATTATGTCTACGTTGATATACTCCTCTATGAGGCCATTTAGAAACCAATTGCAGACCTCTGACCTCTACCAAAGGGCACAGATGTATGTTCAAATAAAATCTGATTGTATATTCAAAACAAAGCTTATTTTGTTATCTTCTTCCAGTGATGGAAAAAGTGGTGCTCGAGCATATTACTGGAGCACATTTTGGGCCCCCACAAATATTGTTCTTCCTATCAAAAACCTATCCTCAGCATATCAGAAGCAAATCAGTTTTAAAAAAATATCTGCAATAGCTAATAACACTGCTGAAACATTTCCGTTAGAAGAAGATTTTGATATAATTACCATGGAGCTTTTTGGTAAGGTGATGTTTTATATTTTTTTTATTTTTTATTTTTAATAAATTCAGAAATGTTTAGGCCTGTATATATATAATTATTTATGACAGCATTTATCCTCTTGTGTTTCAGAACCTGATTCTATGGCCTATGACACAATGCTGAAATCAGGTAAGGGCTATTCTACCCTGACCCATTGTGTAGCCTTGAAAAAAGAAGGAAAGTAGTTTTTATCCTTGTCTTGAGCTGAATTTGAAGGCTAGATAACTACTTAGTCAAAAAATTATTGCAAAGAATAGGAACTGCTTAATAATATTTCAAGTGCTTGAATAAGACACATTGTCTGATTTAAGTTTAGTTCAATCCAAACAATCTGGATAGCTCAGTTTACCAATAAAATGCAATATGAAAAACCAGAAACAAAATAAAGAACAAAAATAAAAATGGAATCGAAATCAAGAACAAAATGGCAGCTTGTTCCAATAGCGGGCTTCGTGACACACTTCCTGGACCTTGAAAGATGACACTAATAGAAGGAATCCAGACCAAGTTAATCTTACCAGCTGGTTAGATACACTCTCTCTTCTACTTTAAGGTAGACCACAGTAGGAATTAGTCATGCATGCTAACCCTGCTTTTATTATAAGATTACAGTAACTGAATCTTGCAATTCTGAATGTGCTTCCCCCTCTTTCCCTTTACCTTCATGAAAACTATGGAGATTCTTGTCTGCTTATTTGGATTAATCCTAACCTGGACTCGGATTTCTTTTTATTTGACTGTGGACCTTCCTCTTGTTCCTCAGGGTTATTCCTTCTGTCCATAACATCTTGTTTAACATCTACATGAAACTGTTGGGGGAGGTCATCTATTAGTTTGGGATCTTGCATTATCAATATGCAGCAGATACCCAGCTGTACAGCTTGACCTTAAACTGAATGATGTTTTCAACATATTGTCCATTATCTGTACAACTCTGGATGGGAAGAAGAGACTCAAGCTCACCTTTGACAAAATTAAGTGCTTGTGAATATAAGGCCACCTGGGCATGGGAATATTCCATTTTTAAACTTGAACCAGGTTGCACTTCTCTATTCAAGCATGCAACCTGTGGGTCACCTTGGATTCACAGTTCCAGACCAGGTGGCAGCTATAGTTAAGGGGGCCTTTGCACAGCTTCCTCTGGTCCATCAGTTGTATCTGTTCCTTGATGGGAAGGCTCTCCATGTCTCTATGCACCCCAAAAGCCCTTAATGATGTAGGGCCAGGTTATTTGAGGAACCACATAGTTTACATGATTTCTGCCTATTGGCATTATTGATCCATTTTTAGTTTTGTTGCCATCTATTGAGATTCAAGAAGTGTGTTTAAGAGCCGAGGTGGCGCAGTGGTTAGAGTGCAGTACTGCAGGCTACTTCAGCTGACTGCTAGCTGCAGTTCGGCGGTTCAAATCTCACCGGCTCAAGGTTGACTCAGCCTTCCATCCTTCTGAGGTGGGTAAAATGAGGACCCAGATTGTTGGGGGCAATATGCTAACTCTGTAAACCGCTTAGAGAGGGCTGTAAAAGCACTATGAAGCGGTATATAAGTCTAAGTGCTATTGCTATTCTCTTTCATAGCACCTCCCCTCCCCTCGAGATTTAGCCCCCCCCCCTGAAATATTCCTGCCTCTTAAAAACTTGGCTCTCCTCCTAAATCTTAGGGTAGGTGGTTGGGACACTTTTATGACATAGGGCCTGTGGTTTGTCCAAATATATATTACCTTTTTTCTTATTGTTTTAAATCTTTTTAAAGCTTAAGATGCCCAGCATCCTTCTGGAATCACACAGCTTCAAAATTAATTATAGACAGACATATAGAAATGTATGGCATGCTTAGCGAAGATGGGTTTTTGATTGGTTTTTTAAGTATTGGAGAAAGGGAATGTGAGGTTCAGTATTGCTTGCTCATTTACTTCAGAACTGTGAAACTTCAGCTATTCTGTGTTTGATGGCATTTCTGCTCCTTCTGCTGAAAGGAAAACTTGACTTTTAGTCTAGTTTTTATCTGATGGTGCCTCTGAAAAGTGAGGTCAGCAACTGTGGATTGGTTCCCAAAGCCCATATCCCATTATCTTCATATATGCCATCTGAAGAGAACAAAGAGGGCAGCGTTCTCTGCTTCAACCGCCCCGCCCCCCAGCAATGATAAGAACCAGAATCTCCTTCTCACTTGAGAATTGCTGCCATGCCTTGAGGCATGTTGCTAAAAGATTATGGTATGATAGCAGCAAATCTCTTCTGAGCTGTTTTGTTCATCTAGGATTCTGTAATTAATTAGATATGTGAGAACAGGTATTACTTAATACTACCAGCTGCATACATTATGACCTTGGTATTTGAATGACTAAAAAGCTAGATTGATTGTTCTAACAAGTTTTACTGATAGGATGCAGTTTTGAGTTAATTTAATTTAATGAAATTCCATTTATCAGAGGCAGCCTTAGAGAAGTCAATCTTGATTCTTCATGCATAAAGATGGTAGGAGTGACCTTATCCCATTTTTTAAAGAGCAAAGGATATTAAAATTTAAATGATCATCTATCAACAACAAATGATTTACTAATAGCAGTAAATTTAAAATTAAAAAAAAATTAACCTCCTGAGCACACCTACAATAGTTACTGTCCAAAGAATTTACTTCTCAACAACAAAAAAGATTGATTCAAGCAGTCTCCACTTCACCAGATACCTTTCACTTAGAGACACCATTTGCTGATAAGTTTAGAATGAGTTTGCATTGTATAGCGTTGTGAAAGATGCTGGATTCCTTCTAGAATTTCAGGTCTCCCAGTCATAAATCAGATACGTGAAAAAAGTTCTCTTTTCACAGCCTTTATGTCTCAGTCCTATCCCCAAAGGGACAACTTTATAGGATGAAAACATAGTACTGCCTCACAGCATACTCAGCCCTGTCTGATGAGATAGACAAGGTTGCCTTTTTAAATGTAAATGCCTGTTCTCTGGGATCTGCAGCATAGGGTTGGGATTAATTTCTCTTTCATTCTTCCTGGTTTTCAGCCACTGATTTGTTTTGGTTTTGTCTACCAGCAGCCTTTGACCTTTACGCAAAGCCTGGAAATAATAGGACATTAACTCTGTTGAATCCCAAGAAATCTTTTTATCAATGGAGGCTACGTGTTCCATCTGAGTGTGTTGTGAGATTGGTAGTTGTAACATCATATGATGTGATTCCTGGGAGTTGTGCAACGCACAGGCTATCTGCGTATGATTTTCTTCTTCCATTACAGAACAAGATCATTACCAGGTAGGGAATACATTAAAGAAGTTTTTTTTTAATAGGCACAATTAAAAGACAAATCCTATGCTTGTGTAATGTGCAGCTCGGTGATAGAAGGATAGAGAGTCAGACTCTGGCAGTGCTAACCAAGGAATCTTGGAGGGTATTCACAGGTAGCAGAAGTTTTCCACCTAATTTCTAGAATAAGCACTCAACTCGCTATTACACAAACATATGCATACACTCTTTGATTTTTTGGTGGAAGACAATTGATGAATTAATAACAATTTAGTCAGCTAACTGGAAATTGTAGGAATTGACATTCAATATGTATAGATGGTGCCTGAGTATGACAAACAGCTGTATATTCTATAGGTATATTACTGTACAAAATATTTTTTGATTCTAGCAAATATGTAAAGAATTATATTTTTATTATTATGTCCCAATTTGTATTTCAGGTGGTGTGGAATGTCAGGATCCTGGAAACCTCCAGTTATACATTTAACTTCATCCAGTAATGTAATGCTGGTCACTTTTTCACTGGATCGACGACAAAAGAGTAATATATTGAAAGCATATTTCCAGGCTGTTCCTAAAATTGGTATGTAGTTATCAGAACTTCTATTAATTCTCTAATGTTTATAAACTATTATTGATGTTCCATTCAAAATTGTGAACTGCTATACAGGTAGTTTTGCTTGGTTGATTTAGGACATCTTGAATATGACATTTTAACATATTAGTACATTGCCACTACCCCTAGTTGATGAGATATGAAGAGCACTATGATGTCTATAATAAATTGCATGACATTAAACTTTGGTGAAAAGTATGACATATTGAGACAAATATGCCAAAACTGATTGATAATGTCCTTAACATTGGCATAGAATTCTGCACATGGCACAGATACAACTAAAGTTTTTAACTTAGTCTACAATTTTTCTATCTTACTAAAAAGAGTTTTACGAAGATTTCAAGGGACTAATACTGTGATGGTTTCAGTACTCAGTATCTATAGGCCTATCTGTTGATGGCCATGACATATAGAAGATTGCAACTTGGAATGTAAGAGGAGTAAACGATATAGAACATGCACTAATTAATTAATTAAATGAATGAAAAAGAAATGTAGATCTGTGCAACCAAAGGAATGTAATGTAATAGAGTTCATTATTATATGTAGGGAAGTGTAAGTGTAGGTTTAATTATGAATTAAAGGACATAAAGTGTTTGCCAGAAAATAAAAATTGGTACTATATATAGGTATTGCCAGGGGTGAGTTCCTCCCGATTCAGACCGGTTTGCCCAAACTGGTAGCGACCCGCTGGTTACGTCACGATGATGTCACTGAACCGGATCGGTCGGTGCCTGTCCGTGGGGGCCGCCATCTTTTTTTTTTTTTAGTTTTTTTTGAAAAAAAATTTTGAATTTTTTTTCCCTTCTGAGCATGCACAGAAGCCGACTTCCGGCACTGTGCATGCAGTTGCCATCTTTTTTTCGGCTTTTAATTTTTTTTTTATTTTGGGGGGATTTTTTGCTACTGCACATGCGCACGCGCACGAAGTGCGCACGCGCCCACAAGGCGCGCCCATGCAGCACGGGAGGGAGCGAACCAGCAGCGAGGTAAGTTGGAACCCACCCCTGGGTATTGCAATAGGCATGAAAGCAGGAATCCATAAATAAATAATAGTTGCATGTTACATTCTATTGAATGGTGATAATTGAACAACCAGAGATAAGTTTTGGGAAATATTGGATAACATTCTGAATTAATATGATCCAGGGGAAAAATATTCTAGTTGATAATATTGGGTGAGAATAAGATGAAAAAGAACATTAAAAGTCATGGGATCATTTGAAGACCCAAAAATGAATGGAAAAAATATCTGGTGAGTATCTGCTTAAAAAAAAAAGTGTTATGTGTATCATTTATGTAATTTAATAAAATGCCTATTCATGCATACACAAGGTAAAGGAATGGATATAAATCTAAAATCATGAGTTATTGTTTATATGAGTCAATTGTTTATCATCAAAAACTGAGGAAAAACAGCGAGGGCTACATGGGTTTTGATAGGGTATGTAGAACACACCATTTTTTTGGGCAGCATCAAGAGTATATCACAGGACAAAAGGGAACATGTAAGAAGAAGTATTGCACGATAGATTAATACACAACAAAATGAATGAATGTGAAAAATGACCTGGAAGGTGTCTGGAATAGAATGAAAAGGATTGTATGGCATGATGTCACTGGAATGTCTAGAACTGGGCAGTATGAAAAAAAGATGAAGGAGGATACATAGTGGATGATAAAGTGAAAGAAGCTGTGGATGATAGAAAGAAATGTATATAAGAAATAACCCCTTTAAAAATGAAAATAATAGAAAAGTGTGCAGCCTAAAAGCAAATTGTTTTATTTAAAAGAGAAAGAGAAAATGTGAAGCAATTTTGATAGAGTGTGTATCAAAATAGTGTGATTAAAATAAAATTAATGAAATTTGGTGGTGGTGGGGTGTCTTGAAACTAAACCTAAGGTGAGGGAATTCTAGAATGAGTGTTCTTTTTAATTCTTTTAATTTTTTTGTCTTACAGCTTCTTATATCTTTTCTCTGCCTTGAGTACTATTACAGATAAAAGGAACTGTAATGTTGAAAGATGGATCTCATCTACGCACTTGGAGAAATATGAATAAACGTGTGGTATTGTTTTTTCCTCCCTTAGTTTGTGGTGGCTGGTATGTTTCCTGGAATGGGAGTGTAATTTCACCTTATTATCCTAGTTATTATCCACCAAACATTGACTGCCACTGGATTATCAGGGTATGTACTCTTATAGCCAGCAAGCCAGCAAGGGCCATGGGCAGGCACTGGGGAAGTGGAGGCAGGGTGTTGGGGGCCACAGGTGTGAGACAGTGCTGTGGACCAGCATACAATACAGAGTGTGTGTATGTGAGGGGGTGCTATGCAGGGGTTGGTTCTGACTTACCTTGCTGCCAGTTCGCTTCCTCATGCGCATGCACAGTGCTAAAAACCAAGCTTCTGTGCATGTGCAGAAGCAAAAAACAAGATGGCGGCACCTATGGCGCCACAGAGAGAGCCAGTTCGGGGGCATGTCCAGCCAGCCATCGCTGCCGGTTCGGCAAGCGGGGGGAAATTCCCGCTACCGGTTCTATAGAGACAGTCTGAACCGGCAGGAACCCACCTCTGGTGCTATGGAGTATGAGATCCCTGGGATCCCTAGGATCTCATACTCTGTAGTAGGTCTCCTTGTGATAAAAAGCAGTGGGAGTGACTTACAGGGGTAACTTCTGACATTTCCTGCTGGCTTCCCCATTGACTTTGCTTGTGGGAATCAGGCAGGGAAGGGTGCATATGGCAATCACATGACTGCAGGACCTTGTGGATCAGTTGTAAGTCCTCCTTGTTTGAACAGTTGCTGAACAAATGGTCATAAGGAGTACCTGTAGCTGATTAGAAGGCAAGCTCATACGAAGAAATAAAAATTGGTGCTATATTTAGGTATTGCAATAGGCATGAAAGCTCATCCCAAGAAATAAAGACAAAAGTAGACGGGTATGCACTTCATGCTAATTAAACAATAGCCAACCATATTATGGCTTAGTATTATACAGTATATGAACCATCTCTTTGCATAAACCTATGTTCAATTTATTGCACTGTGACGCAAATTGCACAATCTCTGACATGGACTGATACATAGCCCAAATGACTACTACTCTGTAGTATTTGTATTCTTGCTAAGCAGCAAGGAAATCTACTTTAAAATGGTAAATTTTTTTACAACAAATATTGAGAAAGAATCTCGTGAATGATAACTCTTTCGATGAATACTGTACAGTTTCTAGAATGCGTGAGTGAATGGATGAACGGAGATTACACATCTATGCTGACCAAAAGAAACATCAGGTTTCAGTCTTGTATCCAGTAACCAGGCAGTAAGTCCCACTGATGTCAATGGGATTCTTAGTAAACCAGCATAGCATTTGTTTCTCTGCAGTATAGAAATGATACATAATGATAGATAAACCCTATAATAAATGTAGTTTTCAAATTTTTGTTTTTAAAATTCTTTTCTTTTTGAAAAAAACATCTTAGGCTCCACTCCCTGGATACAGATTGATGTTAAAAATTATTGTAATACAAATTCAGGAACAATCTCCTGGATCCAAGAAATGTGATAAAGATTGGCTGGCAATTGATGGAGTAAGGTGAGCTACAGCCCTATTGTGAAGCCTTCATTTAATACATTGCTTTTATGCTTTTCATTAAGTATTTAAAAATAAAACATAGAAATAATTGACCACTTTTCAAATTATCTTATTGTGTGGAACCCATAGAATAATAAAGGATATAAACAAACCTAAAAACAAAATAAAACAAGAAAAATTACTTTTCTGAATTAAGTTACATTTACACTTTTATTAATTCTTTGAAATTGTTAAAAATTAAAAATTCACTTGTCTGTTTTACTTAGTTAAATAAAATTATCAGATAGTGGAAGGGTGTATTCAGTAATGCAAGGATGTTCTTCCTCCTACTCTATTGAGAAGCTGCTCAATGGGTAACTCCTGCTAGTAACAGATTGTGCTGCTTAACTAGGAAAAAAAACTTCGCTTGTATTCATTCAGTGCTCTTCTTTCTACATATCTCAATATAGATAAGATATAAAAGATGAAAGATAAAAGATAAAAGATAAAAGACATAAGATGGAAGATAGAACAGGACAGGATAGGATAAGAAAGATAAGGTAAGGTAAGGTAAAGTAAAGATCAGTTCAGATTAGATAAGGTAAGGTAAGGTAAGATACACACACTGACAGGCTATCTAAATGCCAAAATATAGGCCTAATATGTGTGTGTGTGTGTGTGTGTGTGTGTGTGTGTATGTGTTTTCACAATAATATATACAGTATATACACACATACTCTCTGATGGACAGGCTATCGTTTAGGATAGTCCCAAGACACAAATCCCTTCCATGCCACTACAAAAAGTGGCCAGAAGAATTTGGGTAGTCCCTGCCATGTCAACACATTGGTCCCCACCAAAGCAGTACACATTGAGCAAGGTGTGGTATCTTGAACTGGGAAATGTCAAAATGGCAAGTCATAATAAATGAAGAGTAAATATAATAATTTAACCTGTTAAAATGATATATCTCCAATTTTACTTAAAATATATTATTTTCAGATATTGCAAAGCTATTGCAGAAGAAAACAGAGTCAAGGAATATGGCTATTCCATTTCAATTAGCTTCCATTCTGATGAACTGGTCACACACAGAGGTTTTTATATAGAATTTAGAGCTTTCAGCCATACAGATCGTAAGTGTTACTTTCCTGTTATTAACAAAAGGGTGCAACTTTGTGAAATTGTTTAAAGGCTCATTAAGTTTAATTTGTGTATTATTATTAACTTATATTAATTAGTATTAGCTTATATTTAATAAGCTTAAAGACTAATTATACAGGTAGTCCTTGACTTAAAACCACAATTGATCCCAAAATTTTAGTTGCTATGTGAGACATTTGTTAAGTGAGTTTCCCTCCCATGTTACGACCTTTCTTGCCACAGTTGTTAATTGAATCACTGCAGTTGTTAAATTAGTACCATGGTTGTTAAGTGAATCTGGCTTCCCCATTGACAGAAAGTTGCAAAAAGTGGTCATATGACCCTGGGACACTGCAATCGTTATAAATATCAGTCAGTTGACAATGTGATCATGGGGATGCTGCAATGGTCATAAGTGTGGAAAATGGTCATAAGTCACTTTTTTCAGTGACGTTGTAACTTTGAACCATCACTAAACGAACTGTTGTAAGTCAAGGACTACCTATATTGTAACTCATATTGTTACTTCTCTTATGAAAATTGTTTCTATGCATTCTGTACTACACATAAAAGAGAAAAAAGAACTTTGAAAAGACGGTGAGAAGCTTCCTTCCATATACAAAACTTCCTGTCTTATTTGGAAAATTTAGAAGGCCTTTCAAAATAGGGGGAAAATAAAAACATGTCACAGATTGATAAAAAATATATTCTGCACAACAAGCATCATATGATTAGATTGGTCTGTTGTACAATGTTTTTCACAACTGCAATAGTCTTAAACATTATGTTCTTTTAGCTTGTCCAAGGCAGTTTAAATGTTCTGACCGATCATGCGTTCCTTTAAATAGTAAATGTGATGGGTGGAATGACTGCACAGATGGAAGTGATGAAATGGATTGTGGTAAGTTGTTTATAAGCTAAATTTAACATTTTAAATATTGCTTGGTATTTGCTGGGTTAGATAATCATTATATTCCTATGGTAAATCTCTAAATGTTATAAATACGAATAAAAAAATGTTAATCTTTGGTTTTGTCAAATATTGACCAGTCATGGAGATCTACCTACCGGTAGCTACCCTTGAAGCTAATTAAAGTTGTTTCTGGCCAGCATTTGGATGAAAGATATCAGGAGTTACAAAAGTGTTGGCTAAGCTGGAATGTTCAAACAACAAACAAACTCCCTGATAAAGTGATGGGAAACCACTTTCATACTGTTATCAACAAAAACAACCTAAAATTCATGAGAGGCCAAACTCAGCTTGGAAACGTTACCATTACCTTTCTTGACAAATGTTAGCAATTCTTTATATAATTGAGCTGTGCTTTGTATAAAACTTTTGAAGAAAACAGGCAAAATCAGTGCTACATAAAATAAAAATTCTTAACTAAATATTTTATGAAGGTGGTACCTTTATTAGGCCCCTATTTTGGTATTTTTGTCACAATAAAATGATTCCCCTTGTTACTTCTATTGCATAAACAACTCTGATGCTTAAAAGGCTTATCAAATTATACAGAACACCTAGGCATCCTTTTGCTCTGTACAGGCTGATTTCCCCTGATTATTTTTCCCTACAATATTCAGGGAATTGAATTCCATGATTGGGCAAATCAGACTACCCAACCCTAGCAGAATTCTAAGGATGATTCGAAAGGCCATTATCTTAAGTTATGATAATACAGGTAGTCCTCGACTTACAACAGTTCATTTAGTGACTGTTCGAAGTTACAATGGGATTGGCAAAAGTGATTTACGACCGTTTTTCATACTTATGACCGTTGCAGCATCCTCATGATCATGTGATCAAAATTCAGATGCTTGGCAACTGACTCATATTTATGACAGTTGCAGTGTCCTGGGGTCACGTGATCACTTTCTATGACCTTCTGACAAGCCAAGTCAATGGGGAAGCCAGATTCACTTAACAACCGTGTTACTAACTTAACAACTTCGGTGATTCACTGAGCAACTGTGGCAAGAAAAGTTGTAAAATAGGGCAAAACTCACTTAACAAATGTTTCACTTAACAACAGAAATGTTGTGCTCAATTGTGGTCATAAGTTGAGGATATCTGTAATAAGTTCACACATCACATAAAAGCCAAAAGTGGACATAAGGTTGAACATAAGGCATAAATCCCTTCCAAGAAAGTACCGTGCTTGGGTGTTTTTTTTAAATAATTGCCTTTCTGTTTTATTATAGCAATAGCAATAGCACTTAAATTTATATACCGCTTCATAGTGCTTTACAGCACTCTCTAAGCGGTTTTACAAAGTCAGCATATTGCCCCCAACAATCTGGGTCCTCATTTTACCGACCTCGGAAGGATGGAAGGCTGAGTCAACCTTGAGCCTGGTGAGATTCGATCTGCCAAACTGCTGGCAGCCGGTGATCAGCAGAAGTAGCCTGCAGTACTGCACTCTAACCACTGCGCCACCGCGGCTCTATGAATTTATAAATGCATTAAATCTGAACCCAGGTCATGTCTAATTGTAGATTTACTTTTTTTTATACCAATTTTTTCTGGGGTCCGGCATAAACAATATTGTTGTGGTCCGCCAGCGGCCTGTGCAGCTGGTACCAGAGTCGGACAGCGAGGAGGCTGGCGAGGGCTCGGTGCCAGAGGCAGGGATTCAGCCAGGGCCTTCAGAACCTCCAGAGGCTGCCATGAGTGAAGAAGAAGAAGAGGAGGAGGAGCCTGTTCTCAATGCGCACGTGCGCAGAGCTGCCAAAAGGCAGGAATGGCTCCTGAGGAGAAGGACTACTCGGGAGTAAGGCTTGGGGATAATTGGCCACTCTCATAGCCTATTTAAGTGAGGAAAATGACTGAGGAATTTGCAGGAAACAACTTCGTTCATTTCAAGTCCTTGTCTTTGAATTCAAACCTCTGTTCTCCTCCCGTTTGAAATCGTCAAAGTTGCCTGCAAATTGTTCCTGGGCGTTTTGCCAAAAACATTAAGTTTCTTGTGGGTTATCTGCTGTTATCTGAAAGACACTTCGTCAGACTTGTGTTCTTTTGCTTGGACTATTGCCGACTGTTAAGGAAATTAATTAACAGCCGTTGCACAGAAAAGACTGGTTTACACTTTATTTGAATTTAGGACGACTGCTAAGTAAGACAATTAGTAGCTGTTACTATTAAAACAAGGTTTGTACAGACGCTGTTTGTGCTGTGTTTCTTTTTCAGTACGCTGGGTCAGAACAAATATAGATAGTCCTTGTCAAATGACACAACTGGGACTGGCAACTCTGTCACTAAGTGACGTGGTTGTTTAGCAAGATATCACGTAACCACAACTTGTGATTTTACTGATGGCTGTTCCATTGACTCTCTGCTTGTTGGAAGCTGTCGTGAAACATGGAAATGACTAGCGCTTGACTCCACGATGATGCAACAGTCATAAATGCGAACTGGTTGCGAAACATTTGAATCTTGATCACTTGACTGTAGGGATGCTGTGATGGTCGTAAGTGCGAGCATTGGTCATAAAGCTTCTTTTTTGGCACCACTCTAACTTTCAATGGTCACTAAAAAGGGCAGTACCTGTAATCAAAACAAATCTAGAGTTTGCCTGAATCAGTTATGTTTATTACTCAGCTTCTTCCTACAGTATCTTTAATCACAAACTTTGATACAATAAATCTGGAATAGCATTATATGAAAACACTGTTTAACCAAAATAGAGTTGTGTTGTGGGAATATACTTTCTATTTAAAAAAAATGCTACAGTTAAATGCTATAGTTTGACTGTATTAAGACTTCTTTAGGTTGCAATACAGCACAGTTAAATTGTAGTACTGCAAAGTGTAAACCTCATTCCCAGTCTTGCAAAGAAGTTAACAGCTGTAAGAATGCAGGCCAGGAGTGGGAGGAAGACAGCTGCTGTACGTAATGCCTTAAACTAATTTTGGATTGAAGGTACATAACCTATATGAAAATATAACCTATATGAAAAAAATGGAATATCTTCAAAAGATTCACTTAAATCTTCCTGAACATTATTTGTTATCCATTAGGATATGTAGGGGTTATATATGGTGATAATTTCAGAAACATTCAAAACATGACTCGCTTTTCTTTAATTTTCTTATACTTGATCCAGGTAGTCCTCGACTTACAACAGTTCATCTAGTGACTTTTCAAAGTTACAACAGCACTGAAAAAAGTGACTTATGACCATTTTTCACACTTACAACTGTTGCAGTATCCCAATGCTCACATGATCAAAATTCAGATGCTTGGCAACTGACTCACATTTATGATAGTTGCAATGTCCCTGAGTCATGTGATTCGCTTTTAAGACTTTCTGGCAAGCAAAGTCAATGGGGAAGTCAGATTCAGTTAACAATCATATTACTAACTCAACAACTGTAGCGATTCACTTAACAACTGTAGGAAGAAAAGTCATAAAATAGGAAAAATTTACTTAACAACTGTCTCGCTTAACAACAGAAATTTTGGGCTCAACTGTGGTTGTAAGTCACGGACTACCTGTACTTTGCTGCTTTAATCCAGAATGAAAAGTCTGAACTAGGCATGTCCAACCACGGTCCATGGGCCACATGAGGCCTGGGATAACTAGTAAAGATAATAAAAAATGTTATTATTTATTTTATTATTATGTAAACTATTATTATATATATCGTATATTATAAATTTTTAATATTTTAATATTAAAATGTTAAATAAAAGTTTATTATTTATATACATTAACTATATTATATATTTTATATGCAGCCCAAGATAATTTCTCCTCACATAATGTGGCCAGGCAAGCCAAAAGGTTGGACAACCATGCTCTAAACTTTATGAAGGCTACAGGGCAGACCAAAACACATTTTATTTATTTATTTAAATGTATTAGCTGCTCAGCTCCAATGGACATTATGTAATGGAGGGTGGCCATGCCTCCATTGTTACAGAAGGTAGTCCTCTGTTAACACGTCACTTGGATAGTGAAATGGGCAGTGTCTGAATTTGATAAATAAATAAAACAGGTCCCATAAGTGCTTGTGAGCATCATGTGCATGCACACACAGAGAAGCCTAAGTGAAGACATGGAGTATTCAAACTCAGAATCACATCAAGCAATTACAGGGATAGAATTGGATTTTTACCAAAGCCCATCTTCACATGTACCTAGGGTATATAAAATACAGTGTTTACCCAACCAGAATGATGGCATTATATTGTCATTTGGTAAAACACTAAATATGTAACCTATCTAAGAAACTATAAGTTTGGGCCAGTCACCATCTTTCAGCCCACCCTACCACACAGGTCTGTTAGGTAAACATGTGAGGATAGAGTGCTAAATGTACCACCTTAATCCCCTGGAAGAAATGTAGAGCAGAAATCTAAACTGAAAAAAAAAAACCAGACCATTTTTTCACCGGTCATTTCATCTTTTCAGCGTATAAAAGATGTCTACCTCATTCATATAAGTGTCTAAATGGGAAATGTCCAAAAAAATTAAATCCAGAATGTGATGGTATAAAAGACTGTGAAGATGGATCTGATGAAATGAATTGTGGTATGTAATTAATGTGTGAATACCTGAAAGGAGCTGTAATCATGATGGGGGAGTTCTACATTTTTTTTTGAGGGGATGCAAATCGAAGTCTGTATGTGCTCAGGATTGTATTGCACAATTCATAGAAAGTAATCAGCACCTCTCTTCTAGCATGTGGAAGGAGTCAGATAGCGAAATTCAGAATTGTTGGTGGTGAAGAATCAAGGCCTGGAAAGTGGCCTTGGCAAGCAAGCTTGCAACTGGGAACATCTGGTCATATATGTGGCGCCTCTGTAATTTCAAATCGGTGGTTGGTATCAGCTGCACATTGCTTTCAGGACTCCGAGTCTATAAGGTATGCATTATGTAATGCAAAGCATATATTACTGAGAATAGACATCCAGACTCTTGTAGTATGTTTGTTTAAGTATCGTTTAGCACATAGGCACCAAATTCATATCTGCCTATTCCCTGTCTCGCTCTTTATTTTAAACAAACATTAAAAGGAAGCTGACATGTGGTAGCTCACAACAATAATAAAACCACAAACAATAAAAATAAGAAAAATGAGAAAACCCAGAGGCCTAACCTGTTATGTATTGAATGTATATAGTTGTGTTAAGCCCTGCTAAAGTGAAACTAACCTTTAGACGACCCTCACCGTTAGCTCCAACTGTTTTGGAGGGAAACTGAACATTCATATTTGGGTGGGTTTTTCAAGCATTATGATTGGTTAAGACCCTGTGGGCCCAGAGTATAAATTACAGGCATTTGCCTGCTGTTCCTCAGTTCCAGTTTGAGTCAGTAAATGCTGTTGTAGCTATGCTGGTCTGGTTCTTGCCTACTGAAGCGCACTACACAACAGTGGCAACAAGGATGGGATCCTGCAGGGGAGAGAACTGCTGCTAACCAAGCACACTGAAATCACTGGGTGTCAGACCGGGTAAAGAGTCCTGGTGGGACCACGCTCCCCGCCCTGCCTGCCAGTAAGACACACTGGAGGCACAGACGCACCTGAGGGATCCGTCCCCAGGACTCTTAAGTGCAGCCCAGCTCCACCCGCAGTAGGACAAGCATTAACCAACACCACAGGAGCCTTCTCAAAATGGCTAAACTGGGAAGACTCAATGAGTTCAATATTACTCACCCTGAACAGTTGGGTCATCTAAAGGTTAGTTTTACTTTAGCAGGGTTAACAGTTAGGGTCATCTAAAGGTTAGTTTCACTTTAGCAGGGTTAACAGTTAGGGTCATCTAAAGGGTAGCTTCACTTTAGCTGGGCTTAACACAACTATATATAATCAATAGATAACATCTTCCCAAAATGGCTAAACTGGGAAGACTCAATGAGTTCAATATTACTCACCCTGAACAGTTGGGTCATCTAAAGGTTAGTTTCACTTTAGCAGGGTTAACAGTTAGGGTCATCTAAAGGTTAGTTTCACTTTAGCAGGGCTTAACACAACTATATACATTCAATACATAACATAACTCATCATCTCCATCTATTCATCTATACAATTCCCAGGTTCCAACCTTGCTATCCCAGAGCCTAATGGCAGCCTTAACAGCTTCCTGGAAGACTAAAAGGGTGAAGGCCTGCTAGATCCCAGGAGAAAGGTGTTCCACAGGGCAGGGCTTGCTACAAAACAAAGGCATGTTTCCTAAATCCCCTTGATGACAACATTTACTAGGAGAATTGCAATCTTTGTTTTTCAGATACTCCATAGCATCCGGCTGGACAGCATATATGGGTATAAAAAACATAAACAAATACAGCAATAATCAAGCAGTAATGAGATCAATCAAAAGGATAATAGTCCATCCAAATTATGACCAATACATCTCAGATTATGACATTGCGCTCTTGGAAATGGAGGCACCGGTATTTTTCACTGAGCTGGTACAGCCCGTATGTTTACTGAGCAGTCCTAGAGTATTTATTTATGGAACTGTCTGCTATGTAACTGGCTGGGGAGCTGTAAAAGAAAATAGTATGTTCATTTCAAATTGCAAGTATCCCTAATCTGTTGTACCTTTTTGTGAATCGTAACTGTCAGCTGCTGTGGAAATCAATTTCAGCTATAATGTTATGGATCTAATTAAACTTAATAAGATTAAGGAAAATCTGTTGCAATTCTGAAAACATATCCTTAGTTGATGGAGATGTTTAATTTCATAAAGTTCTTAGCATTGTATTACTTATGCCAGTTGGAAGACGTATCTTTCAGTTTGAAGACACGTACAATTGTATTTATATTTCATTTATTTAATCTACCAATTGCTATGTAAATTACTATAAAGGAATGCAACATATGAGCTAGTAAAATTTCAAAGATATAGGCCAGATCTTGACAGGTTCATTGCAATTTATGTTTCAAAAATATGCTTCAATTAAACAAACTGTAATATCATTCCAGGGGAGTGAAGAAAGACCATCAACCACTTTTAAATATATTCTAGATCACAATAATCAGTATCAGTTATCTATTCCCACCTCCCTTTTTTAAAAAAATGGTAAAAGTGGCAGTCTAACTTTCAAGTGGCAATTCCAACTTTTGATGTTTCAGAGGAACATCAAAAATGGTTGATGTTCCTTACCTTATGGAATGCTCCATTTTGGGTCTTACCACTGAAGAAACACATTGGACAGGCCTTGGATGATTCTACTCTCTTTCAACAGACAGATTTACTCCCTAGTTAATTTATACTAGCTATCACTTACAAATGTGAGGATGACATAGCAAATATTATACTTACACAATGTTTCTATCAACTTAGGTCAGCTTACAAAAACATTACAAGAAGCCAAAGTGAAAATCATTAACCAAAGTGTTTGCAACAAATTTTATGATTATCTAATTACATCTCAAATGCTATGCGCTGGGAATCTGAATGGTGGTACTGATGCATGTCAGGTAAAGCCAAAAACAAAACTGTGAAAAGAAAACATGATTTATATGACTGCCTTTTAAATGAAATGATCAAAGAATACTTTTCATATATCTGTTTTGTAAGGAAAGGAAGACAACATAAGTCCTCTGATTTGTCTGTTTGTAATATTTGCCTAAAAGAGTTGTATTAGTAGAAGTTAAAATGTGATGAATAAGCTCAGCAATATTATGTTAGTTAAATATAAATAAATAATGTTTTCCTAATTTCACAAAATTGGGAAAAATGCATAGACAGCTCCCATCTAAGTATCAGATGTTGGTCATTATAGAAATAAATGAAATATTATACACTAGAAAGTTAGACACTTTTGCAATTTCAGTCTGTGTGAAATAGAATAGAGTAAGTCATCAGGATCAATAGTTTTCTTGTGTATCAAAAAGATTACATTTGAAATATTGGGTCAATTCTGAGCATATTTTGAGATCAGCATTGAGAAGCTGGACTGCATGTGGAAAACAACAACAACAAAGATTGTGAAAAACCAGAAACCAAATTACCGTAGATGAGAAATGGCTGTAAGACCTGTATTTATTAATCTTGACTGAGAGGTGAAAAGGTGAAAAGAGATGGTCTTCAAAGATCTGAAAAGCAATTGTACCAAAAACGAACAAGGGATTTATTTGTTTGTTACTTTCTGTTGTTTCAAAAGCCAGTAGTGGCTTTTATTTTCATCCAGAGCTAATGGATGAAAATAGAAAATTAAAAGAATTTTAAGCCAAACTTTAGAAACATTGCAAATTTGTAATGCTGAGAGCAGTTTAGTATAACAAACTGCCTGTGGAACAGGCTGTTCTTTGCTAGACTTATCTGTCAGAATGCTGTAGGTCAGGGGTGTCAAACTCACGTTGTCACAGCAGCATCACATGACGTATCACAACTTTTTCCCCCTTTGCTAAAATGGGTGTGGGCATGGCCAGCGCGTGACGCATCTGGCCCGAGGGCTGGGAGTTTGACAGCCCTGCTGTAGGGTATCTTTCATTGTTCGGGAAGTTGGATGAGGTAATCTTCAGTAGAATTTCCCATTCTGTTAGTCAATAATACAAAATTAAATGTCACTATGTTTAGAATGTAATGAAACTATTTTTTTTCTAATAACAAGACTTCCGCCTTTCCTTTTAGGGTGATTCTGGAGGACCATTAGCCTGTTTAGGAAAAGGAAACAGATGGTACCTTACAGGCATTGTCAGCTGGGGTGAAGGATGTGCTCGAAGGAACCGCCCTGGAGTTTATACTAAGGTCACAGCAGTTTATGAATGGATCCATCAATACATAAACTAACAAATGGCTTAAAAGAAAGCTGAAAGCATCCATACGTCCTCCAATTACTATGTACAAAACAGATTGTATAAAACAATTAAAAAAAGCAATTTGGATGTTTTTGTTTAAAATTTAAAAAAATGTACCTTTTTGCACTAAATAATTATTTAATTAAGCATGGGTAATTTTCACTATGTGGGTGTTCATGGTATTCTATCAGCAAGTATGGAAAGGGGGATTAGGATTTTGTTGAATATTTCTTGGTTTGATTCGTCTTCTGATTTTCATATATTTTCATCTTGTTTTTGATATTTTCTCTTAAGATGCATAGCAGTAGACAATTTTTGAAATGTATATAGAACTTTGCAATTATGCTGAAAATGAAGGTCAATTTCTTTGAAACAGATGCTGGATACTGCTGACATATCAGCATTCAGTCAGAGTTCCTTTTAGATTTAGTTGGCTTGAACCTTGTTTTCTTTAATTCCCTGGTAGATTTTTTTTGCTATTTCTCCTCTATTCCACATTGCATGTTGTTAATATGTGAATGTTAACTGTAACAAAATAATGAATTGGACAGAAACCCCCAAAATTGGAGCAATAGCTCAATACCCATGAATCTACAGGTCCTTGATTCATTTAATGACAGTTCAAAGTTACGATGGCCTCAGAAAAAGTGACTTAGGATCTATCATCAAAGTTATGACAATCACACGACCCGCAGTCATGTGATCACAATTTGGGCACCTGGCAACCGGCATGTATTTACAACGGTTGTAGCATGTTGTAATCACGTGATCACAATTTGCAAACTTTGCACCAACAAGCAAAGTCAACTGAGGACGCAGGATTCATATAACGATCGCTAACAACTGCAGTAAAAATAGTAAGAAAATTGGGTCTGCTTATGTGAATATTAATTTAATTATTGCATCATTTACTACTGAAATTCCAGTCCCATTTATGGTATAGGTTGAGGATTACCTGTATGCATCAATTGTTTCTTATGTTTCTTATATATATAAAAACCATTGCTAAAGAAATTCTGATGAGTGCATCAACCCACATTTTTTTTCTGATGCAGTTCATATAATATAGTATCATATGTCAATGACCAATAAATAGAAGAATGTATGATACTGGTAGATTGTACTGGTCTGGATTCTCAGGAGGAAGAGAGTGCATTCCAGAGAAGTAAGAGACAGCTCAGTTCAGATAGTATATATGAGAGGAAGAGCTACCTTAGTTCTTTTGAGTATAGGCTTGTATAAATAGAACAGTGCTTTACTATGGCAAGATTCTGTCTATAGGTGTAGAACAATAAAGACATCTACTTAGAAAAATCACCACATGTCTTTCCTGTTTTGGGAGGAGTGGGGTTGAGTGACTATGTCAGGCATATAACCACAAATATGCAGAAGCTCAGGAAGCCTGAATAGCCAGTGATTGGAGATGACATTGCTTAGCAGTTCCTAAATAAATTGCTTTGAGTTCCATAATCACAATTAGACAGGATATAAACCCAAAAACTTTTTTTCAGGTCTACACAAATGTCAGAAACAAGTTGGTTTGTTAATGAATCACAGAAAAGTAATATGTTCATAAGAATTCCAAGACAGTTCCTCTGACTCACCTATAGCATCTTGATTTTAGGCAAGTAGGCAGGCATGTGTAGCAATTGTTATTTTAAAACAAAAGAGACATATTAGCAAAAATTAGATTAAAATAATAAAAGGAATAATGAACCAGTGACTGGCTTGAGAGTCTATTTATTTATTTATGTCATGCATCAGGTAAGACTTACCCTAAAGTTAGGATTGTTCTGTTAACTTCTCCAAAGCTTTGTTCTTTTATTATAATCATCCTCTTAGCTATTAAATGCAACTAACACCATTTAATAAATTCTTAGTTTCATACAGACCCAGAGTAATTCAGATGCTATTAATTCATACTTTTGCCATTAATTAAAGTTCCAATTACATTTCCATATATGTGCCATATTTTTCGGACTATAAGACGCACCGATGTATAAGACGCACCAAGATTTTGAAGAGGTAAGTAAGAAAAAAAAGTTTTTGTCTTCCCCGGCCCCCAGGAGCACTCTGCAGGCCTCCCAAATCCTCTGCGCGCCCCATTTTTTGCAAAAATGGGCCTGTTTTCATCTGTTTTGGGGAAAACGGGGTGCACAGAGGGTTTGGGAGGCCTGCAGAGTGCTTCTGGGGGCTGGGGGAAGGCAAAAATGCCCCCGTTTTTGCGAAAAGCGGCCCATTTTCGCCCTTTTTTTGCAAAAACGGGGGCGTTTTTGCCTTCCCCCAGCCCCCAGGAGCATTCTGCAGGCCTCCCAAACCCTCTGCACACCGTGTTTGTGAAAAACGGGCCCATTTTTCGCAAAAATGGGATGCGGGGGCGGGGCTTCAGGAGGCCAAAAATGGCTGTATTCGGTGTATAAGACGCACCAACATTTCCACCCTCTTTTAGGGGGGAAAAACGTGCGTCTTATACTCCGAAAAATACGGTATGTATCGAGTTACAGATCTACTGTATCAGTAAGAATATTTGGCAAAAGTAACTCTCATGGTCTCATGCTTACCTGGTTAGACTACTGAAATGTGATACTTCAAAGGCATCCCAGAACCTTCAGTTGGGATAAAATGCAGTTGCCTGCATGTTAACTGGCATAACATACCAGGAATAGATAACAACTGTGCTTCACATCATACACTTATGTTTCTGAATATAATCTGAAATGTTTGTTTGATCAGGTGCCAAAATGTCTAGAGGTCCACCTTTTGAAAACCACAATCAACATTTCTCTCTCTCTCTCTCTCTCTCTCTCTCTCTCTCTCTCTCTCTCCCTCCCTCCCTCCCTCCCTCCCTCTCTTTAATAGGGAACAGTCTTTCCTTAGTGGTTGGACTTGCCCTGACTTTGATTGCCATCTAGAAGCTGGTCAAGATGAACTATTCTGGAGAGCTTTTTTTCAACTGTTCCCTAGTGAGAAAAAGCTTCACTTCTGGTCTATCTCTATTTCAATCATTTATATGGCCATCCACCTTGCAAATTTGACTCTGGGTGGCTAAGCAAGTTTTAAAAAACTATTCAATCAATAAAATTAAGAGAGAGAGAGAAAGAAAAAAAACAGGGGACAAGAACTGACATGTTACAGCAATTAAAAAAAAATACTCAGCAACTAACCCACTTATGTCAGTTAACATCCCAACCCCCAATCTAGAAATAATAGCTTGGTCTTGACAGTTTTCAATTTACTTCATGAAAGGAAAGAAAGAAAAGAAATACAATATTTCATAATATTGTCACTCCAAGATTGGGATCTTTTATATCTTCTTGGGGAAATTGCTGGTGGTAGAAACTGAGCAATTCTGCTAGCAATGGGAAGGTTTCAATTTGTGAGAACAACATCTCCTTAATTATAAATGTATTTATTGTTATGAAGCGGTAACAGTATGTTTGCATGTAAATTGACATAGAAAAGGCAAGAGGAAAATATAGAGTCCCTTTGGGTAATAAGATGGTTGGTATTTAAATTTAATAAATAAAATGGAAAAATACGTTCAAAAAGATCTTAAATATTCTGACCATAAAGACAACACCTCTCAGAGAATTGGTCCCACTGCATCTCCTATTAAGTACTGCTGATAAGACTGTACAATGTGCTGAACAGGTAAGGTTGTATAACTACCTTGAGTGTATAATAGTTTCCAAACTGGAACTCAGACTGGAAAGTGGACCACAGATTTGGCCAATTTCATATTTTCCTCTCTATAAACCTATGAACCTAGAGGCAAAAGAAAGTTGATAGAAAGGCTGCAATAACACAAGTCTGTTGAGATATTTTTCTTTACAGCTTAATGAAAAGCCATCAAAGAGAATTGATAGAGCCAATGAACCAGGGGAAAACAAAAACTGAAGGGAAAAGGAGGATTAGCAAATACAGAATCTCATTTCCAGTGAATCATACCTGTTTCCATGCAGATTAAAGCATTCAAAATACAACTTGAAATGAGGAAGAATGCTTATAAAACTTAGAATGAACAATGTCCAAGGAGTTTGAATCAAAATAGGCCCACGTCTATACACAGTACATTATTTGGGATAGAGTTTTTGCCTTAAAAGTCTTCGTGGTGGTAGCTACTCATCTCCTCAATTTAGATTTTTAAAAAATTGCCTAGCACTATTAGCTTTGACAAAAATGGCTCTAATTTGTTCCCATGGAACTCTGGAATCTTGTAAAATTACACCAACATATTTAATAGATGGTATTATTCTATTTTATTTTTTCCCAATTTTGCCATTGATGTTTGTAACAACTAGATCTTCCCACGAAACCCATAATTTTGGTCTGACTGATTGATTGTAAATCCAATGAATTTAAGAGAACTTTCTTCCAAGTAATTGTCCATTGGATTTTAGCCAAACTCATGCATGGCTTCCCAAGCAAGTGCCATCGAGTTTAAGAAACTGTGTCACACAAATGCAGGGAATCAGTTAATAAAAGTTGGCGTAGAATTTCATATCCTCATTAGGGGAAAAAGAACCCATTAAATTACTGAATGGTGGGGAATGGAAGGATTTATAGAGAGCCAACTACGGACCCTCACAGTACTAATGACCAGATGACTGCAAAGAATATAAATTCTTCCATTCCCTACTGTTATGTTCTAACTGTTTAAACTGTGTTACATGGTTCCAACCAGGTCCAGCGTTTGAGCGGGAAAAAGCTCAAACGCTATTGGCTGGTCTGTCTGACAGCTCCCTATAAAAGGGCAAGCTGTCAGACTGCTCTTTGCTGGTTGCTGATACAAGAGCTGAAATAAAGAGCTGCTTTGGAAGTCTGTCTCCTGTCATCTCTACCCACTATCTAACAGTGGCGACGAGGGCTTGGGCCAGGAGAACTGTGACTAGCTTCTTCAGCACTTTCAACCAGCCAGGCAGACATCTTNAGCGGGAAAAAGCTCAAACGCTATTGGCTGGTCTGTCTGACAGCTCCCTATAAAAGGGCAAGCTGTCAGACTGCTCTTTGCTGGTTGCTGATACAAGAGCTGAAATAAAGAGCTGCTTTGGAAGTCTGTCTCCTGTCATCTCTACCCACTATCTAACAGTGGCGACGAGGGCTTGGGCCAGGAGAACTGTGACTAGCTTCTTCAGCACTTTCAACCAGCCAGGCAGACA
>QLTV01003962.1:849877-876701 GCA_003457575.1 Thermophis baileyi
GCTGCCTCACCACCATCTGTATTGCGCAGGTCTAGTAGTGCTCCAAAACGCCCCGCCTACCTGCGTGATTACGTATGCTGGACAGCTCCATCCAGGAGGGGAGGGGTGTTATGTTCTAACTGTTTAAACTGTGTTACATGGTTCCAACCAGGTCCAGCGTTTGAGCGGGAAAAAGCTCAAACGCTATTGGCTGGTCTGTCTGACAGCTCCCTATAAAAGGGCAAGCTGTCAGACTGCTCTTTGCTGGTTGCTGATACAAGAGCTGAAATAAAGAGCTGCTTTGGAAGTCTGTCTCCTGTCATCTCTACCCACTATCTAACACCTACCATTCAGTCAGGACCGAGAAAACCTTTTTTGATGAGAAGCCAAACGTTTTCAAGGAAAAAATCAGGAAAGTCCAGTTGACTTTTGGGGGAAAAAAAACCTTTGGGCCTGAATTTGTCTACTTTTAAGCTGCAGTCCATTGATCCTTGCTTCTAAGTTTTTATTTCTAATACTAAAATTATTCCTTTTCAGTGCTTTTGTTTTAGCCTAGCAAAGGCATAACCTTTTCGTTTGTCATTCCACTAAAAACGACTGAGTTGTTTCGATTAAAGTACCTGCTGTATAGAAGGCGGTCGAACCGGAAAATTCAGTCTTGTGCAACTTTGGAACGAAAGGTTGCTTTCTGGACTCGATAGAAACAGCGAGAGCTCCCTTCTTCCCTTATTCTTTTTTTTTACCGGCATCTTGGAAAACGTTTATCAGACATTGCATCGTTTTATTCGTTTTATTATAAAAATCATCCTTATTCATGGCAACACTGGAGCCCAACACTATTTTTTGCTTTTGTTTTCTTCTTCCACTTTCTCTACCAGTGCAATCGAGTCTGGACGTGTAAAGGAAATTATTTCCCCGTTCCCATTGCCTTTGATCTTGAAAAACTAAGTCAGCCATGGACGCAGTGAACGGTCTCGTTCCCGCGCAAAATCAGCCGGGCATTGAATTAAGCCGAAAAGACGAAGAAAGAGGAGAAGAAAGCGAGCTTCTGCAGGAAGAAGCCCCTCGCGCCGCCGCGGTAAGCCACTGAATGTTTCACTTCTTTCTATTTTGGGAAAGGTTTGTTTTGTTCCCAGCGTATGAAAACAGGAATTACTTAATCAGCGTCCTGTTTAGCGCAAGAAGGAATTTACTCGGAGTTATTAAACATGGGAACTTTACAGTAATTCTGATGCAATTGGGGGAGGGGGAGGAGTTATGAAATCTACTGGGGGGGGGAACAGGGCGTGAATGAGTCAACTGTGTATCTATGTGCAGTATCGATGCAGCTATTTACACTCTCACCGTGGCTGCTTGTGTTAGGCGTCTCCTTCATTTGTAATCAGAGGGTGTGTATTTATTTCGCTAGTAGAATAGTGCACATCTTTGTTAACAAAAGGCACTTTTCTGAGCTCTGGCATTTTAACGATGTTGGACTGTGTGGTCCTGTCAGAGCGATTCTCTCATCTTCCAATAAGCCAGAAGGCAAGCAACTATTCTAGTTCTTTCCCACATCTGTCATAATAGTAATTATTTAATTTATAGGCTTAGAAAAATGAGATGAATATTTTCAAGGTTCAAGGTTCAAGGAGGCTTCACAGGCAGTTTCCCCTTGTTTTATCTTATAAGACTAACCCTATAAGTAGGCAGGCTGAGAATGGGCAACTGGTCCAAAGTTACCAGAAAACTGCAAGACAAGAGTCAGGACTTCTAATTCAGGCTCTTAGCTGCTTCAAGCCACAAGCTTAAGGAATATGTGATCCTGGTTCTAAAGCAGGTGCCAGCCTACAAAGCAGGAGGGTGTGAGTTCTGCCTTAGGCTTGAAAGCCAGCTGGGTGACTTTGGGCCAGTCACTCTCTCTCAGCCCAACCAACCTCATAGAGTTGTTGTGGGGAAAATAGGAGGCGGAAGAAGTATTAGATATGTACATCACCTTGAGTTACTTATAAAGTAATGAAGGTGGTGGGGGGAATCAAATAAATTAATGAAATAAAATACATTCTCATTCTTAGGGCATTTATAGTTATCTCACTGAAAAAGATGAAATTGTATGAGTCCCTCGGACACTTTTTTCAAAAGTTGCAAGACTTTTTGATTTGTACTGTATTACACCTCTTATTGCCCAAACTGACTGCAGTTGATTTTTACTTATTTCCAAGGAATAAAAAGAAAATTGCCTAGAGTAGGATTAGTATTAAATGTTGGATTAGATTAAGCCAATGCCAGTGTTTCTCAGAGAGTTAGTAGTCTAGCTTGATTCCTATTGCTTATTAGAGCTGAAGTTGGGATGCCTCTTTTTTATTTTTAATTATATTTTCTCTCTTTTCCCTTTTTCTTCTGGTTTTCCATAAAGCTTTTTGTCTTGTTTTTAATTTTTTCCAAATCCTGTTTGATGCATGTTATCATTTCTGTTTGTTGAAACTTTGAAAAACTGTTTCTAGTCATCCTTGATCATACTGGGCTGAGTGGAGTAATTATCTGACTTAGTATGATATATTTTCTTAGTCCCTAAATCATAATGTTCCTTATTGGCGGAAAATGTACTTGAGTAGTACTGTGCTTACTTGCATATCAGAATATCCCAGGTTCCTTTATTAAGGAACTAGGAAGTGCTGGCTAAAACCTTGGGTTAAAACATTGGAGGTCATATCAGTCAGGAAAGATGTGTTCAGACATGTGGAACAATGGTGTAGTGAAAAACACCTTCCTTTGTTCCATCAAGATTATTGAGTATGTCTGTTTGAATATTTTATACTTAAGAATATAAACATGCTTTTCGTTTTCTAATTCCTTGTGTCTTTAGGAGACAAGCAGCTTAAAATCACGTTCTTCAATTATTTTTTGGAAATGCAAACTCTGGATGGTTATAACATCTGTTTTTCTAGTGTTGATCCTTGTGATTACTTTAACTTTAATTTTGTATTCAGGTTTGTACTCTTTATGGATGTGATTTTTTAAGGTGTATAATTGGGTCAAAAGATTGGGGGATGGGGATGAATGAATGAATTAATATTTTTATTACAGTTACTGACAGAATTGTAAAGAAACACTTTAATAATAAACTAAAAACAAAAAATATATATAATTGGTGGTGGATTTGTCAATGGGTAGTAAATATTAGCCTAATTTTACAGGCAATATAAGAAAATTATCTACCCTTAAAGAGATTGAATCATAGTGATATGATAACAACAGATCTACATACTGTAGAAAAGATCAGAATTTCCTAGGTGCTTGATCATAGAAGTACTTATATTGTAAGTCCTTCTAGAAGGTACAGTATAGCAGGAGATGAGCTATACTGTAATTTCATCAGCCCCTTGTCTGCAGGTGCGTAGTCTCAACTCATAGGGAACTTTTTTGTATTGGCTGTCCAAAATTGCTGTGGGGAGAACATTGAAGCATCCTAAAGTTAATGGTTCTTAGAATTTGGAAACAGTTACGTGATGTAAGTGTCTTGCTGTTTATATAAAGGGGCTTGTCTGCTGAGAAAAACGTTCTTAGGTAGAACAGACTGGTCCTATAGGTCCTTCTAGGGGCCCTTTGATATATCATTTAAATAAGCTGAATGCATGCTCATAACCTATCAATACGTTTGGGGATTGGACACCAAATTTTCCTAATTTGCTGTGGTGCCCTGCTCTGGCAAAAGATTGAATCTTACTGATGTCCATAGGACATTGGAATTAAAAAAGGAATACACTTTGTAAGGTATTTTCTTTTTTCTAATAGTGACATATAGTATCCAAACATAAAACACAAACTTTCCTTAATTAAGTAAAACAACAATAAAAGCAAAAACAAAGAGAAAAGAACACACACCCATACATAAAATAACACTAGTGCAAAGATTGAAGTGAAAATATGATTATTTTGAAAGAAGTTTAAAAGGCAAAACAAATTTTAAAGTGAATATATATTGCATGTGTGTTCATGTGTATATGTATATATGAAAAAGCAGTCTAATACCACCCTATCTATTTTTATTAACAATAAACTGAGCCAAGGGTGCCAATTACTTTAAGTATTTATTAAAGTTACTCATTATTATGGGAGATCAAGTTCTATTCTCAGCTCTCCCATCATTTTGTAATATATCTCATAACATGAAATCATTGTTAATAACACCAGAAAAGAAAAGAAGTTTCTTACCCATTAAAAATCTATTTTTATTTAGAACCCACACCTCAACAGAACACAGTCCAGCCATAATAAAGTAAAGGTAAAGGAATCCCTGCAGATTTTACTCCGCTAATCATTGCCAACTATAGGGGGCAGTCTCATCTCCGTTTCAAGGCCATTGAGCCAGTGCTTTCTGAGACATTTCCGAGGTCATGTGGCCAGCATGATGTCACTGAGTGCTGTTACCTTCCCACTGAAGTGGTACTTATTTATCTACTTGCATTTGCATGCTTTTGAACTGCTAGGTGGGCAGGAACTGGAACAGGAACAGGAATTCACTCCATCACATGGCACTCAGGTCTTGAACCTGGGCTTTCCAGCCGACAAGCCCAGTGTCTTAACCACTGAGCCACCGTGCTGCCTCCCCCCAGCCATAATACAATAATATATTTTAAATCATAATAAAATAATACTGTCCAGTTATAAAAGCGTAAACCTATTTATGTATACCTATTTATGAACCCAATTCAAATCAAGAACCCAGATTATGAAATATATGCAAATGAGAAGGGGTAGCAAGCAAAAAGGAGAGGAAAGAAGAAGGAGAGGAAATAGGATCATTCCAAGACAGGAAGTGGGAAAGGTAATGGGAAACAGCTAAGCACGCAAGGAACACCCTTCAATTCATTCCGAAGTCAGATAAGTTAAGTTACCTTGAAGACTTTTAAAAAGTCCAACCCAACTTTGCTTTAACCTCTTTAATACCAAACCCACTACCATGGACAGTGTTCTTTTTATAGGCAGAATACAGATAGATGATGTACTGGGAAGAGCTTTAGAAGTCCTGGTCCTATGAAAAGAGATAATAGCAATTATTATCTATAGTAGCTTCTCATCCAGTTACTAATTATTTAGACAATGGGCAAGGTCTTCCCCACATGGCAATGTTACTTGTTCTCTAAATTCTAATAAAAAAAAAAGTTGACTTCTGGTCTGGATGAAAAAAGACTCTGAGTTTCTATAGTCATATTTAGGCTATGTGCCTGAATAATAACTAATTGTATTCCCTTTTGTTATTTTAGTGGTTCACATAGATGAAGATGAATATTGGGATCCTGAATTAATTGCAAGTGGTAAACAACATAATTTCTCTGGAATAGTAAACATTAAATGTCCAAACCCTAATGTGCTTCTCTCAGAATCTGCATATGATGTGTTTTCTAAAAATCTTAATAAGAGGGTAAGTTCATTTTAGCTATGTAGAACTGCCTTAGGACGGTTGTGAAGTAAAAACATTGATGGAATGGACTCTTCCTAGACTTATCATCAGAGATACTGTATACAAAGTAGTTCTTTTTTCCCTTGAGTATTTTCTTTCACTATTAAAACAGACAGCTATTCTTTTCTATTGTTAGACAGCTAAGACTTATCTGTAGGCTAGAAATGTAATATATTTGGGCAGGGGTGGGTTCCTACTTACCTTGCTGCCGGTTCGCTCCCTCCCGCGCCTTGTGCGTGTGCCTCGTGGGCGCGCGCGCGCCTCGTGCGCGTGCGCATGCGCAGTAGGAAAAAATCTCCCCAAAATCCCCCCAAAATCAAAAAAAGCCAGAAAAAAGATGGCGACCACATGCACAGTGCCGGAAGTCGGCTTCTGCGCATGCTCAGAAGGGGAAAAAAATTCAAAAAAATAAAAATAAATTTAAAAAAAAAAGATGGCGGCCCCCACGCACCGGCACCGACCGATCCGGTTCGGTGACATCATCGTGACATCACCAGCGGGCTGCTACCGGTTTGGGAGAACCGGTCCGAACTGGGAGGAACCCACCCCTGTATTTGGGTTAGAAATATCTGCCCTTTGAGTACAAGACACTTATGGTATATAAGGGGGAATAGCATTTTACTTATTAAGAAGCTGAAGCTCTTGATAAGAATACCTAGCATCCTTTTGTAGCATTCTGCTAGAGAATCACATGCAATAGCCAAGTGAATTTTTGCCTTAGGAAAAGAAAATCAGGTTTTAGTCTAGTAAATAAAAAAGTGAAAACTAGATTTTCAAATTAATTAAAAGTGTACATGGCTAGAAGTTAATTGCAAACCAAATGAGAGGATTCTTTCCATATTGTCTAACTGATGATGATTAATGTTTTTTCTCTCTCAAGCTTAAGGATGTATACAGTTACTCACCTGCATTGGGGAGATATTTTATCTCATCTGAAGTTATTTCCTTCAGGTACGAAGGGTGACAAAACCCCATATGTTTAATTATGCAATTTTAGGGAAAGGAATTTCCTCTTGGTAGTCATGTGTGGGCTGGAGAAAGTAAAGAAAATATGGAATGAAAGAAAGAGGACTTTCTATGCAGCTTGTGGTATGTTGAAATGCAATTATTATTTATGCTGATGAGCATTTTATTTCAGCCATACCATAATTTCAGAACACACAGTATATTAAAATGATGCAGTCTATCCCCACTTGTATCTTGTTCATGACTAAAGTCAATCATAGTATTCTACATGAATACTGTAAATTGTAAAGAACTCCAGCAGTGTTTAGTGGTTATTGAACTTGTTCGGTCTTTTTTACCTTTTAATTGAACAATATGAACAAGTAAGAAGTTTCTCCAATATGAAAGATTTAAAGAATCCAATGTCCTGCTAAGTTGCTCCTTCAAGAAATAAATTAGGCATTTTAAAAAATATTGTTTTTTTCAGCATTTCCATCCTACTTGTATAGTGAGAAGGAATACAATATATATTTGTTTCACATATGGCACCTATTAGATATTATTTGAAGCCATGACTGTGAGAAAATGCTTTTGGTTCATGCAGAGCTATAGGCCCTTTGATTCTGAAATAATATGTCAGAGGGTCTAGATCTGAGAAACTTCAAACTTGCAGGCCTACCCTACTAGACCTCCTTTTGACCATGCTCCAGTGAACAAAAATGTTTTGGTGTTAAAAATAATTGGTATTGGAAACTACCGTAAGAATCAGGTTGTTTGAAGTTTCTGAAATCAAATTGCATATCTTGTATAAATGAACTGCGTCCATTTTCCAGAAACATAATGTACATTGGTAACTGTAGCATCAGCTGTGGGGAGTAAGGAAAATGACTTTGACAGACATAAACCAAATCCATTAGTTAAGTGATGAGAAGAAGAACATATTTTAAGTCAAAACTAAGCAAAAGTAAGTGGCTCAGACATCTCCCTAATTTACACATGTAAAGAAGGGGAGGGAGCACGACACAATCAGACTTGTGATATTCTGTTATTATAGCCACTGTCAATTAAAATAGCCTTAGCTTCCCTGTGACATTGATTCTTAGTCTATGCTACCTCGTGGGACATATAGCAACATATTTTTGAAAAACACTTAAAACATGCTAAGTGAAAACCTTAGAAACATTATGGTGGAATTGTTTTATAACTGTGGGATCCTTGGTGATGTCTGAGATTGCTTGTTCTCTTGCAGATGCTTCATTACCAAACTAAGTAACATCAGCTTGGTTGTTTTCTCGCAGACGTTTCATTACCAAATGAGGTAACATCATTACGCTGAAATTGCCTAGCTTGGTAATGAAACGTTTGCAAGAAAACACCCAAGCTCAGAGGAGACCAAGAACCCCATACTTCAAGCCTGAGCTACAAGTATTCTCTTCCATTGTTTTCTAACCATTTGGCATTTCATTCTCACTTCCTATTATTCCTTCAGTGGAGAAAACAATACAGCATCATACTACTTGCAATTCTTGGTGCCACCTGAGAGTGCTGACTTCATGAAGTATAGAATGAGTAAAGAGTTTGTAATGAATATTTTAAGACAAAATATATACGACAAGCAAAACATCCCTGACTTGGATATACCTGAATGTCCAGATATAATACTTGACCCATCTTCTGTTACAATAAAATGTAAGTGCTTAAGAAAGTGGATAATAAGTTCATGTTCTTTTTTGAGAGAAAATTAAAGGACATTTACTCTGCTAATTCGTGACCTCTGGTCCAACATCCTAGGAACTATAAATTTGCTCCTCCGAGCTTGGTAACAGGTTCTAAACAATGAGAAAATCAGTTCCCATCCTGGCATTCATATCTATGACTAAGCTTTCAAATGCTGATATTTGAGACCCTTAAAAAAACATGAAGGCAGGGAGAGTTGGAGTTGGAGTTTTGGACCCTTGGACAGGGGTGAAATCCAGCAGGTTCTGACAGGTTCTGGAGAACTGGTAGCGGAAATTTCGAGTAGTTCGGAGAACCGGTAGTGGAAATTTTGAGTAGTTCAGAGAACCAGTAAATACCAGCTCTGACTGGTCCCGCCCCCATCTATTCTCTGCCTCCCGAGTCCCAGCTGATCGGGAGGAAATGGGGATTTTGCAGTAACCTTCCCCTGGAGTGGGGAGGGAATGGAGATTTTACAGTATCCTTCCCCTGCCGCGCCCACCAAGCCATGCCCAAGCCACACCACGCCTACCAAGCCACACCCACCAAGCCACACCATGCCCACCAAGCCACGCCCACAGAACCTGTAGTAAAAAAAAATTGGATGTCACCACTGCCCTTGGACCATGAGTGCCAAGATGACCTGTAGTATGTAAAGTCTTAAGTCTACCTAGACCTATTCACACCTCTGTTGCAAGGGAAATTTAATCTAGTCTTGATGCTTGATTTAATAATAAAAGGGGACAATTTAAAAGAAAGGAGTCATTAAAACCAATGAAACTTTGTCACTTATACTATTGTTGTTATTGGTTTGATCTATCTTACCGTACCTACTTGCTGAGAAATACTTCTAAATGAATTCCCAATATATAAAACAATATATACTAATTTGTTCTCTTTAATGGCTATAATTGCTGATTTAAATTACTAAATAATATTTTATAAACCTGAGATAATTTTTATCTTAGTGTTAAGGATCTATACCTAACATTTATATAACAATTAATATACATATATAAATATATCTGGTGTGGATGTAATTTAAGTGATATAATAATATTAATAATGAATAATTTTAGAAGTGTTTTCTTTTTCATACTTTTGAAATGCTTATCTTTTTTTTAAAGTAATATAAACCATCAATACGGGAGGAAGAACTGAATGCAGATTTCAAGAGTGACTTGAAGGACTCCTCTGATCTTCTTATGAATTTTTTATATTGCAAGAGCAGAAAAATATGGCTGTATCAAGCAATTGCACACTTACAAATTCAAATTTAGAACAACAGTATAAACCCCTTGAACAGCAATCAGAGCATAATATAGTACAAGAAACTGAAGCAACAATTTTGATAAGAGGACAAATGTTCCATATCTCAGATAAGTAAAATCCTATTCGGTATAAAGACTCCTTTTTGGTGAAATAATAAGGACCTTTTCTTCATTTTTCTGAAATCAAGTCAGGTTTCTACAAAAAAGTGTATTTTAAAAAAACAAAAACCACCCACAATTGTATAGAAATGTTGCTTTTATTATTGCTTATTATTTTTGTTACAATGTATGTCACTTCAAGAGTATTGGCTTTAATAATTCATAACAAAATTGATTACTAGTCACACTAATTCTAATGAGTAAAATACAGTAGGGATGGACAAATCTGTCAGTTTTACTTTCATTTATGTACATTTTACAGTAATTCCTATTTCTTTTTGAATGAAGAAAATGGTAATTCCCTAGCAAATATAGCATCACTACCTTTAAGCTATATAATTCTCAATCGTTTGTATCAGACAGATTATTAGGAACAAGTTATTTCTTCTTTGGAAAGACCTTTTTTTTATCTTCTTCCCTATTAATGTTAACAATGAAGAGCTTGGTTTGCAATTTTTTAAAAGTGAAAACTCCCTAATTCAGCAATATAAATATGATTGTATGCAATATGTGCAAGTATTTAAAGTCTGAAGCAAATAAAGCCTTCTGTTGGAATTGAAAAAAATGCCAGTTTTGCTTTTGAATCTTAGATGACATTTTGGTAGCAACTGTATCTTTGGAAAATTTATTTATTGAAAGATAAAGTATACTTTGATTTTTTTTCTGCAGCAATTTTTTAAAAATCAAATGCTATTTTAACTTTTCATATAAAAATAGGGTCTTTGGAAAATTCTTATTTAAAAAGTCATTAGTTAAAATTGAGTTATGCTCCTGCATTCTGAACTATTTGAAACTGAAAGATACATAGGAAAAATTATAAGGGGCAGTGGTAGTCTCCTAAACAGGTAACACTGTAACCAAATTCAGTATTCCTAGAAAAGGGCAAATCTGCCCTCTACCTTGGGTGTGCATTACTGAACATTGCCAAAATTTCTCAGTCTGGGTTTATGGTTCAATCTACTGTAGGCATACCCACAAACTACAAACATTATCTCTAAGGGAAGATTCCACATTCCACATACTCGTCAGATTGACACTGCAAGAATTGTTGTTGGCATTGCAAGATTTATGTCCTCAAAAGTAAGATTAGGTGTCCACAGCAATCCCACCATCCTTGCATCTGAAGATGTCAATAGTTTAAGTCCCCTGCACCAAAGGAAAAAAATTGGCTACATAGTTTCCCCAATTGCATGAATATTGCTTGATTTTTTTTCCTTTGACACTCATCCCCATATGTATTTTGTATTCATGTTTCTCTTGCTATTCCCAACATTGTGTGACTTTTTCCAGCTATTGTTGAAGTGATATAAAGCCTGTCTTCATGACTCTGTTATATCAGTCCAGAAATCTTTGGATGACACCATTAATTGCTGCTGAGAAACTGGCTTCTCTTTCTGTTCGGGTCTTATGTTTGTATCTGGTTTTGTACCAGCTTTGTATATCTGTGTTTGCTTTTACTTTTGTTCTCTCTTATATTTCCTCAGACTGGCATATTCAAAGTAAACTTTGAACCTTTTTTCAGTAAAGCTATGGACAAATTCTCTTTCAAAGCAAACATTTTACTCTGGGTGGATTTCCATAGGTGGGAATTTCCTTTCAGTGCAAATTCTTCAGAATGGGGGCTTTCCTTCTATTGCAGCAGGTGAAACAAATGCTAATTCTTCCTTTCCCCACCTCCTGTAAGCTTAGTAACCCCCTTGGCTGAAGCAATCTGCATTTTCAAAAGCTGCATTTTCAATTCAAGGGCACACCTATTATATGCAACAATCCTAATTGAGAACCTGAAAAGTACCTCCAAACTCTGGCCAATTTTATTGGCCAATCCTTCCCTACTCAGAATATCAAGCACTGGGGTTACTATTCATCTGTGAGATGGCAGAGGCTCCCTGCTAAATTAAGAGAAGCTACCCTGCTTCAATGGACAGTCCTCCATCCCACCATGATCCAAGGGATGGTGGAGGTTGCTTGTGATGGATTTCCCTGAGCCTAAGAATAATGAAAATGAACGTTTCAAAACGTTCCAGAATAGGAAGACAGGACATTTTTGTGGAAGTTGTCAATTAGCGGTTTTTTCCTCATTAACTTTGAGGCTCCATCTTAATGTGGTCCTTGATAGATGAGGATCAAAATATACATATCTCATTTTCAGGATTCTGTAACCTAACCCTTTCCTCATTGCAATAAATATGCTACTTTGAATCTGCTTGCATCTTGGTTATCTGATTGTGAGCTGCTGTAAGAGGTTAACGCTGCCCAGTAAAGTATGTGTATAGATGGATCTTTACCCACCAGTGCTCTGATTCTGCAGGCAAAGTGTATGTCTCCCAAATTCTGCCAGGGTTGAAGGAGTGATAGGGGAAGTGGCCGATTCTGTCAATTCCCCTCTGCAAAAAAGTGCTGACAGCGGCTGGAAGAATAACAGAGATCACCTTCACCAAACACTACACATCCACAAACACAGTATCTATCATATTCAGATTCGGGCTGATTTTAAATCTGGGTTTAATGGTCTTCTAAAAGACCTATGTCCTCACTGCTTTTGAATATGGATCTGGAGTACCGAGCTGTACATAAAAATAGTTCAACTAACAATCAATGGTTACTCGGTACCGGGGGAGAATTATTTTTCATTTCACATGTTAACTGCCAATTCCTCATCATTTCTGCAAACTAGTTTAAAAAAAAAAAAGCTTTTATTTATTTATTTTAATTGTAAAATTTTATTAGCTGCCTATCTTGCTACACGGTAACTCCGGGTGACTTAACTAACAATAGGTTTAGCATTCTAAAGAAATCCTCCTTCACCATGTAGCTAACCCCAGCACCTACCAACTGTTGTTCTAGATGATTGACGGGTTCTGATAGGTCAGGACTGAATGAGGTCACAGAAGATGTGGGGAAAGACAGCTCTTTATCCCCATGATGACCAGAGACCTGGTGGGTAAAGTGTCATCTCTCCCAGATTTCCCTACAACTGAAAGCCTGGCAAATAGTTGTTGTTCATATTGAGTATTTTGTATTAATAACTCACTGTGCAGTGGTGTGGTTATATTCTCCATGTGAAGGCTGCTGTTTGGACTGATTCAGATGGTCTGGTAGGTACCAAAGGATAGCCTGGTTAGACCAGCACTTTGAGGCAGTATAAATATCACCATAGAACACCATGAAATATTGAAGATCCTAGAAACTGCTCTAACAGTTTGAGAGAGAAAATTATTGACTGTACACACACACACACACACACACACACACACACACACACCAGATGCCTCCGGTGGACGCCCCTGTGTCGGCGTTGTACTCTTCCAACCACATGCCGGGTGAATCTGATGAGTTGCTGCAATCGGAGGACAGGAGGATGGAGCAGGCGCTCCAAAAGGCCCACCAGGCGGCCGCCTGGGCGGTTAGAGCGTCCACAACCTCCTCCTTTTTCTCCCGCACGTCGTTGAGATGGCTGAGGCAACTTCAGGAGCGTCTCCCTGTTTCAGATCACAGGGCCCATCAAGACCTCAATAAGTTGCTAGCCGCAGCCCAGTTCTTGGCAGATGCCATTCTTCAGTCGGCCTGCTTCGCCGCCAGGGCTATGGGGGCTTCAGTGGTGGCGAGGAGGATGCACTGGCTGCGCAGCTGGTCAACGGACATGCACCATAAGTGGCGTCTGGCATCTGCCCCTTTCAAGGGCCAGCTGCTGTTTGTGGAGGCCTTGGACCCCATCTTAATTGAGTCAAGGGACAAGAGGAAGGTCCTCCCATCTTACTCCCGTAAGAGCTCCTTTTGTCCCGCCTCATACAACAGGTGCCCCTTTCAGGCCTCAGGGTGTCAAACTCGTTCGCATTGCTGGCCGTATCATGATGTATCACGATGTTTTTTGCGTTTGCGTAGCCTGGGTGGGCGTGACCTGCACAGGCCATATCCGGCCTGTAGGCCGCAAGTTTGACAGGCCTGCTGTACACCATAAAGTATGATTTAAAAAATTCTATCAAAATGGCTTTTCCAAAGAAAACAACACTAAGCAGACAATATAAAGCAACTCCTAATTTATTAGTACATCATCATAATCATTGCTGTCTTGCTGCCCGGCAGGAGTCACTGTTTTGGAAATAACGATGATATCATCATAGTCAGTCATAGTGCTTGACGCATTTATGTTGCTACTGGCACTTTCTGCAAAGTCAATAGTAGTATAATGTAATTCAGAATGGCTGTCTGGTATTTTGTAAACAGTGTCCTCCTGATAAAAAGAGATTAATGTTATTTTTTCCATATTAGAGCTCTAATAATACATATGTTTCCTACACCTTAATTTAATTACTATGCTTAATTTGGTTAATAACCTGTGACTAGGTTTATTCCCTAACTACAGTTCTTCCAAAATAATCTTTATATTGGCTAGTCAAGTAATTAAAACTCAAATGTTAGTTAGATCTAGACTTGGTTAGTGTTAATTAATGTAAAACTAAAGCCAATCAAAATAAATATAAAAGAATTGTAAGCTATATGTGTACAAATCTTCATAGTCCAGATGCATTAGTTTCATTATGCTTTAAATTTGAAAAACAGCAGCAGTCCCAGGTTTGGGCATTTTAATATGTACAATTGTCATTGTGGCTGAATATCCTTTTTCTTCCTAGAATATGAGGTTCAAAAGTATTGCTCACACACCAAGTCTAATTGAGTCACAGGGTGAAGGAATCAGTTATCTGATGACATTAAATTATTCGGTTGAATCCTGGGCTTCAATCCCAGAGCTCATTGTTGACAATACTATGTTGTCCAAATGGCTGCTGGATTCAGTAGATGTGGGTTTTAACAGCCTCCTCTGCCTTTGATAATAGACTCCTAGGAAGGTATTGTTTAGACGTCTCTGTGGTCATTTTTTTTATATCACTCCTCCCCTTCTCTCACAGTTGTAGCAATGCAACCATGTTAAAAGGATGCAGAAATGGGTAATGTGAGAATGCTGATCCCATTTTGCTGATTCACTGCAGAGAGGAAACCAAGAAATGGAAAAAACAAAACAAAAAACAAGCCCAGCTCTTCTATTTTCCTTTACAATAGTTGGGGTGGCTGTAAAAACATGTAAAAACAGCTGCTGCAAAACAGTTTAGGACATTTTTACTATGCTAGCAGTGCGAAAAGTAGGTAAGGAACAGTCAAGGAGACATCAGTTTTCTAGAAGAAGGATGATCCAGAGCAACATCCTTCATGGTAACATTGTCATGAGAATTCATGAGCCATTCTTAACAACATTTCCAATTGAATTGGAAATGGCAATTAAATAGATTCAGGCCAGAGGTTAGATGCACAATAAACCCCTTGTTCTCACAAAATTGTTCCCGTGATTACTAATAAATTTTCATATAAAACACAGTTTTATTGTACCCTAAAGAAAGTTGACTTTTTAAAACAGTTCCAATATTAAAGGCTAAAAACGAATGGGTATCTTGCACCAATGTAATAATAGCAATAAAACAAACAATTCAAAACTAAAAGGGAGGTTTGAATGAGAAAGTTTAAAGCTTGCCAGCGAGTGGAAGTCAGATAAATAAATCATAACTTTTCAGTCTTTCAATCTTAAAATTCATTTATTTCAGTGAATACCTGATCAGAAAGTAAGGAAATGTTTTCAGTCTTTATTGGAAATAAAATGAGAAATCCAAGCAAAAACCTGTCCTATATTTGAGCAATTTATGCTTTTCTTGCACTCAAAAATATGACAATAGGTGCAGCACCAAGCTGACTTTGCTGATTTTGAAAAGGTAAGTAAATGACCACTATGATTTCATGCATGTCCAGCTGCCCACAACCTCAAATTTCTAATGTTTTCTTACCAAATTGAAAGATTCTGCATTTGTCTCTGATGAAATTCATCTTGTAGGGTTTTATTTGAACTTGCCAATCTGAATCTTGATGCTGTTCTCCAGTATTTTTGTTATCATGCAGTGGTCTGTTATTAGTTGTATAATTGTTTTATAACAAAAAAGTGTTTTTATTCATATTATATCCATCTGGAGGGATGTTGTTGATCCTTATAGTATTTTTTTTTTAAAAAAAGTAAAAATCCCATTGGTCCTAGTAAAGTACAGATACTGTTTTATGGATAGTATGATTGGTTGTACAGTCAGCCAGAAGTTTAGACTAGATTTAACATTTTTATCCAGTCCAGTCCTTCAAAAATAGCTGTTCAAGTGTTGCTCTAGATCCATGATGGCGAACCTATGGAACGCGTGCCACAGGTGGCACGCAGAGCCGTATATGAGGGCACGCGAGGCGTTGCCCTATGTCGCGCTGGCCAGCTGATTTTCAGCCTTCCGGAGGGCTTTCCTGAAGCCTGGGGAGGGTGAAAAATGGCCCAACAGCCCAACCGGAAGTTCGTTTCCAAACTTCTGGTTGGGCCGTTGGGTCCGTTTTTCACCATCCACAGGCTCCGGAGGCTTTCCTGAAGCTTGGGGAAGGCGAAAACGACCTCCCCCCCCACCCTCCGGAAGGCCGAAAATCAGCTGAAATCCATTTTTCGCTATCCACAAGCTCCAGAGGCTTCAGTGAGCCCTGCGTGCATGCGCGGGGGGTGTCAGTGCAGGGGGGTTGTGTGCACATGCATGGGGGAGGGCATTACATTATGGGTGGGGGAACACACGCGCTATTGTGCGCGCATGCGCCCTTTTGGCACCCGAGCAAAAGAAGGTTCACCATCACTGGTCTAGATGCTTTAGGATTGCACCCAGGGAGCCTATTACTTATTGGTACTATCTTTGCTTTCTTTTGCCACAGTTGTTCTATTTGCATTTGCAGGTCTTTGTATTTTGTGATTTTCTCCAGTTCTTTCTCTTCTAATCTGCTCTTTCCAGATACTGCAATATCCATTTTCTAGACTTTTTTGCCTTTCATATTAACAATTGTTAAGTTGGGGTGTTATGTGACAGATGCTTGTCTGTTTGAATTCTAAAGTCCCAGAGTACTTTTAAGTTTTTGATTTTCTATTACTTTGTCTATTTTATGGTCCCACCAGTTTTTCTATCAGGCAAATAGTATTTCTTGCAGATCTTCCAAAGCACCATTGTTGTTACCATTGTTTGTAGTCAGTCTGTGTGACTTCTTAGCATGGCAGTTTACATGGGGAATTCCATTTTATCCATCCAATACCAGCCTGGAAAATAGATTGTACTGGTCCAAAATCACTCCCTGAATTTCCATTACTGGGATAGATTGAACCTGAGTTTCACAATTCCTAGTACAAATCCTAACCAAGCAATAGTATCTTCAGATAATTCACTTTATGGATTCCTGTGCTGGTATATACACATTCCCTTACCAAGCAAGCCTAGAACCAAAAAGTTAAACAAAATAGAAGACTACTTACATCTTTTCTCATTGCGTGTCTTCTTCTAAAATGAGACCAAGGTTTTTTGCTGCAATAGAAATATTAAAGAAACAGCTAAAGGGAGTGCATGATCAGCCACAGTATTAATGATTTCATTGTTTGAATCAACATTATATTCGAATCTATCAGTTTTCTGAATGTTTTCTTTATGAATTTTCCTTTTGGTTTTTGTTACTTTTGGGTTTTTTTACTATTTTAGATTTTTTTTTACTATCTCTTATCTTGACCTTTGTTAGTTTTATTTATCATTGCAAAATGGTGGAAATATGGTACCATTGCTTATTTCTCTTTCTGCAATGTTCTGCAGATAAAATCAAGACAAAACCAGTACCAGCATTCTACACAATTTATTTGCTCTTTTGTCTTCGCTAACTTTCTTTCTGCTTTGACTTTACTGTACAATCTGTTCCTATCTTTTCTTCAATGATTACAGGGTCTGCAATTTTTAGAAGGCAAATACAGTATCTTGATTAGGTTCTCAAGGTCTCACTGAATAATAAGCATATTTTGAGCCCACTGGTGATAATCATTGCTAGTGATGGAAGGTCCAGAGGGGAAGACCAGTTAACTAGTTAACTTTAACTAGTTGTTAAAGGCACAAACTCTGTTGTTACATACATTTTAAGACAATAAATGGCAAGTTTTTATTGCAATCCTATATATATGTAGTAGAGTCTCCTTCAAATGGAATTTTCCTCCTGCTGGCTGCATAAAAATATTCATAGATATTTTTTTGGTAATGGTGAAGTATCTTACCATTGTCTTGTTTTTGGACATTTTTCAACTTCCCAGGGTAGCTTATGGTTCTGGTATTCCTTGGTATCCTCCATCCACGGATCAACCAGAACAAACTGTTTCACTTTCAATCCCAGGCAACATCAGGGGTTGAATCAAGGACCTCATTTCTCATCTTTGTCCATTCATTCATCAATCATTCAGTCATTCACACAAATGTAGAATTTGCAACATTGGCTAGGTGAAAGCATAGTAAGCGGCACCTACTTCTGCTGGAACATAAAAATAATGACTGTCTATTTTCAAAATTATCCAGCAGTTATTCATAAGAAACGCAATTATTATGAGTAAGGGTTATTTTCCATATTAGCAAAAATGAAATAAATTTCCAGCAAGTAATAAATGGAACGATTTAAATTATATTGCTTAGTGATTGGAGGGAAAATAACACTTTTCTCCTGATAAAAACTAATCTGTAGAATCTTATTTCCTTATAGTTTTAGATAGCCCTTCTTTAATAGTTAAATTCAACATACTTCAAACCATATAAAATGCATAGGAGGAAGGCATATTTACAAAGTAGTCTCAACACTTATATAATTACAAAAATCACTTTTCAAATCATCACAATAGGAGAACATGTGACCTTGGCAATTGGCCAAATCTTGGGCACTTCGCCAAATCTTGGGAAAACTTGACCTTGGCATTAATTATAGTAATTGTAGGGACTCAAGCTTAAAGTGAAACATTGACCTTGAAACAATCTGAAACTTACCTTTTTTTAACTATTTTGTTTCCCATGTCTTCTGGTAACACTAAATTAACTTCCCCTTTCTTTCTTCTGTCTTCTTTGGATCGGTTATTACAGTTGTACTGCTGGCTGGAAAGACCAAAAGAAAACTCCTGTCAGAAAGTCATAAGCATTCTTTCACAAGTTCTCTAGAATTAAAGTATGATCATGTTGCAGTGTGGGGAAAAAAGTTCCTTTCCCATATCATCTCTGGGGGTGTCGTTACCAAACAAATGACATCATTTCCCAACAGTATAAGAGAACAGACTGCAATAGATACTTAAATCTTGACTTTCTAGTAAACCTACTTACATATCAGCTAAAGTTTTTGCAGGAATCACAAAACAGAAACTTCAGCCAGGATTTGTTTAGTAATATGACTAACTTTATATGCTCATAATCACAACAGAAAAAATACGAAGTCGATTCCTTAGTTTTTGCATAGCATGTGACAAACCACAGATCCATACATATTCCAACAAAGCCAAAAATTTTGAAGAAATTGAAAAGCAACTATTATTCAGGAAATACATGTAAATATAATGAACTAACTTGTTTCGGTCCAATGAACTTATATTCATATAGCAGCAGCACAAACCTTTATCATTACAGGTAGTGGTTAGCAAGGCAACCACATTTTTCTTTTTATAGAGTTTCTTGTCAACTGACAGCATGCGGTTTTAAAGGAAAATGGGCCTCATACCTAGTACCCTGTTTCCCCCAATTTAAGACATCCCCTGATAATAAGCCCAATCGGGCTTTTGAGTGCATGGCAATAAAGCCAAGCGCTTATTTCAGGGATCAAAAAAATATATATAAGGCAGGGTCTTATTTTCGGGGAAACACGGTAGTAAGCTAAAGTCATCATGTATTTACAGCATATTGCTAAGTAAACCATCTCTTTGAAAGAAGTGGAATAGTGAAGCCAATGACTCTTTTGTAACATGGGATTTTGAAGCTGGCTCCAAGTGTTTTGTTTCCATTTATATTAAACACTGGGAAATTCAGAGTAAACTGAGTGACCAAGAACATATGACCGAGTTGGAACTACCCTATAGTAGTACATCTACAGGCTACCTTAGATTGCGGGAAATTCAAATTGGATCCTGGTTCTGAGTAAGTGAATATAGGATTGAGTATATAAAAAAATAAAGTGTCATAGAATTCCCCTTGATGTGCTTTTATAAGGACTTCCCCAAAATAATAATAAAAACAGCTTTCAGTTCTCTTTAATTGCTCTGTAATAAGTTAAGATTCTAAACGTAACTTATCAGTGCCTTAACATCGCACAGAGTTAAAATGATCTCTGTATTCCTTGTTATCTGTATTCTCTGGAATCAATACTCTGTAGGTGAGTTTTGGACAAGCTTTTCAGATTGCTGTAGTCAACCTGGTGCCCTCCAGATATTTTGGACTACAACCTCCACAGTTCCTTACATCTGGTCCAACAGACTGAATCTAATGTAATTCAAAATAGCCAGAGGAGAGCAAGGTGTTTACTTGTTGATTAGCTTTATTGCATGTTAATATTATGAACAAAGCCATGTGATTAGAAATTTGAGGTGGCATTTCTCTGAGATATGATAATCTCAACAGTAAATTTCAATGTTTTTCTTGTATGATGCCAATGATAGCAGAACAGATTGAACGATAATGTCGGATTCAGATAAGGTAGAGAAAAAATATTGGCAGCAGGGTAATATCAGATTGTGGTATGTTACTGGGGCTTGCTAGATTATCTGATAAACTAATGCATGACTTTGACATCAAATATGGCTATCGCAAGTTAGAATGCAAAAGCTATTCCTCCAGGACACCCTATCTATGCTGGTTTGTCTCCATTACTACTGCTACTACACTAGAGAGTTATTTCCTGTATGTATTTTTATTTATTACTATTTGTAACTGCACCTGGAGGAGGGCTTAATTAAATAATCTTAAGGTCTGGGTAAGTACAATATTCAGAATACTGCTGATGTGGTGATATAAACTTTACTTATTTTGTCATTAAGAATTCATTTTTAAAAAGGTCTTCAGAATTTAGTACCTTGGACTTTCTTTTCAGGTGACACAGAAGTGATTCACAAGCCTGTTCAAACTATCACAACTGGAAAAAATGTGACTCTGTTCTGTCAGTTGGCCAATCATGACATTGTTCAGGTCACCTGGCAAAAAAACCAAACCAACATAGCAACTTATAGCAAGGCTTGTGGAACTAAAGTGCTGAGTAACCAGAGCAATATCCATCTTTCCCAGAGTGATTTGACTTTTTCTGCCATCACTTTCAATGTGGTGACATTCAAGGATGAAGGCTGTTATAGCTGCATCTTCAATACATTTCCCTTAGGACCTATTTCAGGCAAGACATGTCTCAAAGTCTATGGTAAGTTATATTGTTTTATTGTCTGGATCTTCAACAATTGCAGATCATTTCATGCTAGCAGCATTACCTATAGCAGTTGTATAACATTTATAGGGTGCAATAAATAGTTTCTCTGAACAAGAGAACAGTTTCTCTGAACTAGTGTAAGTTGATTGCCTCTGTTCCATGACTTAAGGAAAATCTCATTAACTATGGTAATATCAGAAAAGAAGAAAATTTTATTACATGTACACACACACACGGACACACACATGCACACACACACACACACTGCTGAACTGAATGAGGATTAGTGAAGTATCATGCATTGTATAATTCCAGTATCTGGTTTCCTAAAGGCATTAATATCTGTGAGCTTCATAAGGTGATTCAGTAATTTCTAAATGTTTTGGATGCAGTTCCCAGCTTTAAGCTGTCTTGCCCCATCACATCACATCCCTCCCCTCCTTTTTGTTTTTTTATTCAGTCATGATTACCTTGTAATGAATTTGGTTCTTTTTCTATCTCTTTCCTCTTTCAGCTATGTTATCTTGCATTATTATCAGTTGTGTGAAAAAAAGTCTGTGGATTCACAGCTTGATTTTTAAGGCTTCTCTAACACCTTTCCTGCCCCATATCTATTATCTTCTGCTTCTCTGACCTGTGCTCAAGTGTTTGCTAGTAGGGAGAAAGGATTGTATGAAGGTTATTGTCTAAGAACTTGTTGCCTTTTCATCCTCTGTGCCAAAGCAGATCACTATTGAGAGATCAAAGCAGATCAGTATCATTCTTGGTTGTTTTGCCTCTGGGTTGTTATGATCAACACATTCCATCTTTCCTGTGTGACTTATCTACACTGTTTACTTGCCCTGTTGTCAGAATGGGCAGGCAACCATTGCTGAACAGCAGAAATGGGTGATGCCACTTTCTATTAATCACTTACTCAACATAAAAGTAACATAGGTGTTTTTCTGCTCCATTTCCAAAGTTAATATTTCCATATTTTGCCAGCTTGGGTGTTTCTGTCCTTTTTGGGTAGTGTTTTATTAATTTATTTTATTAGAAGATAACCCTCGCAGGTTATTGGTGACAGTATTTCACAAAGAGAGAAACACTCCTTGAATCTAATGTTTACTATAGCTTATAATATCTTTTAGAGCTACTGACACCAGGTATGTTCGATGACTCATATAACAGAAATCCAGGTGATGATTAGAATTAGAAATCTGAATTGTTTTGTATAATAGGCTATGTTTGGCTAAAATAGGATTGAGTAATTTTTAATTCATATATTTTTCCTAGGTATTATGTGAGTGGGCCACCATATGATACCATAATATTAACATAGGGGTTTTGGAGGAGGGGTTATGCCAATTATATAGACACTGTAATTATGTTTTGCAGTACACATTTAGCTGTGTTGTGTAAATTAGCCAATAAAAATTCAGATTTTAGGCCAGGTTTAAGAGATATTATGATCACATTTTAATCATCATTCCTTCTCTGAACCAATAACAATTAATTTAACAATTGTTTAACATAGTCATAAAAATCTATGATACCTGCCTTTAGATAATTTGTGGCATCTTTTGGTGTGTTAATAAAGAAAATAAGGCAGTTTCACAATACAAGATCAGATGGTGTTTATTTACATGCTAGGGTAAAAGTAAAGACTCTCTTGATCCCAGCTCATCTCCTGGAAGTTATACGCATATGTTCATATCATTTCCATGGTAACTGTATGAAAGTGCTTGCTATTCTTTCAGGATGTTTTTTTGATATATCACCATAGCCTTCAGCTCTAAATTTTTTGGTGGTCTCCCACCTAAGTGCTTACCCAGTCTTACCACGCTAGTTTTTCAACACATCAGCTAATAGATACTGCTATGCCATGGAGTTTTGCATGCTATTACATTAAGACACTATCAACTCTCCTTCCTTTTCTGTGACAGTTTCCATGATTACGGTATACATCAAAAGAATCTTTAGCTAAAATCCCTGGAAACCTCCTAATTAAGCAACTAATAGTGGGAAGGAGGTGGGGAGATGGCTAATACTGGGCAACAGAAGAGCACTTCTGTTGGAGTTATAATGTATCAACTCCACAGTTTATCCACTGAAACTGCTCCTGTACTGCGTTCATGCAACCTGATTCTATGCTGTTTTAACACAACTTTGCTTGGATTGAGACCCTTTGGCAACAGTTTACAAGATATTTAATCCAAACTGTAAGGTGTCAGATCTTCCTACAGTATTGGGCAATACTGCTGCTGCTGCTGTGCCCTCCTGTTTCAGCAGCAACCAAATCACTTGCCATCCTGTGGGGTTTAGGTTGGGAAACCTAATAATCATAATCAGCTTATGGCAGTGAATTCTGTAATTTCTATATATGATTGTGAGTAACTATCAGTTGCAGGTATTACCATTTAATCCAGCTCGGCTAAAAAGAGGTGAATCATTGCTGACCATATGAATCATGCACTCAACAGCAATGCAATATGTAGCATGCTATCTGAATATGTGTTCTATCTATTTTCTACCTGTACTAGACCAGATAGTGGTAGCTAATCAGCTCTACATACACAGTGTCTTTCTAGGTTCTCTGCCTTCTTTCTCACCATAATGGTCCACTGTTAATGAGGAAATCCTTCCCTTTATTGTCCTCTCTGCTGTTGCTTAATAAATGAGTAATTTGGTTAATAGAAATTTTCTTACTCCCAAAGCACAGCTGTAAATATTAATTGAACAATTTGTTTTGAAGCTCTAACAGAACCTGAAATAAATGTAAGACAAGTTCCTAATCCAGATAATATGGAAGAAATAAGAGAAATAAACTGTTCAGTAACAGGAAGACCAACTCCAGTAATTACCTGGAAGATGAAGAAACCTCTTCAGATAAAGCCAAAATCACATATGATTCCGCACTCGAATAAGACAGTAACTGTTATCAGCACGTTTACTCAAGTCTTGTCCAAGACAGTCTCAGAAAATTCAGTAATCTGTGTTATTCAACATCCATCTTTAAACACTTCACAAGAGTTGACGTTACCTGAAATTGTAAGCAAACAAGGTGGGTTTAAAGTCAGAAAATTCCTTTCTTTTCCTTCCCTTTCCCTTTCCCTTTCCTTTTTCCTTTTCCTTTCCCCTTTCCCTGCCCCTACTCTCTTCTCTTTCGTCTTACCATAGTTTGTCTTAGAAGTTACCTACTATTTTTCTTTGCAAACACTTTCTTCATGTGCCTATTATTTTATGAGCATATACAAGTGAGCCCAAAGGATGCCAGTCATTTCCTTGATCAAATCTATAATTCTCTAAAGGTGTTTTTTTTTTAAACTAGACTTGCTAATTTTACAAAAAAACCAAAAACAAAAAACCTTAGAACAAACCTACTTTCCCAGCTTGTTTCTATTACAGATGTATTAGAGATTATAACTTGCAGAATTTCTAATTGGCATCTCTAAAGGCAAGCCATTTCCCTGACTTAGACAAGTAGATAAAGAATGCTTACTGTAAAGAATGCATTTAAAAATCGTATTTCTGTAGAAGTGTATTACGAAAAAAGCTCATTATATGATTTCTAGACCTTTTCCACAGTCATTATCATTACTGCTCCAATTTGATCCATCATCATCTGTATTAGAAATGTTATATCATGACATTGGCAACACTGAATGGACTGGATCTAGTACAAACTATGTCCCTAGGATTCTTTTATAAAGCCAGATTTTAATGCAGTTCTCTGAGCACCTGATCTTTTCTATTCCTTTTATTATTATTTCATCAGCCAATTCTTATTTATTACTTTCTCTTTACAGCCCCAAACAAACATCAAAGTATTGTTATTGCAGCTATCTGTATACTGGTTTCCCTATTTCTCCTGGGGTTATTTATCTTTTTCATATACCGGCGAAGGAGACGAGCACTAGTAGAAAAAGAGCAAGCTCTTCCATGCTGGGTAAGTCTCAAATATATCTCATAATATCTATGGAACAATGAAATGCCCCAGCACAGTGAGGTTAATTATATTATAGGAGATAATTAGAGCTAATTTCGACTTTAGTCCTCTATATATTTGAACAACAGATTTTGCTGACCAAAATGAGCCACAAAGTCAGGGGATACAGCTGAATATATCTACATATATACACAGGATCTTCATGAAGGAGATTGGTGAAGGAAGGATAGCCAATGGACAGAGAAGCAAAAATAGAAGCAAATAAGGGAAGGCAGATGTGATCTAGACTTTTGATATCGCTTTTTTTAGAGGCATTGAGAAAGGCAGGATCATTTTTATACAAATAGCTGATGGGTACACCGGGTAATATGATGGAATTGTTGAGGATAGAATTAACATTTCTATCCATCCAAGCAATAAGAAAAGTGATCCCTATTTCCATGCTAGTTTTACCAGCAGAAAAATAGAATCTGCAAGTGAAGTGATTCCAATCAATAAAGGTCCCAAGCAATATTAGCAGAGTGCTTCAAGTTCTGAAACCAATAAGCAGCTTTTTCTCAGCTGAAATTTCTGTTCTAAACAGATTATAATTTTACAGTCTAGATTACTTCTCCTTAATTCAGCCTTTAAAATGTGTTATTTCTCTGCCAGGTTGTTCCACTTTGTTCTGGAAGAACATTATGTAGAAAAAAATGGCTGCACAAAGAAAAAAGCCCCTGTGAAATCACTCACTGAAAGGAAGTTTCTGGACACATGAAACATTTCTTTTTTTTTTAAGTCAAGTTTTTTATTTATATATAAATATTTTGACACATGAAACATTTCTATATAAAACGTGAAATCATATGACGGAAAGGCATGAACACATAGCTCTGAGGCCTTGCTCTGAGCACAGAGAGGAATAGGCAGCCAGCAGGCTGGTTAGCGCCTAAAGGCCCTCTCCTTGCCTTTTAATTGTTTTTTAACATTCCTTGTCTCTTTTAAATATTATATACAGTTTTTATGCTTTTAATATTATATTTGTATACTGCCCAGACTCCTTCTGTGAGAGAGATGGGTGATTCCTAAATATGCTAAATAAATAAATAAAAACAATGATAGTTTCCCTATGAATACTCCTTATTCTGGATTTTTTTTTTCCAAATTAGGTATTGCCTATGTGTTTACAATTAATGTTTATGAGTCGTATTCTATGTAAGGCGTACTGATAACCAGAAATTAAGCTAAATAATATAGTAACATCCAATAAAAATATTTATTTGGAAATGAGACTGTATTGTTTTATTTACTACTTATTCTATTCCTTTCAGCAATCGGTATTGGGAAATGATAATTTCTAAATAATTTCATTTATGACAATTGAAATGATCCTTAAGGTAAAAATAACACAGGACAATAATACAACTTTGCTAAAGATACAATTCCAGTTCCATTACAGAATTGTAAAAGATGACTTATGTTAGGACTCTGTCCAAACGGTTGGGTTGGATAATATAAACAAGCCACAAATCACTGTTTAATTAATATATGTAATATTGCTTTAAATGCATTGGTGCATTCTGACTGGCAGTAACGGCCATAAGAGGGAGCTAGAGAACATGGTTAGTGCTCTCTCTCTCTCTCTCTCTCTCTCTTTTGCTGATTCATTGCTGAGTGACTTCGTGTCTGCAATTAAGCTCTGTGTGTAGCTAACTATCTGTGATAGGAGAGAATCTTTGTTTGATGATTAAGACAAAGAAAGACTGGTAAGAAGACTGCTGTACTTCTCAACACTGACTGACTGAACGTGTATGATTCGGACTCTTCTCTCTCTCTCTCTTTTGCTGATTCATTGCTGAGTGACTTCGTGTCTGCAATTAAGCTCTGTGTGTAGCTAACTATCTGTGATAGGAGAGAATCTTTGTTTGATGATTAAGACAAAGAAAGGCTGGTAAGAAGACTGCTGTACTTCTGAATACTGACTGATTGAACGTGTATGATTCGGACTGTTATTTGGACTGTGCTATTTCTTTAAGTAAACTACTTTTATACACTTTAACGTATCTGTGTATTGACTGAATCATTACTCATATCTACTGCAACATTACGGTT
>QLTV01003962.1:879449-899509 GCA_003457575.1 Thermophis baileyi
TTTGCTGATTCATTGCTGAGTGACTTCGTGTCTGCAATTAAGCTCTGTGTGTAGCTAACTATCTGTGATAGGAGAGAATCTTTGTTTGATGATTAAGACAAAGAAAGGCTGGTAAGAAGACTGCTGTACTTCTGAATACTGACTGATAGAACGTGTATGATTCGGACTGTTATTTGGACTGTGCTATTTCTTTAAGTAAACTCCTTTTATACACTTTAACGTATCTGTGTATTGACTGAACCATTATTCATATCTACTGCAACATTACGGTTCACTGTGCAAGCCTTCAGAAGCAGAGGTTACTCTGCACAATTCCTTAACAACTTATGTGAAATTTTGAAATAAAATAATAAAATGCAAGCAACAGAAACACGCATACACACAATTACAACTTCAAGAATATAACAATGTCACTATTGAAATATATTAATTATATCAATAGAGACCACTTGAAAGCTGAGCTGATTCAGAATGTGGTGGGCAAATAATTATGGATGCCCCTTCATGTGTTATAAAATATTTCTGCTAAGTGAACTGTACTTAGGTGAAATTCAAGGTGCTGTTTGTTATCTATAAAGCTTGAATGGCTTCCGGGCCTGACTATTTGCATTCTTGCTCATCTTCAACTATGTCTATGTACCTGACAGGATTATGACAGGATTGACATGTTTTGGATCCTTGTCTATTAATTCATGTTACATCACAGAGCCCCATTTGCTCTCTTCTCAAGCTCCGTATGGCCCTCACCCTGTGTCATTCAAGACAGTCTTAAATGCTTCACTTCTTCCACAGGTACTAGGCTTGGATATTGTGTGAATGTACCATTAGATCAGAGAGATTTGTTTGAGTTACCTCTTCACACAGGAAGACGTTTTTAATGCTTGCAAGCTATCCAGAGTGTTGTCAATGTGGCAGCCACAGAAACGGAATGAGTGAATGTTATCCATTGTCTATCATACGTAGTTTGTGAGACAGTAAAGTCAAACCAATGAATCAGTAATTATTTTTTACTATTATGATCACTTCTCTTATTGGGGGGATTTTATCATTGTTTTTAACTTTGCTTTATTGTAAAGTATTTTTTTAAATGTTTTATTAGATTTTTATTTTTAAATATACATCAATATCAATACATGAACAGTGTGGCCCCTGGGTATAATTCATTTTGATACAAACATCAATAATGATAATCATAATAATTATTATATTAATCAAACTTATATAATCCTAGTATTAATATACATGGTTTTTTTAAAGTAGTCATTCAATATTTCAATATTCCATTTTAATGCCAATGATGTTATAAACATACATGGTAATACCATCTTTCACCCTCTAATCTTTTCCATCAAATTGTTACTTATATTCTATTATATGAAAAGAATTTTTTTTAAATATCTGCTAATATTCCCCCTATTTCTTATTTCTACCTCTATTCTAACTTCTAATCAGGTCACTATTACTAATCCTAATATTAATACACATGTTTATATAAGGCAAAGACCTTCATTACTTAGTTGTCCAAAGTCACAATACGCCATTCAAGTACCAGTCTTCCTATTATTTTTTATTTTATTTATTTATTTTATAAAATTTATATGCCGCCCAACTCCCGAAGGACTCTTATTATTTAAACATACCTTATAATACCTTTTTTCAACCTTCAATCTTTCCATCTGACTATTGCTTCATATAAAGGTGTGTATTCTTATTTCTACCTCTATTCAAATTTCTAATCAGACCATCATTGTATTAGAAAAAAAGAAATTATATATATACACACAAACACACACACACACATACTCACTCACACACACACAAACACACAACCAAATACACATAAACACACATACACGTATACGTATACGTAAATATAGATCTATTTCAAGCTATTTAGCTCTCATCAGCTAGCCACACCCTTATGGGATTAGAACCTGGGCCACTTGCCTTGTTAGGCAAGTGTTCAAACCTCTGAGCCACAGGATTCCTCTCCCTATCTGCTTGTTCCAGGAACAAGGATATATATATATGTTTTTTTCTTCTTCTCTGTTAAATCACCTGGTATACCCAAATATGGGAGGGAGCATACTGCTTCCTTTTTTGCCTTTCGGCTCCTCCAGGGGCCATCCAGGCAGTTACTTACAACGACAGTCCGTTTTCTATATGTTACATATTTTTTACTGATAAATACCTTTCTATCCATCATCTCTCACCCATTTTAATACTTCAATTCTTATTCATTTTTTGGCTTGCCTACCATATTCCTCTCTTGGATCTTTATCTCTATCATCTGTATCTTCACCGTTCAGACTGAATATTTCTCCCATCACTATCCTAAGCTGCCAGGTCTCCAGAATATCCACCCAAGCCCCTATCTCCCTTTCAAAAGTATCTTCCCGATTATCCGATTCCATTTTTAAATCTCTTAAAGTGCTTTTCCCTTGGTTTATTTCATCAGTCATTATTATCTTTATCATCTTCTCCTTCCCATCTATTGTAAACTATTGAAAGACCTTATATATTGGCAGTATAGTAAATGTTATGGTATTCATAAATAAAATAATAAACATATAAATATTTTTAAAAATTACTTATACAGTTTAGATGTGTATATGACATAGCTGACAATAAATAGAAAACATCAATATTTAAAATGCTACTGCAGCTCCTTTTACTTGTGCCAATCCTACGTATCCTATGTTTCAAAGTATTCTAGATTATGCATAGAACATTCTGGAAAAGGCTCTAATGCTAGGAAAGGTGAGAGAGAAGAAAACATGATCAACAGCAAGGTAAGTGAATTCAGATATAGTGGTGATGAGCACAAAGATCTGAAAGAACAGGTTAGGGACAGTGGTTATTAGGAGTCTAAAATGACTTGATAACACATAATTAAAAAGAAAGAAAATTCTAAGTTTCTGCATGATTCTAAGGCTGGTTCATACCAAATACTAAATTGTAAGCACAGAACAACAGATCAGATCTGCTGTGCTCACATAATGTGTAATGGAATGTGTGGATGACCTCAAGGAATGAGGGTATCAGATGCTGCCTAGGAAACCATCAGACAAAAGAGGCAGGAGCCCCCAGTGGCTTAAAGGTCAGAGAAAGAAACTTAGGAAGGACCTGCCCTAATTGATCAAGCGGTTAAAAGTGGTGGCAGGAAATTTCAGAGTTGCAAGATTGATGTCAGCTCTCCCAGATAAACCAGATAGGACTAGATGAACTAATGCTACTTTGTTGTAAGTCTACATTAACAGAATCTTTCATTCCTTGTTTGGCTTTGCTTTGTTTACAGTTCACAGTTGTAATTCACAGTTATAACAATGATGAAGATGTAAATTTACCACCAAATGTGAAGATTTATGACTTCTACAGGCTATGCTCCAATCACATGCAATGGGCAACCAGCACCAACTTGCAGCAGCCATCAGTCAGAAGGGTCTCCAGCTCCATGCCTTTTCTTCTCCCTCTTTTGCCTCTTTGCTACCTCAGAATTACAGGGTTCTATCTGACATTTTCGTCAAAAATGAGTTAAGAGTGTGACAAGGCTCTATCTACCATGACTTAATTTTTTAACAACTTATTTCATAAAATTTCAAAACAGATTAGCCAAAAATAGCAAAATTACAAGGTTCTATCTACACTATCGCATGAAAACTCAGAACTACAGGGTTCTATTTTCAGCAGCCAATTGTCATGCTTGGCTGCTTCCATGTGACGAAGCATGGATGGAGCCTGCAGCGCCTAGTGTTGCCTCCATTTCTGGACACGTGAATACCGAAATAATGTCTCTCTTTTACGATATGGAAGCAAGTTCAGACTTATATGAACCGAGTGGATCCGAGTATGTTCCAGAAACTGAAGATGACCAATTGGATATGGAACTTTTAATTGAAAACGAGTGAGTATTCTGTGCTTTAAGTCTATACCATTCACTAACATTATTGCAATGCAGGCTCGGAACCCTGCATTTTGACCCTAGTAATAATTGTGGCTATGAGTCACACTCGAATATACATGTTTCAGGGCACTGCAGTTAGAACTGTGTAATCTATATATATAAGAATGGCTATATGTATGTATGTATGTACCAGCATAATAGCTTAAGCAGGCATAAGCCTTTAGTGAGGAAGGTGTGGAGGAGGGTGTTTGGCAGAACAGAGGCCTAGGCCTTAAAGGCCCACTGTGTGAGGGAGGCCTAGGCCTTAAAGGGGCACTGTGTGAGAAACTTTGCTTCTTGGTAATGCCACTTTAAATGGATAGCCACCATATAAGAAACATAAATAAAGGTTCCTAAGTTTTGTTTGGTGTTAATAACGTCGAAAATGCAAAAGTAAAATGGTGTGATTTAAGTTGACTTTAATAAGTAAATATTTTATTTTGTTCTAGGCAAGAAACGGATGATGTTGCCAATCTTCCTACATCTACTGAGGATCAAGTAAACACTGACACACCAATAGTAACTTCAAAAAAACTTATGAGGAAGAGAGAGAGACAACCCGAAACTTGGGCAGCCAATATTAGGAAAAAAAAGTGTCATAGGGGGGAAGAATATGTAAGCAGACATGGGAAAACTGTACCTGCTAAAAAAATTAAGTCACGGAAGGACTGTATGCAGAGTTGCAAATTTGCTTGCTTTACAACAGTGACAACTGAGGAACGTGAAGCAACATTTAGAGCATACAATGCTATGAGCCCTAATGAAAAGTTACATTACATTGGCAAAACTACATGTAGGGAATCAGTGCATCGTCCCACACCAAAAACAAAACCTTCTAGGTGCAAATTCAGTTTTTTCTACCATATGTACGTAGGAAATGCAGCAATTCATGTTTGCAAGGATTTTTATCTAGGAACACTGGCAATCAGTCAAAAGCCAGTGTACAACTACCATAGCCAGAAAGATTTAGTAACAGATACCCCACCTACAGACAAGAGGGGGAAGCACCCTCATAAGCAATTCTTTGCTACAGCCAGACAAACAGTAATTGACCATATTAATTCATTTCCAAGGGTGGAGTCGCATTATTGTAGTGCTAGAACTAAAAAAAGAGTACCTCGAATCTTTATTGAATGTAAGCATCATGTATGAGCTGTATAAAGAAAAAAGCAGCGAAACGGGAACTGAACCAGTCAAACTCTCTTACTATCGAACTGTATTCAACAATGAATTTAACCTGGCATTCCACATACCCAAAAAAGATCGCTGTGACCTTTGCGAGGAACATAAAATTGCCTCTTCAATTGGGCAGGTAGAAGAGATGCTACAAAAGAATTATGATTTGCATATCCAACATAATAATTTAATGAGAGATCACAGACAGGAAGAAAGAGGAGACAAAACTAGGCTGGTAATATGTTTTGACATGGAGAATGTCATCACTTTGCCAAAATCTGGTACAAGCAATTTTTTTTACAAGTGTAAACTTAACTTGTACAATATGACTGCTCACACATCACATACAGGACAAGGGTACTGTGCCATTTGGTTGGAATTAATGGGAGGACGTGCTGGAAACGATATAGCTAGTGCCGTGGTACAAATTTTGGAAAATGTAGTGCAAGATCAACCACATGCAGTGCATCTAACATTATGGAGTGACAGCTGCATTCCACAAAATAGGAACTCACACATGTCTTTTGCAATAACAGATTTTCTTCGGAATCACCCAAACATTGAAAGCATTGAAATGAAGTTTTCTGTACCAGGTCACTCTTGCATTCAAGAAGTGGGTAATATGCATAGCATAATTGAACGTGCTATGCTACCAGCAGAATTCTTTTCACCAGTTTCTTTCCTAAGATTGCTGAAGAAAGCCAAGCAACGCCAGCCGTTCAAAATCATCCAGATGAAGCAGCACATTTTAAAAATTACTCCATGTGTTCAAAGCAGTTTCAGTACAGTAATGTGCCATATGCTAAAGTTTCACAACTAAAATTCACCTAGACCCATTCAACGGTAAGGTTCAAGACAACCTTCGCTGTGGAAAATTGGAACACGGTCACCATCCGTACTTTTGAAAAGAAGACGAGGAGTGTTCGCGGGAAACCTGCTTCACCAACAGCGCCTGCCGCATCTGTTACATTGACTGTGCCTAAGACAGAGTTACAGGTACACACACTATCCAAAGCAAAACAAGATGACATAGAAAGTATGCTCAAATGGATGCCTAAAGTCGATCATGACTAAATTCACCTAGACCCATTCAACGGTAAGGTTCAAGACAACCTTCGCTGTGGAAAATTGGAACACGGTCACCATCCGTACTTTTGAAAAGAAGACGAGGAGTGTTCGCGGGAAACCTGCTTCACCAACAGCGCCTGCCGCATCTGTTACATTGACTGTGCCTAAGACAGAGTTACAGGTACACACACTATCCAAAGCAAAATAAGATGACATAGAAAGTATGCTCAAATGGATGCCTAAAGTCGACCATGACTATTACTGCACCATTTTGAAGAAACCGTTATGCAAAACTGGGGTTAAATAGTAATTCTCGGTATTAAGACATGCATTTACATTCTTACATTTAATGCTGGACCTTCAAATAGTAATTTACAAGCATTTTATGGTCACAAAAACAAATTCGAGTTAATATCAAGTTGAATTCAGTGCTTTTTTCAATTTTTTTTATTAAACTTTGTAATTCTCATTTTTATGGTATAACTTGGTGTGACAAGGTTCTATCTGATATTTGGAGCCTCCAGTATGACCCCAAGATGAGTCACCATCGGCCTCATTTTTTTTCTTGCATGCGCTATTTGTTGGTAGGCTCACATACCAAAAGTTGTCCTTCTACGTACAATGGGGTAACCAGTACAATTTTTCAAATGTTTAAGGCTCATTTCCTGCAAAATGGTCACGACACACATAGAACCCTGTAATTCTGGGGTAGCGTCTTCTCTCTCCTGAGCTGAAGTGAAGTCCCTGTCCTGTGGAAGAGCATCCCTCTAAAATCAATGCAGATCCAATCTTGCTGCTCTTTAGGAAAGCTATGAAAACCTGGCCCTGGACACGGTATCTTGTAACTTCCCTTGGGGTGCCTTACATGGTACTGTCAGTTTCCCTAGTAAGGGTATTATATTTTTTAATATTTGATTCTGTTTTAGCTATTTCTTATCATGTACATTGCCTACGTTGCTTTGGCAGTTGAGGCACCTAAGTAAAGGATTAAAAAAAGAAATAAATGGATAAATAAATAAACTCTCCCATCAAACTTTTCTTCTTACTGTACACTTGCTCACTTGAGTTCTGAAGGTTCCCCCCCTCCAAAAAAAAATCCAACCTGAGCTTACATGAAAGACAAAGGCAGATGATTACTAATAGCATATTTGGAGCAATTCATACCAATTCCACACAATCCTTTCAAGTGGTTTTTTCCCCTTAGGCTTTCATTTAAAAACAATAGGGAGGCTACAGAGATAACTGCAGGATTCACTAAGGAAGCCATTTCTGACAGCACTCAGAGATATAAAAGTAGAACCATCACAAACTGTTCCTTCTCACCTCCTGCTCCATCTCTGGTAAAAACATTGTGGTCAACACTTGCAACAACAGTTTTAAGATACAAAAATACGAACAGGGCTGCATTACCCTATTTCCTTCTGCTAGGTATTATTTATCAGAGTGTTCAAGACTATCTGCGCATTACAGCAAGTTCACCAACAATTCTGGGAGCTGTAGGACAAATTCTACTTTAGCGCTGTAGCTACATTTGGAATAATACCCATCAGCCCATAGTTCTTAAAATCAGACAGTCATGACCTCTTAAATAAGGGCCTTAGCCAGAGGTGGGTTTCAGCAGGTTCTGATCAGTTCTGGAGAACCGGTAGCGGAAATTTTGAGTAGTTCGGAGAACCGGTAGCAGAAATTTTGAGTAGTTTGGAGAACCGGTAGTGGAAATTTTGAGTAGTTTGGAGAACCGGTAAATACCACCTCTGACTGGCCTTGCCCCCATCTATTCTCTGCCTCCAGAGTCCCAGCTGATCGGGAGGAAATGGGGATTTTGCAGTAACCTTCCCCTGGAGTGAGGGAATGGAGATTTTGCAGTATCCTTCCCTTGCCATGCCCACAAAGCCATGCCCACCAAGCCACGCCCACAGAACCGGTAGTAAAAAAAAATGAAACCCACCACTGGCCTTAGCATACCTTTTTAGTATTGGGCATTCCACCTAGGGAATTACTAGGGAATTCCAACCCAGTACAGAGAAGTATTAATACTGATAGCCCTCAACTTGTGACCACAATTAAGCCCAAAATTTCTGTTGCTAAATGAGTCAGATTTGCCCTATTTTACAAACTTTCTTGCCACAGTTGTTAAGTAATCACTGCAGTTATTAAGTTAGTAACATGATTGTTAAGTGTAATCTGGCTTCCCCATTGATTTTGCTTGCCAGAAGGTCGACCCCAGGACACTTCAACCATCATAAATATGAGTCAGTTGCCAAATGTCTGGATCTTGATCACAGGGTCATTGTGATGCTGCAATGGTCATAAGTGTGAAAAATAGTCATAAGTCACTTTTACAGTGCTGTTGTAACTTTGAAAGGTCGCGAAACGAACTGTTGTAAGTCGAGGACTATCTGTAATCTCAGAAATCATTGATAAATTACAATCTTTGATGCTCCCATAAGATAAGCTAACTAAACAATAGACAAACCCTAATATCTTACCTTGAAGGGAGATAACCTTATATGTAAAGTAATTTGCTCTGGCAGTTTATTTATTTCCTGCCTTTATTATTTTTATAAATAAGCTAAGTGGCAAACATACCTAATACTTGTTCTGCCTCCTACTGTATTTTCCCCACAACAATCCTGGGAGGTGGGTTGGGCTGAGAGAGAGTGATTGGCCCAAAGTCACCCAGCTTTTTTTCCATGCAAAATGGAACTAGAACTCACAGTCTCCTAGTTTCCACTGGGAGGTGCAGTAATCACTAGGCCAAACTGCCTTGCTTTGAGGACATAACAGATTAATGCATTTAATTTGCCACCATACAATGCAATCCCAAACACATACAAATACGCAATCTGTGAAGTAAATTATCTTTTAAGGACATAACTCTGCATCTTTGTTTTACCCAAAGGTGCTATTTTAAAAGGCAACTGGACTTTGTTTTTCCTTGAAGATGTTTTACTTCTCATCCAAGAAGCTTCTTCAGTTTGAAAGGAAAATGAAGTGGTTACTTTTTTTTTCCAGTCAGGGAAAGGTGTTTATGAAAATCTCAGTTAAGCTGGCTAGCTGTTCTTAATGTCGGGTCACAAGTGTTTGAAGTTGCTGTCAAATCTTAATTATGTATTATTGCTAATATTTTCTCAAGTAATCAGAATATCTGCATGTTATTGGTCTTGCACTATATTAACAAGTGCAGTAACTCTTTCTTAATGGTAAGATTGTACGCTGCCATCTGGTGTTGAAATCACTCTGCCTGCATCATCATTCATAACATACTTGAAGTTTGATAGAAATGGGAAGGTATATTCTTATCCGATACTCTTTTCCCCCCCCCCATTACATATCAGCATGTTAACAGTTCAAGAGAGATAATATATAGACAAATGTGTGTTAGAGATACCGGTGTTTATATGTGGAAAAACAAAGAGAATACATTTTTCCAAAGTTCAGACAACCCATTAAAGCAGGAGTGGACAACTAATAGCCTTGAGTCATGTTAGGTCTCCGTCCTATTTTTCAGGTCTAGAATCCAGCGAAATCAAACTATTAAAAGTGATGATGTCAGATTAGTTTAAAATCACATATTTTCAATGTCTTTATTTGTTTTCAAAGGCTCATTTGTCAGACTTTCTTGACAGATTGCTGCAATAATGTCTGAAAACAACACAGATGAACTTGTAATACATAAATCCTAAATAACTACAGTAAGTCCCACTAAACTTCTCAAGATTTAATTAAGATTTCACATACTGGATCAGAATACTGTTCTGCTGCTCCATCTAATGAAACCTGGATTCCTGGAAGCAATTTTACTTGAATCATTTATTGTGTGACTTCACTCAAGAAAGCAAATCTTCCAAATATTTTACATCATAACTATCTATACAATGAGAATCATTCTGGTTTAATTCGTGTACCTGTTGCAATGTCTGCCAGTTTCTTTTAAAATCATATCAGAAATTTAGAAATAGATGACCTTTAAACCTTTGCAAACCACTTAAAAGTAGTTTGCTCCTGGGTTTCTCATTATTAGATGGCAGAGTCGAAAACAATGATTTGTACGTAACTGTTCTTTCCAAACCCTGTTTGTTCCACTTCATCAGCTTCTTAAAAAGGCTATATATATTTTCAGCAAGAATCTTCAAATAATCACTGGTCTATGTACTAAGCACATCCTCTCTATCCTACTGTATTGATTGACATTTCTTGATTAGTTTACCCAAATAAATTACCAGTTCAAGTGTAGCAATCATTTAACATTTCCAGTAAAGCAGAAATCGTACCAGTTCTTTTTGTATTCTAAATGATTTGCAGTTCACAACCAAGGTCAACAAGGATTATTTTAGGACAATTTTTTTAGTTTAGTTAGATAATGAGATTCTTTTTGAGATTATCAGCTGAGAACATCTATCCAACCAGTTTTAGTAACCAGTTATTGTTCAGATGTTCTGAGTAAAATAATAATGATTTGAGATCCCTTGGGCATAAGGATTTGAAGAATAGGAGGAGCATTCCAACTTTTTTAAAAAATCACAGTTCACTGTTTAGTTGGACATAGAAGCCTTGGCTGCATTCTCCTTTTCCACACTACAGGAATCTGCAACTGAAAGTAAGTGTGTGCAGTATCAGGGAAGTCATATTGGTCAATTGGTTGTGCAGAAAGAAACTAGGGATAAGAGCTGCCTAAAGATGGGTTTGTGCATTGAAGTGAATTAGGAATTCTCTCTCAAGAGTAAACATGGTTGATATCTTTTATTATATGTGTTTTAAACAAGTAGACTAGAACCATTTCTCTGTTTTGATGTTGATGAACAGTTGATTTTATATTTATTGATTATGACAATATTGAATCCTAAAGCCCTTGTAGAATACAGACCCCTGCTCTAATTTAACATACAGTATATAGGGGAAAAAAGAATGGATGAATTAAATATGAAATTTTAAATGGATCTGGAATGCCATAAGATCATCTCTTTTATCAACTTCCCTAAGATTTAATGAATCTCTTTTCTATGACCCAAATACGGTAAATGTACAGATGGGGGGGGGTGTTGGGGAGGGGGGGAAGGCATACGAGAAATAGATTTTGCTACTCTAAGCTATACAACTGTTTACTCCTGAAAATTTTTTATGGGGTATCACCAGACATTAAAAAAAACTTATGTATATGTTTCTATGGAATACATATTTTGAATAGCAACCACGACTAAGCACAGCAAATGGACCAATTTACCATCCCTATTCTGGTTTAGGATGATGCTCCAGTGGTGACCTTTCACATCACTTGTTTTGGATGGTGGACTACAACTTAGAATTTAAATAAATCATGACTGGTGAAATCTGATATTATGGCATCTACCTTGGCCCCTGACTATTAACATAACCCACCCTTGAAAGCTTGTGAAAATCCAATGTATTCTGGATATGCTGATTTTTCTATAGTTAGAATTGATGATCCTGTTGAGACCCTGGTCCTACTGCAGAACTGTGGGGTGACATAGGTCTCCAATGTTGTAAAATATGAACTTTTACTGGTTTCTCAGAGGGTTCTTAATAATGAAGCAGATCAGGTAATTCAAGCACTGGTGTCACAAGCTTGTGAAGATAACTGTATTTAGCTCTCATCAGCTAGCCACACCCTTATGGGATTAGAACTATATATATATAATTTCTTCTGTGCAAGCTCTTTGATATTTGCTGTTACAGATATCAAGACAATTCAATACAATTCAAGGATAAAATTGGTTTTTTTTCCTCATAACAATGTGCAAAATCGGTTTCAGCCTTTCAGGGAGATGTAAAGAAGAAACTTTAAGCTTTTACCCTATCAGCTTGACTTCTTAATCCTTTCCAGTTGTGAGCTAATTCAAATAGGCCAAGGAGTATTGACTTGAAGTAGTGGGTGAAGTAAAGGGTGAAAGCATCATTATATAGGGGGAGATGCTTCCTGCTGCTATTAAAGAAGCAGTGAGTATAACCACAAAATAAAGAAAACAAAACAAAACCTCTGGATCTAGAAGATTGTAATAACTATTGCCAAATGACAAATGCTCCTTTCTGATCAAAATGAAGACATTGATTATTTAGATTCACTGCAGATTGGATTCTGATCTGCTTATACGAAATATTGTCTTCATTAACCTACTGGTTTTAAAAACATACGGATGATTTTGTTTCTGTTCAACCTTTCACCAGCTTTTGATTCCATTAATCACAGTATCTTCTTGTGTAACCCCGTTAATTGAGTTAGTAGTAGTCTCCTATTAAGCCATAATCACAGTATTGATATTTTATGTTTCTAGCTCCAAACCATTCAGGGTTTACTATCCTGGGGGAAAATCCCCATTTGGTGGGGACCCAGAGATGGGCCTTCTTCATAATGGCACTTCTGCTTTGAGGTGACGTTCCCATCAATTTTGTTCTTTTTTAAAAAAAATCCTATTTTATTGGCTTTCTCCAGCCATTAATTCTCCTGATACTACCGTACTCTTGGAATGGATAGACTGCATCCTGCTTTTATTGTGTTCACCATTTTCAACCTCTTCTTATTGTATTTTAGAATTGCTCTGCAGTTTTTAAACCACCTTCGAACTGTCTAGAATGAAGTATTATAAATTATTTCTAATAAAGGAATAACAGTAAATGAATAATAAATTTACTTTTATTGTTTATTCTCTTTTTTTCTTACTACTTTTGCCTATCTCTTGAGGGCACTGGACCTCTTTAAGGCAATTCAGTTGATTGTTGCACTGACATATTTCCATTGACCTTAAAAGCAGGAAAAACCCATTTCTGTTTTTCTTTTGATAAATATTTTTCTTCCACTATTTCTTATTATTCCATTCCCAGTTGCTTCCATCTGTATCCTGTCATTTTTTCCATATGACACTTTCTCTTCCCATGTCAAGTTGTTATAACAATCCTTATTTCTCTAAGCCCATTCTTCAAGAATTTTCACAAGCTGAATCACAGGCATATGTTATTTTAGTGGGATTGAGTTATAATCAGAAAGTATCAGTTGTAAGAACTCAAGGTTTCTTTGGCAATTGATTCTCTTTCAGCACTATGTTGAACATTTCTCCTCTGTTTCTAAAAACAAATTTTCTTCCATTTCTTGGGAGAAATGGTTTTTCAGGAAATTTAAAAAATGATGAAATACTAATAGATCAGGTCTGAAGTGCTAATGTTTATCCTTGAATATTTCTAGATCAATGTTGGAAATTCCAGATGAATTTTCAATGCCTTTCCAGTAACACAATGAATTATCCAGATATTTATGGACTATTTGTGCTATCATATGCAATCATGTGTCCCTTTACCTTTTCCCTTATTTGATATATTTTTCTATGTTCCTAATCTAGCGATGAATATCCAAGATATATTGTCCAATTGGCCTGAGATATTAATCTACAGAATTGTCTTCCAACTCTATGCTTTTCACACTGAAACAGAATATGCTTTTTGCATATCCAGCTGTTCTGTAATTTGTGAGCATGTCAGAATAACTAGTATGTATTTCCAGTATGTATGCAAAGATAGAAAATTGACTCTTGTGTACATGACTGTATTTTGTGTACACATTCTCTCCAGCCCTCACTGTCAGTTATTTGTACGCAAATTAGTATAGGCTATTGCATTTATGACTGGGCTTTTTTGTATATTTCAACAGCAATACCTAGCTAGATACTTCATATAAAATACAGTTCATTCAGAATCCACTTTAGTCTTAGATAGTCATCCAGCTTCTGGGGAATTGGAATGTTAATCTGACACCTCCCCTTAATTGCCACCAATCCAAAGTATCAAACGGATCAAATATACATGTATATTTCATGTGCGCGCACGTGCACACACACACACACACACACACACACACACACACACACACACACACACAGATATGATGTGCAGTATGTATGTGTATGTATATATATCCTCGTTGATACTCTGTTTGATACTTTGCACTGGTGTAATTAAAGGGAACATTAAGGGGAGATGATATATTAACATTCCAATCCACCAGAAACTGATGTATTTTTGTGTCTGTGTCCGATTGTGTGTGTGTGTGTGTGTGTGTGTGTGTGCGCGTGTGAAACTGGGGAAGCCAGGAAATCTTCAGGAATGAAGAAAAGTTTAGCACTGTGCCAAAGTATGCCTTGTACTTCCTCCGAAACTTTAGTCCAGGCTTCCGTTTTTTCCTCAGAACACTTGAGAAGATTTTCTCAATGCATTTGAGAAGCCTTACAACTTGCAAAAAGAGCCTTCCATGATTCTCATTGTGCCTGAGAACTTTTCAATTGAGCTTGATGGTGGGTTTGTGTGCTTTTGCTTTTGTTTTGTTTTTGTTTAGCTTACTGTTTTGTTGGAGATGGTGCTGCATGCTACTACTACTATTTTGGTTTTGATTTCTTTCACTGCTGATATTCCCAATCTGAAGTGGACAAAAGTAATGTGGGTCTTTCACGTTGTCTTTCTTTTGGATTTAATCGAATTATACAAAGTGACTTAGACTTAGACATTGCTGGAGTGATGGTTAATTATTTCATTGTTGATATAGCCTGCTTTTCTGCAAAGAGATGTTCAAGGTAGGTAACAGTACATAAATAAGTAAATAAATACGAATTAACAGGGTTGCGCAAATCCTTCAGGAGGCACTTGGTTCAAAAATGATGTGCCCCTCTGGATCTGTATCACAAAGCAGCTACAGGTACTTCAAAGCTTGAGGGAGCTGCTTTAAGGATCCCTTGAAGTTTTTTAGTTGTGTTTGCTTTCCACTGAGGTATTTACTGATGCAAAGTAGCTCACTGAAGGATCTGTAGAATTAAATCACAATTGAGAAAATTGAAAAATAAAGATTTGAGGGGGGCTTTTAATTGTATTAGAGTTTAAGAATGGAAATTATATTATTGAAGTATGATGATGATTGATGATGACGATGACGATGACGATGACGATGATGATGATGATGATGATGATGATGATGATGATGATGATGATGATGATGATGATAGGAATTGTCTTGTGTTTGGATACCGAATCAACTTGAATTATGGTATTTGGGTTCCCCTGTTTTTTTTATCAACTAAAGGTCAACTCCATCTCCTTGCATTGTGCATTTTCCTTTTTTTATTCATACATACAGGTATACAGACCACTTCATTTAGAAAATCCAACAATCCATGAAAATCACACTTGCTGTTACATAGATTTGTACTGCATATCACTGCACAAATATGAGAGTGTGTTGTTGTGCATTCTGTTGTTTCTAATACTATAAAATAAGCCAAGTGATTCAGCAGATTTGAACTCTTTGTGTGCTTTCACAAAGATTTCCATTTCTTCACCAGTTTTAATGACATTTATATGTATGGAATATGTAAGGTAAGATGTCGCCTTCTCTCTGCTACTTTCTTAGACTTGGGAAGAAATAAATAGTTCTCTTTTGACACTATAATCGATACATCATCTTCTTTCATTATATTCAAAATGATTTTTTTGGGTAGAAAAATGTTTTACTAATTTGTTTTTCCTTTGCTATTCCTAGAGAATGAAGGGTATTTATACTACATGGACTTTGCAGGATCTGGCTTTGTGCATAGTAGCTGTAGTGTTCTGTTCCACACAGGGTACGTCCAGTTTGAGAAGTATAATTCATTTTTAAGATTAGAAAATTGTTAATGAATAGAAGTTACCACCACAGTCATATTATATTTATTTTCTACAGTTTCTTTTTCTCTTTTTCTTTCTTTCTTTCTTTCTTTCTTTCTTTTTTTCCCTTTTTTCTTCTTTTTCTTTTTTTTTCTTTCTTTCTTTCTTTCTTTCTTTCTTTCTTTCTTTCTTTCTTTCTTTCTTTCTTTCTTTCTTTCTTTCTTTCTTATCTTTCTCTCCTGTTTATTTTTGATTTTGGAAGTCATTTCAAATTGTTGTCTTGCTGAAATATCCAGTAATTGTTCAGTTTCTTCATTAACTTAGAAATTAGATTCTGGGATATGTTGATAATTAGGGGAATTTATCTTTTCTTCAACCTGCACAGTGTATCCTAAGTTACTGACTGCTACACAATCCTCAACATATTTAGAACTACTCTCATGCTTAACAGTTGTCAAGGTGTTATTTTCTTCAAATGATTTATTCTTTTTCTCTTCAAATGTATCTTATCTAGTTATGGCTAAATACTTCAATTTTTAGTTTTATCAGTCCAAAGCATCTTGTCACAAAACATTTCAGAGTTATCAAAGTTTTCTTTTGTATATTTTGTGATGATGTCAGAGAAAAGATTTCCTGTTGATAATTCTTTCACACCATTATTGCTGTACAAGCAATGCCATTTCTTAATAGTGCTTCCCACATTTGAAATGGCTAGTTGGCAGAATTTTGAATTTAACCTTTCTGTGCTTTATAAAAGTAGAATTATCTTCAGATGCTAAGAGATATTCAAAGAAAGCCATGGGTATTAAAAGTAGACAGCAGCCTAATACTGACATTGTGAGAGCATAGATGAAATTTGATATGTCACTATTCACACACCATGAATTTGCATCATTTCCATGATATTTTATTATAGTTTATTGTTTATAGCACGAGTAGTCTGAAACTTTCAACCTGCAGATGAAAGGAGTGTAGATGACGGTACTGTGACATATAGTAATGAAATAAAATGATTGGTTATTTACAAAAGAATGTACTCAATAAAGAGGTTACAAAAGTGTTTTGGCTCAGGTGTTGATCTTGTGATTGCATCTTAAAAATGGAAGATTTCTAGGATATTTCATCTAACCAGACTACTCTGGGATTTATTTGGCTAAAGTTGTGTCTAGACTTATTTATTTATTTATTTATTTATTCATTCATTCCATTCATTCATTCATTTATTTATTTGCATTTCTATGCTGCCCAACTCCCTAGGGACTCTGGGCGACTTGTTGAAGTGTCAGAGTATTTTTGAATGTAAGCACCTGCAATGTGAATTCACCACAGATATACTAAGCATTGGGCAATATATTCATTTATACAAGTTGGTTGGCCTGGGATGGAGCAGTGCATCATTGCTTCTTAACCCATTTCATTCAAGAATCTTTGATTTAGCCTACTTAACATAGATTGACATTTGCAGAGTACAGCTGTGATTGATTTACATTTCAGCTATTTAAACCCAAATCTTCTCTGGTGCTAAGAGAAGCCTAAAAGCAGCCTGGTCCAAAAAAGATCCTAGATTATTCTGCTTGTACTAAACATTAGGGAGATTCTCCATTTTAAGATAAATGTGTTCAGAGAATCAACAATTGTCTTTACCAGCTAAGTTACAACTCTTCATTCTATCTATTATTTTGCACCCTACTGTATTAATTGTTTCATTATTTTATCTCCATTACAAATGACATGGCCTTCATCTGCATTCCCAGTACATTTATAAATTGAAAACCTTCAGAATGATCTTGTTATAAACAGTGAACTAAAAAACCATGAATGTCTGAATGGGGACATTCCAGGTTTTAGAATTATATTATTACAAGTTAAAATAAGACTACAGACATGGCATAGTGGGTTTAAACTATAGGGAGACATATTTGATTGAAACATAGGAATACCTTTGTAACAATAAGAGCAATTTGATAAGTAGAACTAATAACAGAGAAGTGGTAGAGTCCCTTTCATCTATATGCTGGTGACAGCTATATTTTTGGACTGCTTTAATTTTAATTCCTGAACTAACAGAGAGTTGGGCTTGATGACCTCCATCACCTTTTTCAGTCCTATGTGATTCTACATTTCTTCTGTAGCTTGGATTTGTAAGTATTTGATAGAATACTTACAGTAATTGATGAAAAAAATATTAGTGTTGTAGAAATGAATCCAAGAGCCTAAAAAAGATGAGCAAGGAACATTATAAGCGTAGCAGGATATTCCATAGCCTATAAATAGAGAAGCTATTTCTATGTCTTTGCCTTAATTCTACATGATTGTAGAAATAGCCTATAAATATAAATTGTAGCCTATAAATAGAGACAATAGCTTCTCTATTCATAAACTATGGAATATAAGTCAAAATCTAGTAAAAGGTATTTATGGAACAGCTTTCATTATATTGAATTGAGGAAATCATGTATTTTAAGTGATGCACAACTAACATTCTTACATACGCATAGACCACTCAGAATCTTTTCCAGCATATTCTTTGTCATTTGTAATTTTGGAAAGACCTATATATACACTATTACTATTACTTTGTTCCTGAGAAAAGATAATGAAGATGTTCATTATCTGAAAACAGATAATGAAGAGATAATGAAGATGAAATAAGCTGTTTGCTTATTTGCACAGGCAGTTCTTGTTATCTACCAGACAAGTGGAGGAGTGGCTAAAATGAGCAGAGCAATTTTGGATTTATAAAGGCAACTTACTCAAATGGCTTTTAGGGAGAAAGGATTTTATAAAGAGAAATATTTGTTATCTGAAGTACATGTACAATTAGCAATTATGAACTGTTTTGTGTTCTGCCAGGTTCGGTAATGACAAGCAATCAAGATGTGGAATTAGGTGGCAATGTCACTTTGAGATGTACTTTATTACAAGAGTCTAATATTTACCAAGTTACATGGACAAAAAAAAAGAATGGAAATGATGAAAACATTGCAACATACAAGAAAGATACAGGTTCAACTGTTTTAAAATACAAAGATAGAATAAATTTTATAATTTGGAGCCCTCAAGATACTGCTATTAATTTGTCGAATGTGAGCACTGAAGATAATGGTTGCTACGAGTGTGCATTTCTTTTGTTTCCTGTAGGGCCTGTCATGGGACAACCATGTCTTTCTGTTTATGGTAAGTCTGCCCAAATAAAACTAGCTTCAATAGGGGATTGATGAGGCCTTGTCTTTAAATAAGGCACTATTACAATAAATCATGTGCTTTATCTGAGTGTGTAGAGCACTAAATTATGCAAGGAAAAAATAATAATCAATAGTCCTCACTCAAGACAAATTCGATAAAATTTTACAGAAATTATATCACAACTCAGTCCATATTCATTTTATTTTACAGACGTTTGGGAGGTTTTGTTTTGTGAGGTTTTTTTCTTTTTTTTTTGGCCACTGCAACAATGCAGTTGATATCTCTTGCAGTAGATCTAATTATTACCACCCATGTAACTCAGAGGCAGTTTTTAGTTCCCTCCAAAAGTTTAAACCACAATACCTTGCAGTTAGCTTAAGTTAGAAGATATCGTGTTTAGCACGATATTTGGCATCAACCAAATATTTTTAATAACTCCCACAATCTCTTGGATATTGTCTAAGTCTGATATCAATTGAAATACAAAACATCTGGAGAGCGAAAAGGATTCTATCTAGATTAACAGGATATTATGTTATGGGACACAGGACCGATTTATATTTTATTGCATAAAATACAAAGACACCTAACGGTACTTTGTATGATATTTGAGGATGTTACCTAGAAGTGATTATGTGAATTTTCTAGCCAGAAGTCCACTTTCCATTTGAAAGCATGTATATGATCTAGTCCAGTAGTTCCCAAACTTTTTCAGTCCACCGCCCCCTTGGTGCTACAAACTCATCCTCAGTGCCCCCCACCCCCACCCCCTTCAGGTGGGCATGGCTTGGTGGTCAGGTGACCGGTGGGCGTGGCCAACTTGTAAAATGTGGTGAAACTCACTTAACAATGCTCTTGCTTAGCAACCAAAATTTTGGGCTCAATTGTGGTCATGTCTTTCTTTCTTTCTTTCTTTCTTTCTTTCTTTCTTTCTTTCTTTCTTTCTTTCTTTCTTTCTTTCTTTCTTTCTTTCTTTCTTTCTTTCTTTCATTTTTTTCTTTCTTTCTTCCCTCCCTTCCCCCTTCTTTCCTTCTTTTTTCTTTTTCAC
>QLTV01003962.1:899721-913726 GCA_003457575.1 Thermophis baileyi
TGTCTCTCTCTTTTTCTTCTTTATTTCTCTCTTTCTTTCCTTCCTTCCTTCCTTCCCTCCTCTCCCTCTGTCCCTTCCTTCCTTCCTCCCTCCCTGTAGTCCTGTCTTTCTTTCTTTCTTTCTTTCTTTCTTTCTTTCTTTCTTTCTTTCTCTTTCTCCTTTCTTCCTCCCTTCCCCCTTCTTTCTTTCTGTCTGTCTTTCTTCCTTCCTACCATCTTTCCTTCCTTCTTTCCTTCCTTCCTTCTTCCGTCCATCTTCCTTCCTTCCTTCCTTCCTTCCTTCTTCCATCCGTCTTCCTTCCTTCCTTCCTTCCTTCCTTCCTCCTTCCGTCCGTCTTCCTTCCTTCCTTCCTTCCTTCCTTCCTTCCTTCCTTCCTTCCTTCCTTCCATCCATCTTTCTTTCTTTCACGGCGGGCGAGCCAGCGCTAGGCTTACCTTCCTGGCGAGGCTCGGAGACCACCCGGCATGCCCATCCGCTGGCTCTCCACTTTCTGCCTGCCCCGCCAAGGCCCCCATCAGCCCGGAGCCCGGCAGACCCTGAGGCCGGCAGAGCTCCATAGGTGCGCACCCCAATGCGCCCCAAAGGTCCCGGAGCCAAAGCCGGGAAGGCGAGAGGGGCGGCGGTGGCGGCAACCACGCTCCGGCAGTGTCGCGTCCCGTGTCATATGCTGTCCGGGAGCATGGTCTCTGGGCTGGCGGGGGCCTTCCTCGCCTGGAGACCACGCTCCCGGATGGCACATGACAGGGGACGCGATGCTTCCAGAGCGCGGTTACTGCCGCCGCCACCCCTCTCGCCTTCCTGGCTTCAGCTCCGGTACCTTTGTGCACCTATGGAGCTCCGCCAGCCTCAGGGCTGGCGGGGCAGGCAGAAAGTGGAGAGCTGGCGGATGGGCAGTCTCCGAGCCTCGCAAGGAAGGTAAGCCTAGCACCAGCTGGGCACGCGCTCCCGCCCGCCCCTCGCTCCGGCCGTCTCCTGGGAAGTTCGTAGGAAGTGACGGCGGGCGGAGCTGGGCATGGTGGAGCCGCCGGTGCAGCAGCGCCCGGCGAGGAAGGCTAGGCAGGGAGGCGTGGTTGAATGAGGCCAGGGCAGCGCAGCCTATTGTGCCTCCTCTTGCCCTGCTCTCTATCCCGGAGGGCCGCGCATCACCCCCGCCAATCCTCCGTAAAACCGCCCGCCCCGTTTCTGCAGGGATCGCCCTGCAAAGGGTGGGGGGGTCCTGCCTTTGCAGAAACGGGGCGGGCGCATGTGCAGCAGCCCCTCTCAGCATCTGCATTTCCAAGGGCCACCCGCACACCCACTGGCCGGGAACCCCCTGCCGCCCCCTTGCCCCTCTTAGCACCCCCCTGCCGCCACCCTTGCCTCTTAGCGCCCCCTAAGTCATCCCACCACCCCCCAGGGAGCTGTACCGCCCACTTTGGGAACCACTGATCTAGTCGTTTCCTCATTCACATTTTATTGTTCACTTGAGCTCCTATACTATATTACAAGAGCCCTATGGAGCGATATATAAGTCTAAGTGCTATTGTTATTGCTATACTATCAAGTTTTGCTCTTGTGATTTGTGTCACAGATGATCTCAAAACATCTATAGACTACAACATCTCTGATAATCATTTGCGTGCCAACTGTTTAGCAACTGGTTTTCCAAGACCGAACATTTCATGGTTTCCATCAGGAGGTGAAAAGAAAGAAAAGGATATCACAAACCCAAATGGCACATTATCGGTCATAAGCAACATTTTTGTAAGCATATCAAATGTTGAACAAGGGCTGACTTGCCACATTTCTCACAGAGGAAAAATGAAAAGCATTAAAGTGCTAGGAAAAGAAATAGGTAAGTTAATAGAACAGATAGGTCCAATAACAGCACTTTTCTAAAAGCTGATAAAACTCTATGTCTGTATGTGGCAGAGTGTTTGAAAATCTTATTTCTGCTAATATTTTTTTTTCCTTATAAGGGAGAATATTTGTAGCTCAGGGTTGACATGAGGAGTCCTTGATGCTCTCTGACCTTGCTTGTTTTCTTGCAGATGTTTCATTACCCAAACTAGCTAACATCATCAGTGCTAGTAAGGAGTACAGTTTGCTATCAATGATGGCTTGCCCTGTCGGTGTTGGTGGAGGTGGTCTTAGAGATTCTTTGGTTGGGCTGTTTACTGTTTGGCTGTTTGGCAGTTTCTTGATTGGGGTATCATTTACTTGATTGTTGGTTTCACGTTAACCTTGGAGTTAATCTACAGTATGATGATCTGGATGCTGCTTGCTAGTGGAGAGGTGGTTGGGTCCACACTGTTCTTTTTTAGGCTCTCTGTTGCATAGTCTAGAGATAGTCTATAGATGTTGTTAATGTCTATGTATCTATTGGTGGCTGATTTGTCAGAGTGCTAGGTTTCTAGAAATTCCCTGGCATTTTTGGACTTAGCTTGGTCTAGGATGGTCACATTTTCCCAATTGAAACTATGGCTAAATATGTCTATATGTTGTGAAATTAAAGAATTTTCATGATGAAATTCTTTAATTGCACAACATATAGACAGATTTAACATCTCCTGGGGCTCACCAAATGGAGGTCCCTCACCAATGGCAACTGCAACACACCTTCTTTGTAGGTGCTAATGGGGTGGATTGATGAAAAAGGGGTTTCAGTAATATAGATCCCAGTCTACACTATCAGCTGCGGTAACATTCTCTTTTTTTTCCATGCAGACCATACAAAAAAATCTTTTCCTGTGATGCCAGTTGTATTGGCTTCGATTCTTGTGATCCTGGTTATTGTTGTGGGTGTATGCTGCTGGAGACGACAAAGGAAAAAACATAGAGGTAAATTATTCAGTTTTATAAAACAGGATTTGTCAAACATTTTTATCTTTACTATTTTACTACTTGATTTCATGTAGTAAATTCTCTTCATATGATTACAGAATATGAAGTTGCTTGGATTATATCAAGCAAAGATATTGGTATGGGATAGTTTGCCCCATTCTACTCCAGCTACATGTGCACTAATATATGAGAAAAGAGCACAATCCATAATACTATATTGGAACAGATACTAGTTCCACTCAATTGATTTGTTTGTTCTCACTGGTAAAAGTTTTTAAAGATCTCTAAAAGACATTTCAACCCCACTGACTGAGATCATTTCAGGTGGATAGAACAGATAAATCCTTAGGATACATCTATGCAAGCATTCTTTAGAGCAGTGGTTCTCAACCTTCCTAATGCTGCGACCCCCCTGTGATCCCCGCCTGCCGCCGCAACCCCCTCCCCGCCCCCTCCCCGCACGCGATGAGGTGACAAAGGGGGCGTGGCACCAGGGGTGAAATACTCCCAGTTTGGGCGTGCCTGCGGGTCACCGGACAGCTGGTAGCGACGGAAGCGGGAGACTTCGCCCACCCGCCCGGATGCCACCATTTGGGTTCTTTTACCCTCTGCACATGCGCAAAGCGTTCTGCGCATGCGCAGAGGGTAAAAGAACCCAAATGGCGGCATCCAGGCGGGTGGGTGAAGTCTCCCGCTTCCGTTGCTACCAGCAATCCGGCGACCCGCAGGCACGGCCAAACTGGGAGCATTTCACCCCTGATGACGGTGGCACCAAGATGGCGGGCTAGCGTGCATGGCGACCCCTGTGAAAGGGTCGTTCGACCCCCAAAGGGGTCGCGACCCACAGGTTGAGAACCGCTGCTTTAGAGGCACATTACTTGTACATTCTAGTTCCCTACCATATTTGGGAGAACTTAGATCTTGGAAGAGAGAAAATATTAGAGATTGGCTTTTTGAAAGGGATACTAATAAAGATGCCACTGTTGTATAATCATCCAATTTTTTATCTTTGTATCAGCATTATAAAAGTACGGAAGCCTTTCCCAGTACCTAACTAGTGCTTCACTCAGAAGGATTTTAACATTCCTACACACCATGCCCCTGCTCATCTCAAATATTTTGTAAGCTCCCTTTCAAACAATGCCTCTGTCCTTGTGTGGTGGTCAAGTGAAGGACATTATCCATTATGTTCTCCACTGTCCAGTTTACAATGAGATCAGGGCCCAATTATTAATGGCAGATGAATTCAAGGGCTCTGACTTTGAAATCCTGAACTATATTCTTGCACATAGGTTTCCAAGTGTCAGCAACCAAATTCCTACTTTTGTTTTTGTGTCATTTAAATTTAGAAAGAAATACTTCTTCTTAGTTGTAGCTTTGGCTTTATTTCGTTGTAATCTAATATTTTTATTACTCTATCTTTAAACTTTCACTCTGTTATTGTTAGTTCATGGCATTCCTATTTTATGACTTGTGGTTACTAGAATAAACTTATTTTCTTACTTACGTTCTAGTTGGCAGCTTGTGGGCAACACTATGTTGGCTTGCAGTGTACTGCATTACATAGGATAACATTAGCATGTTTCAAGTAAAACTGGGTTTTTGCTGTGCTTGTGACATACTGGCCAAAATTCAGCAAAACAGACCATTAGTAGGAATGTTACAGATAGCCCAGAGGCAGCTAAGGTTGGTTATCCTTTATCTGCTATTTTATTAAAAAGAGTTACATGAAAATCTTGATCAACAAAGCCATGATGGATGGCAGAAGCAAATATATATGGTCTGAATCTGGTGATGACCACAGTATTACAACTTAGAACGTATGAGGAGGAAGTGGTAAAGGTTTTGAACTGATGAATTCAGTGAAATAAAGAAAAATGAATACAATGTAGGTGAAAGAAGAAATCGAAAGTTGTAGCAGAACTTAAAGAACTTTTAAAAGGTGCTTTGATTTATAAAACTGAAGGCATGCTAGGAAGTGCATGTACATGTTTATTTATGAATGAAATTGTTAGAATATTTGGCTAAAATATTAACAGGTTTTATCTAAATGGTTTTGAATGTGTATAAGAGTAAAAATCCATAGATCAGTGATAATTGCATAAGATTTTATTGATTTGCAGCTGCAAGTCTTTCAATATCTAGGCATTTATTTTTAGTCAACTACTTCCTGGAAAGACCAATTTTCCAAACATATGCTGCATGAATAAAAAACTTAGAACACAATAGCTTAATATACAAACAGGAAGGGAAATAAGTATCTATCTATCTACAACAATAAAATTTTTCAGAGCTAAAGTACGAAGTCTTTTGCTGTATGGCCCATAGTCTAGGGGGTAATTCTTTAGCCCAACTTTTACTGATAGATATAATTCCCTAAGGGAAAAACAAATAATATTCGATGTATTCATTATTTTAATTTATCTAGTCACCCATCTCAAATTCATAACTCTGGATGGCTAACAGCAGTTAAAAGCACTGAAAACCAATATATAACAATAGAAATAATGCATACATAATTGGCAGCTGAGATAAACAAAAACAAAACAAAGCAACTTGGTTTACAACAAGTTTCGCTGGTCTGCAGTCCATATTTAAGCTGGGCTTAGATAAAGCCTGGATTGAAGTGAAGAAGAAACCCCTAGATCTGGATGTACAAAAGGATAGGCTTAACATTGCCATAACTCTGCTACAACAAACTCACATCCACACTTCACTACTCTCGGCTTGAAGTCTAAGCAGTGCTGGAGTACTTTCCCCCGATTTAATATCCTATTCATTATTTTTATCTTCCCTTGTATAGTTTAACCTTTGTACTATTTTAACTCGTACTTTTTTATGTAAGAAAGGTACAAGAGTTTCTTTGATTGCAGAGCGTTAAACACATTAAAAAAAAACTTTTTAGCATATAGTGTATGTGTGTCTTCATATGGAAAAGTTCTCATACTGGCAGAATAGTTAATTTTCAGTTTAGCATATCATTGTTCGTTTCTATGTTCTTTGACCATAAATAGATGATGACGATGATGACGACGACGATGATGATGAAAAATTTAGAGAATTCATGAAAAAAAATCATGAGTGATAAGAGGTTCTGAATGTGAGCGTTCACAGTACAGAAAACTGCTACAATATGTTTGGAACACCAACTTTTCTTAACTGATAAAATTGATAGCATGTTTGGGGGGATAGAGGTAGTTTGGGAATGTCTGGCTTTTTTTGGAGAGAGATCTTGAAATTCGAAAGGTCGTATTTACACAAATGAATGCTCTGACGGGAAGCGCTGGGGTGTGTTTTCCTGCACATTTTTATCTTGAAGCCAAATGTCATTAGGAAAGATAATGCCAACTTCCTTTCATAAACAAAGCAGTCTGTTATGAATTTTGAATGTATGATACTTAGATATATTTTCACATGCTCCTTTGTCCCTTCTCTAAGATGCATTAGAAAAAGGATTTTACTGCATGGTAACTTCAGCTGCCCTGAAAATCAGCTTGCTGTAATTTATGGACCAAGAAACAAGTCACCCTAATTTAAAATGATCCTTTTTTTTTTCCTCACTTCAACAAGGAGGTTTACTTGTTTTTGTAATGGCTTTTGGCTTGTACCTCACAAAAGACCAATGTAGAAAAATGGAAAGGAAGGCTAATAAAATCCATTTCCTAAATGTGTAGAAGGAAGAGGAGATGCTGAGGTTTAAATAAGCAGCTAGAGCCATTCATACAAAAGGGAAGAGAAAAAAGCTCAGGGGAAGCGATGCTGTTTTGAAGAACTAGCAACTCTTTGTGCAAGTCCCTTCACTTTCTGCTCAATCTGCGTTAACTTTTTCTTACTTTTCCTTGTAGGGTTCATAGCATTCTGGGAAGAATATTCAATATGCCCACTAAGTTTTACAACTCAGTTGCAAAAATTGCTCTTTCTACTCTCAAACATTTTGCTTTGATGGACAATGGAAAGGGATCTTTTCCAAAACAGTAGCATTATGTAATAAGCAGGATGTATTTCTCCAGTAAAAAACCTGACCTTGCCCCTTTCTTTTATTTTACTGATGTTTACATAAGCAGCTATTGAAAGTAAAACCTCTCCCCAGTCAAATTTATCTTGTGGTGATTTCCTGGATACACATTCATATAATTTTCTTTCCAGTTTAGCCTACAGCCCTGCGATTCCCTGTAGACCTTCCATTCAAATATTAATTGGGTCCAATTGGGTCCAATTAAACCTGCTTATTAATAAGGCCCAAACCTGACTCAAACCTGCTTTTTTCCCCAGTCCAAAGTCATCCGGTGTAATAGCATGTGGGGAATGTATTTGAGAGACGGGGTAAAGAGATGCTGCTTAGGGAACAGTCAGTTAAGAGAGAACAGCTGCATAGTGGGAGGAGAGAAAGTGGAGCAAGAGGCTTAGGCTCCCCGGGTAATTGGATTATAAAGGTGGTGGCAGGAGAATTCCACTTTCAGACTTGCAAGATGCTGTTACTGTAGTTTTACAATACAGTAGAATTAGCTTATGTGCTTGAGTTTACTTAATGAGCTTGACATCCAGATAGTGCACCATTAATACCATTAAATACCATTACAATTGTATTTGGGCTAGAAGGGACTTAAGTTATTAGTAAAATATAGATTACATGCTCCTTAGAGTAGATTAGTGCTTTGGAGAAAGAACAAATAAATTTGAAGAAAGAAGTGCTCCCAAAAATAAGTACTTAAGAATAGTTTTCTTGGAGATGATATGATATGATATGATATGATCTCTTCTGGACCCTGATATAGGTGGCACAAAGGACACACCTCTTTGATCATAAAATCATAATTCTATGACAGCATAGTGTTGCTTAGAATTCTAACTTGAGAACATTTAACACTGCATTTTGCCCTCTCAGTACCCTACACACAAAATCCTGACTGATAAAAGTATGTAGAGGCTAGACCAGGGGACAAAACAAAACAAAACTGAAGTACGGTACATGGAAACATTTTTCTGCCATCAACTTAAAAAAACTGATTTGCCAATATATTGGTATGGTTAATTGCTAACGGTAATATAAGGGAGGGTATTGGGGGAGGGGAGAATTTGAAGGGAGAATTTTGTAATACTGTATAGGCAAGATTGAAGATAAAAGAGTGAGCAATGGAGTAGACTGTTTTAAGAGTGAAGGGTATGCAGTTTGTAGAATGCTGCAAATAAAGAGTTAGACTAAAGGCAAGAGATGGGAGACAGGATCTGAAGCTAGTAGGGAAGAAGAATGTGGTCTGAGCAAACATGGAGCTGAGTGGAAGTATATGTAAGACAGAGTTATTATAGCCCATCTCAATAAAAGTAGTTTTAATCTTCCTTGGAGTTGATTCTTGGTCTGGTCTACCTAATGAGGCTGACAGTCCGACTGGTAGATTGAAAATTTGCTCCCTAGAGAGAAACAAGGAATAATGACTAATGAATGGCATTCTGTATTCATTGAGTAGGGAAGTGAGAGGAAGATACCTGTCATATTATAAAACACTAGCAGCAGAGGTGCATGAGGAAGGTCAGAGGTTCTGTGAACATTTGAGGGCAAGGCTATTAGGAAGTTGTATAAATGGGGTAGAAAGTGAGTATTGTGGGTATGATTGTGGTGACGATTGATAGATGGATGTTTGGATAATGATTATCATTCAGGGGGGTAGATGGTTGACTATAAATTGGACTTAGTGGTCCTACAAAAGTACCCTGCATATTATGGTCAGAACCAGGAAAAACAAATAGTACAAAATGCTAGAATCATTGATGAGGGAGGGCAGTATTGAGATAATGATGAGCAAATAAATTTATTTCAGGAAGCACTGGATAGATGATTATAGGAGAAGGAAGACCCACACATTGGGGAAGATCTGTTCTTTTTAACCAGTGGTTCCAACCATGGGCTAAGATAGCTGAAACATTCGGTACCTTGGAGTTATGTTGTGCTGATGTGGTATTACCTTAGAAGACTATTCAGAAACTAGTAGACCCAAAATGTAATTGCCCATTTATTGGCTGTTGCTTGGTGCCAAGGAAACTCAACTGCTGCTTTTTACTTTATGTGCTTCTGGGTGCAATTCAAAGTATTGCTTTTAACTTATAAAGCCCTATGTGCTTGCCCCTGAAGTATTTTCAGGACTGCCTTCTCCCACCAGAATTGGCCCACCAATCTGATTTTGAATGTCTTGGGAGGAACTTCTAGTGATTTCCCATCTTTGTGAAATAGGTGGGCTGAGGATCATAGATGTTATTTTTCAATGGCTGTGTTTTTGCCCTGGCATTGCCTCCAGGAATTCAAACTTCACTTTCTAGAGGTATTGAATATAGCATATACTATTTCAGAGAACTTGTGGAAGTTGAAATAATGTTTGGGTGATTGCATCATAATAGTCTGCAATGTTTGTCTTAGTTTTTACCATGGATAATTGTATTATTGTTCTTGGTCTCTTATGCCTTCGTGATGGTTACATATCATGGAACATGCTGCTCCCTAGAGGGACACTTGGCCCTTTCTTTTCCAGCATTCTGGAAGATGCTGAAAACAACATTTTCAGCTAGCTTTTGATTCCTTGCAGTAAAAATAAGCAACATGATAAATGTTTTAGTATTTTAATGATACTCTGGAGAAACATATTTCTTTTGCTCTTGTTTTATTGATGTGTTTATTTACACTGCTGATTGGGATAGTATAGAAATATTATTAAAAGTAAAGACACTGAGAAAAAAATCATTTGCCACAATGAATTTAACCGAAAGATCAAGGGACAAAAGCTTACAAAAATAGATGAAAAAGATTTAGAAAAGTGAGGAAGCTCCACTTAACTTAAACAAGAGGAAAGAAACAAAACAAAATTGAAATATATAAACTATGTCTGTTCTCTTCTAGGATTCTAAGGGATTCAACCAGCACCAGTTTACTCTATGGAATTGAAAAACAATCAACCATGCATATTATGAAGGCAGCAACAGTTTAAATGAATATGTGGTCCAAGTTCTGCTTCTCTACTTGCCTTAAAAAAATGCTTACAGTACATTTCTTTGTTGACATAGTTAAGCTTTCCACAGTACAATGAAATGGATTGGCTGTTAGCTACCAAATCATCCAGCTAAAAGAAAGATTCCAATAGTTTTCAGTAATCGTGTTCAGTGGCTGATTGTGATCATCCCTATTCCTAGAGATGTGGAAGAATGGCTAGATGATCAACTCTGGACCACTCATCAGATTCATGCTTGGTAGCTAAAGGAAAGTCTCTTCTTCTCTGTCTTCTTCTCCCCATCCAGTACAATGTCAAATATAGATTTCCTACAGTTTAGAACTCTACAATTTGTAATAGAAAACTTGTTCTATATTTCTATTATGGCAGTTCTATCATGAGTGCTAAAGCTTTTAAGTCTTTGCCACAATGGATATTCCCAACCCATATTGGGAGCCCATCAACTGGCAAAAAAGAATCCTTTGAAATACAACCCAGACTAAGTTCAGAAAAGGAGCAAAAGTTCCTCTGACCACATGCAGTGTTCCTGGATTAGTTCTCACTTTATCCTCGAGCAAGGAAAACAATGCATTTAACCTAACACATAGTCTAATAATATGTGTACTATAGAACCTCTGCACTTAATTTTATTTGAAGTTGTTTGTGAAAGTTTCTGCATATGTGCATTATTTATAAACAAATGTCCTACTGGTATTTCTCACATTATTTTCCTAAACTATTTGTAGAAAACTTCTTTATACATATAACCTTATATGCGGTATATGTGCCTATTAGTAACATGGATGTGAATGGCTTTGTGCTAAATACGCAATAGTCAATCATGCTGCTACTATAGTAGGCAGGAGACAAGTAACTAGAGAAGCTCTCATCCATCAGACATATTCCCCCTTTTAAGTAGAGAATTCCAGATATTTTCTGAGGTTGACTTTCAGTGTTCTGCGTAATACAACTTATAGGGCTGTTCTGAAACAAGGAAAGAAACATACTTCACGCTTTAGCTAAAGAACAGGTAGCTTTCATTTAGTGACAACTTAGGCCAGCAACTCAATTGTTAAGTGAACTGTTCATTAAATGAAACTGCACTGTGATTACAATTTTACTTCACTTTTCTTTGCTTTACAGACCTGCAAGGGTTAATAAAATATAAATAGTATTTGTATTTTTTTTTAATCAGCATCACTATTTGGTATAGTGGTTAAAGTGCTGGCCTAGACACCAGCAGCCTGTGAGTTCTAGTCCCACCTTGGGCATGGAAGCTGGCTGGGTGATTTTGGGCCAGTCAGTCACACGCTCTCAGCCCCACCCACCTCACAGGGTTGTTGTTGTGGGGAAAATAGGAGGAGGAAGGAGTATTAGATATGTTCACTGCCTTGAGTTATCTACAAAGGTGGGATAAAAATTTAGCAAAATAAATAAATAAATAGCTGTGAATGAGGCATTTGCTAAATGAAGCATTTACTAAATAAGGCATTTGCTAAATGAAGATTACCTGAACATTTCCTTACATAATTCAAAGTGCTGACTTTGTTTATTTAATAAAATATCATTTGTATGCAATTCCAAAAATTCCTGGATGAACTTGAGAAAGTGCTTTCTTGGTTATTATGTTTACAATATTGGGCTATGTCCTGGCTTATTAAATATTGGTTTGTTGAATAAGCGATAATTGATAGGTTGACCTAGTGCACTAAGCCAGACAAACTCCCTTATGGCTTCTCATTAGCTTTGGAAATCAACTTACTGACTTCTCCTTACTATAGAAGTCTATGCCCTCCAAAAAATAAAAAACCAAACCCACAAAACCCATCTGCTTGCTTTGAATGTGTTTTTAGCTTGTAAAATCATTTTTACCTTCATATATTGCTCTTACTGTGCTGTATTTTATTAAATGTAACTCTATAAGTTACTGCTATTAATAGTACTGAGTTTATTATCCAAAGTATCAGTTTCTATTGCATGTAATAGAAGCAGTTGCACACTCTCACTTTCTTTTCAAAAATGTCATGCTCTATAAAATTTCAGTTTACTGGAAGTGTCTTTAATTGTTATTGTTCCATCATACATTCATTGATCCCCAAAATCAGAGGTGGGCTTCACATAATTTAACAACCAGTTCGTCTAGTGCAGAACCGAAAATGTGAGCGCGCACGCGCCTTCCGCGTTTGCACGCGGCTTCAAACACACACGGTGATTTCATGCGCGCGGCTTCCAGCACACCTTTTCGGGCAGCTGCGGTGAGTAGAGCGGGCGAGGCGCGGAAATCAGCTGGGCTGCGTGGGCGGGGTGAGCGAGCCAGAGAGTGAGATATATAGGATGGGATAGCACCGGGGCGGGTGGGCTGGCCCAGCCTGTGGTTGAAACTACCAGTATGGGCGAACCAGTCCGAACCGGCAGCAGCCCACCTCTGCCCAAAATGCGAGATATTTATGACATGACTTTGTACAACTTTCACACTAAGCTCATTTTCCTAATGTGCTGGACATGGTAAGAAACAAAGGATGGTTCAGTGAAACTAACTGAAAAGTAATAATGATGTTATGATGTTTTAAAAAGAAACAATGATTTTCTTAAAAATACAGGAGACGAGCAAGCTATTAATTAAAGTAACAGCCAATTGAAACACTAAGTAACACGTCATTCCACATTCAAAAGAGTGGTATTTCCCCTGCAGTTTTAAGACCATCAATCTGTTTTAATATCTATTTTACATTAATTAGTTTTGAGTATTCTCCTACTGCAGTGCTACATGGATATATTATGACTTTCTCTGGAAAAGTAGAGTATTATTATTATTATTTATTATTATTTATAAAATTTATATGCCGCCTATTATTATTATTATTATTATTATTATTATTACGTAATAATAATGATATAATAATAATGTTATGAACTTGTAAGAATACCTTATAGGCAGACACGGCCAACCCTGTGCGACCTCACTGGTCAATGGGAGGAATGTGGCATAAGGCGGTCACGCAGATAAACTGGTCCTGAGCCATGTAGGGCTTTAAAGGTAACAACCAACACCTTGAATTGTGACCGGAGCGCAATCGGCAACCAGTGCAGCTCGCGAAGGATGGCACTTGTGTGGGTGTACCTTGGCACACCCACAACTGCTCGCGCAGCTGCATTCTGGACCAGTTGTAGTCTCCGGACACTCTTCAAGGGTAGCCCCATGTAGAGTAGACATATACGCATACACTTATATGGAAAAACTTGCTGCATTTACTGAAGAATATTAAATACAAATTATACTTCCTACTATTAGCTTTCCTTAAATCACATTGGGCAATATAGGGAGAAAGGGGAAGAATTGCTGCAGGTGATTATAGATTTAATATTTTTACTGTTTCCATGGGTATCCACATATTGCAAAAGATCTTAAAAATTTAGAGAGACTTTGAACATTGAGCATTCAAATAGTTAAAACATTGATAATCCATGGAAAAAACAATTAAACATTTATAACAGTAAACCTATTTTATTTAGGTTAATTTAACAAAATACTTCAATACTGTTATTAGAATGTTCATCTAGAATTAGAAACAAACTATCCTACCATCCTACTATCTAGCATGTCCTACTAAGTAAATGTACTGCGGTTAAGTTAATGGAATAAATCAATCATTGTTCTTTTAAATCACATCAGTTTGTATAAATAGGTTGAAGTGATAAAGGCAGGAAGTTGTGAATTTTGTAAAAATTATTTCCATTTCCTGACCTTGATCTGGAGACAAGTTACTGTCAATGTCATTCTGGGTATACCACATTTTTATTTGCAAAAGTGGAACACAAACACAGAACAAATATTTTTCATTGATGTGTTTTAGAATTCCGTCAGTAAAACTGTTCAGAATTTGCATCGTATGTCAACTGTATTTAAAATCTCTGTCACAAGACATATTTCACTTTACTTCTCTGCTATATGGGCTTGCTACATGCCAAAGATTCTACAACGTTTTGTATCAGTTTGCTAGCTCCAGGATTTGAACTCCATGTATGCAGTAGTATACATCAAACATGCAAATGAAAGTTCTGCAACATTTCATTATATTAGCTGACATTTTAAAAAAATCTCTTTTATAAATTTTTTTTAAATAAAAAGGTGAAATACAAAATAAATGAAAAAAATATGTAAAGAACATACATGAAAAATTCTATATTTACAAAAAAAAAAAAAAAAA
>QLTV01003962.1:913768-966168 GCA_003457575.1 Thermophis baileyi
AAAGATGAAGCTATTCCTGGCATCTATTTCCCAAAGAACTGGTTCAGAAAAATATGTACAAAAATTATTTCAAATAATCAAGTTTAAAGCAAATATCTTTTGAAAGCAAAAGGAAAAATAGACAAATTGTTATTCAACTAATGCCAGAATAAGCAAGCGTTTTGGAATTAAATGATAAAGTAAATTAAATAAAAAGAGTCCAAGTCTTCAGATGCAATTGCTTGCTATCCTTCCTCTCTGTGAATGTTAAGGCAGAGAAATCACTCTCTCGCTCTCAAGAAAATTATGCAGGCTTGTTTTGGAAAGATTGGATTTCCACAAGCAAACTTTTCTTCCATTCCACAACTGCTATAAATCTTTGAGGTTCTGCCTTGCCCTCTAAAATAGGAACAGTATTCTCTCTTTCCATATTCTGATCATGACATTTATAAATGTAGGCATGCAGAAACCTTGGGTTATATTTTCTTCTCAGGGCAGAGCCAGTGATATTTCAGCACAACATATTTTAGGCACAGATTGTAGGATAGAATAGAATAGGATGGGATGGGATGGGATGGGATGGGATGGGATGGGATGGAATCGCAATGGGATAGGCAGGACAGGACAGGACAGGACAGGACAGGACAGGACAGGACAGGACAGGACAAGTCAGAATAAAATCATAGGGGCTGGAAGGGACCTTGGAAATCTTTTAATCCAATCAACTAGCCTAACTATTTTTGCAGAACTGCTTCTTAATGCAGCTGTTTACAAACCAGTAAAAGCTGCTATTTTTACAAAAGAACTTTTTTTCACCTCTTGGAGAGGTTAACCACTGTCACATAATGTGCAAGAATTAAAAAACAAAACAAAAGCAAACCTTGGCTAGTAATCAACTCTGTACATTTCATGCACTTTGGAATTTGTTCTTCTTTTCAGACTGGTAAAGCAGAAGATTTTCTCAGCATTTTTGTTGGACTCCGGGTACCAAAGTTCATGAGAAATTTGCACTCATTTTGGCTTCTTTCCTATGTATGTTTGTTTCAAAGCAAATAGCAACAGATATGAACATGAATCACGTCAATTAAGAAAACATGCCTAGGGCATGATTCCTTTTAGGGCACAAATAAAATTTGGGGCCATTTTATGTTGTTGTTGGGCTTGAAATATACTATAAATTTGCAGCAGTATATTGAAGTAAAAAAGCTTAAAATAGAGGAATGGCATGTTTCTAGTCTGTGGTTTTCCTCCTGAGCATTGCCCTGAGTAGTTTCCATTTTTAGAAGACTAGCAAGTCATGGGAAATATCCTCCCACTTGTAACAACAGAACGACTCTATCAGGTTTCAGAAAAATGTCTTCCATTTCATTCATAGCAATTTGATGTCAATTTATAGCCGATTATACATTTGAGCATTCCTTTGGAGAGCTATCTTCAAATTTTAGTAAGGAGTTGTAGATTTCTGAATTCTTTGCTGTCACCTAGTGGGCAGATGGAAATTTGCAGCCTGAATCTGAATCTATCTACTGGAATAGAATAGAATAGAATAGAATAGAATAGAATAGAATAGAATAGAATACAGAGTTGAAAGGGACCTTGGAGGTCTTCTTGAGCCGAGGTGGCACAGTGGTTAGAGTGCAGTACTGCAGTCTACTTCAGCTGACTGTTCAGCAGTTCAGCGGTTCAAATCTCACCGGCTCAAGGTTGACTCAGCCTTCCATCCTTCCGAGGTGGGTAAAATGAGGACCCAGATTGTTGGGGGCAATATGCTGACTCTGTGAACCGCTTAGAGAGTGCTGTAAAGCACTGTAAAGCGGTATATAAGTCTAAGTGCTATTGCTATTGCTATTGCTATTCTAGTCCAGCCCCCCCCGCCCCCCGCCGCTCAGGTAGGAAACCCTATACCATTTCAGACAAGTGTTGGAGCATTCACAACTTCTGGAGGCAAGTTGTTCATTTCCTGGAACATGACAGAAAAGGTAGTCAGGCGATTGCTCCCAAGGACGATCTGGACCAGTTCAAACCAGGTTTCAGGCCAGGGTGCAGTATAGATATAGTATTGACCCATGAAGAGTTCAGATGGGAATGGTGCATCCATCCTAGTGATTCTTGATCTCTCAGGAGCATAAATCATGGTATTCTTTGGATCAGATGGAGAGACTGAGAGTGGGGCTATCAGTCCACCAGGTAGATCAGACCAGGAATCAGGTCGTCTTTCAGTTCAGGGTTCAGTGTCATCAGTATGGTAATTAAATTGTAGTGTAGTTCCGACCCCAGGCCATTCAAGTGATGCTGTCATTTTTTAAAAGCAGTGCAGGTCTGGACAGGGAGGAACAATCCTTGGTCTTAACATGACCAAGTGACTCTATACATTTAAGCCCTGTAGTCCTGGGCACTTTCACCTTTAGTCTTGGATGAGTAGTATTTGCCATTTGAGATTCTGTGCCCAGTTTGGAATTATTTTGGACTCACAGCTCCTATTGTGGAGCTGTGGCAAAGAGGACATTTATACAGATGATTTCCTGGAGTAAGAGGCCTTTCAGGCAGTCAGACACACCTTAGTCAAACTGCTGCATTGCGCTCTCTAGAGGTTGCCCTTGAAGACTAGTCCAAAATGTAGTGTGTGGGCAGTAATAGGCATTTTGTGGTATGCCCATGTGACATACTGCTCCAATAGCTGTACTGGTTAACAGTTAGCTTCTGGATGCAATTCAAGATACCTACAGTATAAGCCTTTCATAGCATAGGGGCAGTTATTTGAGGGATTGCCAGTCTCTAACAGTTTTTCCCCGTCGAGTACAATTGAGTAGAATGAGTGTGCTTTGGGTATCATTTATTGGGACCCAGGAAGTTTATCTTCTCTATGATGGTGTCTATCTTCTGGAGCAGCATCACCTGAGAAACCTTCAAGCTCCCATCCTGATGACATTGAATCATTGAAAACCTCCCTATTCTGGATGAAGGAATAAGTATTGATTGGTGGCTATATCTACAACTACAAATGAGATTTTAAAAAGACATGGAAGAATTTGGTATTGACAGGGAGTGGAAGCCAATAGATAAAATCCTCCTAGGGCCCGAAGACAAATTTATATCTAAAATGTATAATTATTTATTGCAAATTGACAGGGAAGAGGAGGTTGTAAAAGGCAACATGATAGCATGGGCGAGGAATTTCGGATACAACATCCAATTGGAAGACTGGGAAAAATTATGGACCAAAAATTACAAATTAACTATGTCAGCCTTGTACAAGGAAAACTTGTATCAAATGTACTACCATTGGCATTTAGCACCGGCTAGACTAGCCAAAATATATCCAAATTTGAGCCCAAGATGCTGGAAGTGTAAACAAGAACAAGGCACCTACTATCATATGTGGTGGTCTTGCCCAGAGGCAAAGAAATACTGGAGCAAAATAAGAGTATGGCTACAAGAAATAACAAACTCGCAAATCGAATTTAAACCAGAGATGTATCTACTAGGGATTCTCAGAGGCTCATGGGCCAGAGAAATACAATATCTTATAATTCATAATTTGACATCGTGAAGAAAAAGAATATTATATGGTGTGGGAAAAACTGTATAGTTGGTTGGAAAATAGGAAAAATAAGTAGATGTATATCTTTTGTACATGTAGATGTAAGTGTGAATAATCACACACTAATTTAAATGAGATGAAATAACGTATGTAAATAACCAAATAGATGTTGATGTCTTAGGATTGAAGAATATGAATGTATATTTGTTTTTAATGTTAAAATTCAATAAACAAACTTTAAAAAAAGAAAAGAAAAAGAAAACCTCCCTATTCTCCCAGCCCTTGAGTAAACTAATTGTTGAAACCCTGTGGTACATTTTGTTCACTATATATAGTTTGTCTTTTGAACACTTATGGTCTGGTATCTCTGAGTATATTGTTTTGTGTCAAACGTAAGCCCCTTAGAATCATGCTTCTTTACCATAGTGCAGCTGGATTTATGTGTTGCAAATCATAGCATAATATGGTTATTTAAGACATCTTTGTGGTGATGGACTGAAGTTTTCATGGATTGGAGCTGATATTTTGTTGCTTAGTGAGTTCATAAAGCAAGGTTAGGTGGTAGCAAAGTTCTTTCTCTAAGACAGGACCGCAGCCTGTTTGGAACTGGGCCATTGAGAGGTGGGCTGGAGTGCACGCGTCCGCACGCAACTCAACTCGCATGTGCTGTGTGAGCGGTGGGCCGGTTCCCTCTCTCCCCCAGGCGGGCCACCAAGCCGCAAAGGTTGGGGACCACTGCTCTAAGACATCTTGAAAGAAGGACCTACATATCCTCACCATCAGTGCCAATATTGATTATGTTTGTTTCTTTGTTGATTTATGAAGACACTATTGAACCATTGCCAAGTTTCAAAAATATACAGATTATATCTACACAAAATTATATGAGAAATATATGAGAAAACATTGTCTTTCCAATACAAAGGTGTGATTTTGTATTGAAGTCCAAAATTATTTTAAGAGGACATATAAGTGGACAGTTTACTTGCTGTCCACTATTAGCCTCTATACTCCAGAATACCTATGGAATGATGTGAACAATGTAAAAATTTCGGAAATGTTGGATGTGGCACAAGGGTAAAGTAAAAACATATTCCCTTCCCCAAGCTTCAGTGCTGCAGACAGTGTTTTTAAACAGTTTCCCTAAGAAAAAGCTGCCACAGTAAACTGTAAATTCAATTGTAGGCTGAAATAAAAACCAAGAAACTCTTGTATTGCCATTGATTGGAAATAAGTGCCATTACACTGTAATTACATGTACACTGAGAGCTTATACACCAGAGACAAATTGTGTGTCTAATCACACTTGGCCAATAAAGTATTGTATTTGTATTATTTGTATTATTTGTATTTCTATTCTATTCTATTCTATTCTATTCTATTCTATTCTATTCTATTCGCCAGTAGAGGAAGAATGATAGGCACAGATTTCAGAGAAGAAATCCCCAAGTGGGTGAGTAATACACATTTCTAGTAGACAAGACCATCTGCAGCAGGTTTCACCACCAAATGATATGTTTTTCAGGATGTCATGATACAAGCTCTGCTCCTTATACACACATGGAACATGTTATACAACTATTCCATGTATACAATCATATCCATATTTTAACATTTCACCAGTTACATCATCAAACCTCCAGCCTTACTATTTTCAGCATTTTTATGTTTTTCTTAGGTGCTAATATTATAGTATATATTTTAATTCCACTCTTCAACATATTTTATGGACTGGGGGAAAATAAAATTGCATGAGGAAGAGACAAGAAAGGCCAGGAGACAAATACAGAAGAGAAAAGAGAAAGAGGGCAGGGGAAAAAAAAGTTCTCAGGGTTTAGAGTGAATGATTGCATAGTCATAAAGAGGTTAAGAAGACATTTACCATATAAGAGCACTCAAGGATAAGCATGTAGAGTCTAAAGATAAAGGAGATTTTCCATTTATGGGTTCCACAAAATCTGTCTTGGATCCTTAGTCACAGAGAACCAGAAACAGTTTCTCTCTTTAATAACTATATTCTCTTTAAATTCATCTGCCTCTATTTTGCAAATGTCCCCTTCCTGAAATTCACAAGTTGTTATTTTGGTAGAGAAAAGTTTCCTCTTTCTTTTGGGTACATAAATACCTTTACTACTTAAAGCAGAAGATCATTCAGTTCCAGTTATTAGGAAACATGTGAGAATGTGCTATATTCCTAATAGACTTATTGGTTTCTCCTTCATGTCTTGGTTGTAGCATAAAAAGTTAATTCAATTAACACTTGGCTGGATGATCAAGGCTCTTTGTGTTCTCATGGTCAGTTTCTTGAGGCTGAAGAGGCATTTGCTGATTTTATGTGCTTATTATATGCCCATGTTTCCCTGAAAATAAGACCGGGTCTTATTTTCTTTTGGGTCTCAAAATAAGCACTAGGGCTTATTTTTTGGGGTGTCTTATTCCCCCCCCCATGTACGGGAGGCCCACTTCTTCTGCTTCCTTGCGGTGGGTAAGGAGGCCACGTGGTGCGCCAGTGCCACCATGAGGTGGGGGAGTAGAGCTGCCCCACGCACCCCACACCAGTTTACCTGAGGGCCCCTGTAGCCGGGCCATCCATGCCCCGACACCTGCCTCGCCTCACGGCCCTGGCACCAGCACACTGCTCGGCCTCCTGCTTCATTGCAGCCACAAGCAAGCAGAAGAAGAGGGCTGGTGGCCACGTTGGCTCCTGCTGCACATGGCTGCCGGTGCTGCCGCCACAAGACAAGCGTCAGGGCATGGATGGCCTGGCTGTGGGGGCCCTGAGGTAAGCCGGTGCAGGGCGTGTGGGGCGGTTGCCCCCCACTCGCCTCGTGACCGTGGCTCCACAAGCAACCAGATGGAATGGGCTCCCAGCTGGCTGCGCAGGCTCTTAAGTAGAACTTATTTTGGGGGTAGGGCTTATATTAGGCGCACATGTAAAAAAAACCTGCTAGGGCTTATTTTCAGGATAGGTCTTATTTTCATGGAAACAGGTAACTTCAACAATGAAAAATATTTAATTAATAAATGCAAAATATTTTTATAGTAAGCTTAATAGAGACAAACCTGTATCTTTTGCTAGTTATCTACCTCAACTTTAATCCACTTATACTAAACTATATTTCACACAGTAAAATTGGTAAAACTGGTAACAAACACAAAACTTAGTTGAGACAGATCAAATGTTACCTTACCACAGAATTCTCTAGAAAAAAATGGTATGTATCTATGTGTAAATATTTACAGCAGCATTATATAACAGTTTATTTATTGACTGAAAAATTCTTGAGGGATAAGAGCCAAATACTAAAAGTTTGTGATAGATTAACATGAAACTCAAATACTCCTGTAACTATAGGGGATGAGTTTTATGCTTAGGATAAGACAGGCTAAAGATAGGTTCCATAAGCGGCGGAAGCCAATCTTCACATGAATTATGAGAAATGAGTGAAAGAAAGGTTAATAAAAATAGTTTCTGTGAAAACAACATATATGGGTACACCTGGAAGACTTTGCAGTGAATTATCGAGGGTTCTAAACAATAAAATCATAGAACTGAAGCGCTAGAAGGGAATATATTTTTCATCAACAGAAACAGCCACAGTATATTTGATAAACACAATTTTGCTTTAAATTTTCCAAGAGACTGTTCTTTCTAAAGCCATCTGCTTACTATTTAAAAGCACTAATAATTTTTTCTTGTAATTTGAAAATGTATATTCATCAGTATGGCAGATCTTTAAACTAGATTCTTGGACTTATATAAATATGAGATATCATAGTGGACCAGGTCAGAGTGAGATGTCAATTCTATGAACTTTAGGTATAATTCAAGAATGTTTACTATTACATACATAATTATATATGGTTTTTAGAGGATGGTAGATCGGGGAAGACTAGCTTAGCATTATGATGACATAAACATTTATTGGCTGAAGATAAATAGTGACATAACTGATTATTAAGTAATTTTGACATGAAGGGACTAGGTTTTTCCCCCTGCAGATGAAAACAAGCATTGTATTCCTATGCTGTTATTTCCACCAAAAATTCTAACTGAACTCATTTATATGCAGTTTCACTTCCTTTTGTGAACTGCGCAGCCCCCTCTTATCTGTGAAAAACACACTTTCCTCTGTAGTGTGTCTGTTTTTGATGATGTTTCCTGTTTTTCTTGGTATTACATTTTTCAATTCAAAGAGAGAGTAATTCATTCAATTATTGTTCTTGTTCTTTCAGTTAGACTGCATTCTTAGTGATGCTATGGGCCCTTTACATTTTATTTTACTTTTGGAGGCATATTGATTGCCTTCCAAAGTAGCAAGAGATAGACTATAATCCTTCTGTCAAAATAAATCTGATGACCTTACTATCATTAGACGAATATTAACTAGGATCAACATATTTTGGGAGTAATGAACTTGGCATCAGTGCTACTAATTTTCAGACTCGCTTTTTAAATAGTCACATCCACTTCCTGCTTCAATATTAGTAAGTTTTATGAGTAAGAACTGTATCACTCCCAGTCACTTCCTAGAATTTGTGGGGCCAATTGCTTTGAACATCAACTTGGAAAATCAAAATACTGATTTAATTAATCATCAGAGATATAAAAATGCCTCATTAAATAGATTAAATATCTATCTAGGCCAGCATCCTGTTTGCTATTGTATGGCCAACTTTATCTCTGGAAGCCTAAAGCCTGGATGTAGACATTTCCTCCAGTTGTTCTTAGCGGATGGTAATCAGAGACAGCATGTGGCCTCCATCACCAGTTCCTTTTAGCCATCAAAGCTATATCAGAACATAATGGACAAAAGACAGTAAAAGCATGGGTTATAATGGAGAATCTCATCTGATCTCAATATCTCTGAATAACTAGAAATTGCATGTTACATTAAGCCATAGTTTGTCTATCCCTGGTTATTCAATAAATTATATTGTTGGGAAGATCACATTAGAATAGCTTCTGCAACACCAGTTAGTTGTTGAGCTTCCCCAATAATTACACAATGAACAGAAAATGCAGTACAAATTAATAGAAGACAAGTTTTAATTCCTCAGACAACTCATTGATTTTTCTTAAGCAATCGATATCTATTTCTAATTTTTATAGAATACAGATAAGGCATTCATCTATATCTTCTGAAAAAACAGCTCAGTAATACACTCCTCATGAAATCAATAATGTCATGGATCTGATCAGAGAGAATCAAAATATTTTTTTTTATTAAGGGCCATATTCCTAATGAAGCAAAGAATGGATAAAGAACCAAAATTGCTGAAGCCACCCCATCTATCTTTTTAATACCCTTTGTACACTGTAGGGAAGAAAGCAATTATGTTTACCAGATGTTTTCAAAATAGTATACTATAGATTATGCTATAGATTATATCAAGGTTTCTAGTACAAAGATATTAATAAAAATGTAAGTCACAAATTAATTGCTATATACATGGCAATAGCAATTAGTTTGTGACTTATATTTTTTTTTTATAAATATCTTCGAAGTTACCAGAAACCTTGATATAATCTGTAATAGGCAAATGCTTCCACCTTACAAAGATAGGTTAGAATGTAGAGGTTAGAATGCAGTATTGCAGGCTAACTCACTGCTCACTGCCAGGAGTTCGATTCTAACTGGCTCAAGGTGATTCAATTTTCCATCCTTCCAGGATTGGTAAAATGAGGGCCCAGATTGTTGGGGGCAATATGCTGACTCTGTAAACCACTTAGAGAGGGCTTTAAAGCACTATGAAGCAGTATATAAGTCTAAGTGCTATAGCTATTATATGACCATTTTGCTATATTGCTATACCCATGGAATTGCTATATACATAGAAACCCCTTAATGTGAGTACTCCCTTGTCATGTGTTCTGTTAAGGTTGAGAGCTATGCTGGAGGTATACCACCAGAAAGTATACCAGAAGGGTCACTCAAGCTATATAGGTCTCAACTGAGAAGCCAGACTAAGAGTATCCACAAACAAATTAATCGTAAGGAGACAACAGAAAAAGAATCCCATAGTGGATTGGTTATCACTCAGGTTTACAAGGACCATGGCAGTTGCTGTCCCTGGGCAACTGTTGAGAAGTGAGTTACAGGGTTGGAGAAAGACCTAGAGACTTACTCTGCAAAAAACGTACCAATAAAATTCTATGGGAAGGGTCTCAAACATGTCAGATATGGTGCCCTGAAATAGGACAACAGGAATCCCAATTGCTGAGTCAGCAAATGTCTGGTTATAAAGAGATACATCAGATAGCCACATGGAAACAGAGAGAGCAATTGCATAAAAAATGTGATTCACTTTAACTATGCATTATCTGGCAAATAAATAATAATTTTTTCCCCAGAAGAATGTTCCAAATAGAAACAGTCTGTATAAGTGGTGTTTGTGGATAAGCTTGCTAAGCCATACTAGAGAACATAAAACGATGAATGATGTCCACCTTTAGTTCTTCAGTCTAATGATGGCATATTCTGTCAATTGAGTTTCTTCAGGGGGCTTGGTTCTCTGAAAAAGTTCTCCATGGCTTAATGTTGCATAAATAACTGAGTCCTCTTTATATCCTGGTAAACCTTCATTGAACTTCATGGAACTTAGACTGGTTCTGGATGCCTTCTGGTAATTGTCTTGATTCCCATTGGGAACTTGAAACAAGCAAGGCATGGAATCTTCATTAAAGATGGCTCCCTCATCTGAGACATGAGTCGTGCTATCATTGCAGTGTTGAGTGTTCTTATAGCAATTATCAGCAAACATCACAATAACAAGAAATAGAGAATATAATAGATAAGTATAGTTAGTTGTCAGCAAACAAAAGAGCAATTACCAAACAATTCAATTATCAAGTATGATGTTAATTTTAAAGATTTTATAAAAACAGGAACAACATTTCTATAGAATTGAACATCCTACTAAGGGAATGTGTGAAAATAGAAAACTGTTATTCTCTTATTCTTTCCTTCTGCCATCATCACTCCATTTTCCTAATATTGAAATTGCAAACACTCTGGTAGTGCAAATCCGTTTATCCAGTTCAGTGTGATGTAATGTGCACTGGTGGAATGTTATAAATCATTAGAAAGATCATATTTAATAAACTATTGACTCGAAGGCTGAATCATCTTAAACCGTGCATGAATGGAAAAATCAATCATTGTACAAATGGTAACATTCTGGAAGTAAAGCCTTTATTTTCATATTATATATATTCTGGAGAAGTAGATAGAACTAAGCTAGAACTAAGGAGAACTAAGACAGAACTAACCTAAAACTAAGGAGAAATTTTGTAACGATGAGTGCAATCAACCAATGGAACAACTTGCCTTGAGAAGTTGTGGATGCTCCATCACTGGAGGCTTTCAAAAAGAGATTGGACAATAATTTATCTGAAATGGTATAGGGTCTCCTGCTCGTGCAGGGGGTTGGACTAGAAGACCCTCAAGGTCCCTTCCAACTCTATTATTCTATGAATAACCAATTTGGTCTAATGGTTAAGGGACCAGGCTAGAAAGCAAGAAACAGGCCAGGCCAGAAAGCAAGAACTACAGGGGTAGGAGAAAGAATATGGCAGTTAGTAAAATATGAATTAAACCCAAAAAAGGAAGACTGTGTGAAAAAAGAAACTTAAGGTGACACCATCTTAACTCTCTTCCCTATAACTGTCTGATGTCCAAGATTCTGTTACTGTAGCCTATAACAATAAAGTAAAAACCGTGTTTTCTTGTGAAGTCTATTTCCCAACCTGGCCTACATTGAAAGGATGATACAAGAAGATTGTAAGAGGAAAAACATGATTATGTGTATTAAGTATTTGGAGGTGAGACAGGAAAGTGTGATATTGAATGAAATGTTTCAATGTAGGTGATTCATTTTTCTTTTCCTCCAATTCATCAGCATCCTAAGACTAATGAACAAAAGGCTGGTTTTCCTGCTGATATCTCTATTATAAAAAAATGTTATTTGGCTACATCTGCAGTGGCACATATAGGGAAAGATGAGAATAAAAAAAAAATAAAGACATGTTAATAACAAACATACCCTGTTATTTCCACTTTCTGGGTTTTTTACTTTCTGGGCGTTTTTTACTGAGAAGGAAAAGACAGCATGTTGTTAAAATAATCTTACGTTGTTCATAAATATATTTTCTCATAAATAAAACATCTCAGTATCTTTTTAAGTAAATCAAAACTGTTTCTGAAATAAAGGTTGTTTATTTCAAATGCTAATGTCCTTTTCTCTTCATTCATATTTGAAATCAACAACCTTTACTTAAGAGTTTCATAAGCATCAGAGGTGGGTTCCTCCTGGTTCAGACTGGTTCTCCCGAACCGGTAGCGACCCGCTGGTGATGTCATGATGACATCACCGATCCGGTTCAGTCAGTGCCGGTCCGTGGGCGCTGCCATCTTTTTTTTGAATTTTTTAAATTTTTTTAAATTTTTCTTCTGCGCATGGGCAGAAGCCGAGTTTCTGGCACTGCGCATGCATCGCCATCTTGTTTTTGGCATTTTTTTTATTTCTTTAAAAAACAATTTGGACTGTGCTCACGCGCCCATGAGGCGCGGCTGCGCGGCACGGGAGGAAGCGAACCGGCAGCGAGGTAAGTTAGAACCCACCCCTGATAAGCATCAACTTGGTAGCCTAATTAATACTCCCAAAAACATACAAAATAAATTAAAAGATGACTTGAAAGCAAAAGGCAGAGACTGGAAAATCTCTGATTATGGAACCAACTGAGGATTGAAAGAATGAAATTATTTATATAACATACCTTGATGCCTCCTTGTGAAATACAGCCATCCAAAGCAGCCAGCAATGAGGAACAGAGTACCAAGGGATGATATGGAATAAATCATAATCAACATCTTGTTCTTTTCAGGTAGTTTCTGATCTTCTGTAGTATTTGTAGTACTTAGAAACATAGATGAGTTACTGTGATCTATACAGACAGTGCATTTAAAATTTCATTAACACTCAAAGCAATAGCAGCATGATTTTTAATAAAGGCGCTTTGTTGCCTATTCCTATTAGTTCAAAGGAGTTGCAGGATGCACTGTAGATATAATAGTATCAATAAATCTAAAAAGTCAGAAACGTTATGTGAAGGAATAAATTGCAGGTTGAAAGAACACGTGTCAGTAAAGGTCTTAGTGTTGGGGATGGGGTTTTATAAGCATTCCTATTTACCAGCATTATTTCCTGTGTGAGAAGAAGTCTCCAAAGCTGTTAATAGGTCTCAATTTCCCTGACCCAATTCAACTTTCACAATTATTTTTAAGCTTTTAAATATTAAGACACATGACTATATCTATGGAGATTTTCAGTCATACAGGTCATGGTTGTTTCAAAAGGCAACTGGACTTTGTTGTTGTTTTTTTGAAGATGTTTTGCTTCTCATTCAAGGAGCTTTTTCAATTCTTCGGAACTGCATGAGAAGCAAAACATCTTCAAGGAAAAACAAAGTCCAATTACCTTTTGAAAAAGCACTTTTGGAACACCAGACTATAAACCACCCAGATTTACATCTTGTGGCAATCTGCAATGTGTTTGCTTGGTTCTGATGTTCAGTACTGTGTGAATACAGCTATTATGCTTATTACTGTAACTTTTTTAGGCTTATTATAGTCTATGAACATGGTCAATTATCACTAATATAGCAATAGCAATAGCACTTAGACTTATTTACCACTTTACAGTGCTTTACAGCCCTCTCTAAGCAGTTTACAGAGTCCACATATTGCATATTGCCCCCAACAATCTGGGTCCTCATTTTACCCACCTCGGAAGGATGGAAGGCTGAGTCAACCTTGAGCCTGGTGAGATTTGAACTGCCATATTGCAGTCAGCCAGCAGTCAGCAGAAGTAGCCTGCAGTACTGCACTCTAACCACTGCGCCACCATGGTTCATGATGCCATATATCAGTGATGGCGAACCTATGGCACGTGTGCCAGAGGTGGCACGCAGAGCCCTCTCTGTGGGCATGCACGCCGTCGCCAGCTGCTCTTCCAGGTTCCATCACGCGCATGCGCGCCAGCCAGCTGCTCTCTTTCGGGTTCCAGCACGTGCATGCGTGCCGGCCAACTGGTCTTCATACAAAGACCAGCTGTCCGGTGTGCATGCGCACACCGGAACCCAAGAGAGAGCAGCTGGCCGGTGCGCATGTGTGCCAGACCAGCTGCTCTCTTCTGGGTTCTAGTGCTCCGGCGCTCGTTTCAGCCCTCAGTGCCAAAAGGGTTAGCTGTCACTGCCATATACCATACTTTAATGTCCAAGCCCATGCAGTGTTCAAGTCCATGTAAATTTAGTCTTGAAGGGGAAAAATAAAATACTGAGTTCAATCAGGGAAGCAATTTGAAGATTGAACATAAGGAATTGAAACATTGTATTTCTTATTAAATAACATAAACATTTGGGGATATGAGAACTAGTTTGCTGTAGTGGTTAAAACACTAAGCTGGAAACTGTGATTCCATGAGTTCTAGTCTGGCCCTAGGCACATAGACTATTTGGTGACCTTGGACCGGTCACTCTCTGTCAATCCTGGAAGAAGGCAATGGCAAACTATTTCCAAAATCTTGCCAAGAAAATTGCAGAGACTTATCCAGGCAGCCAAGAGAAGTCAATACTGACTTGAAGGTACAACACATACACACACACACACACACACACACACACACACACACACACACACACACACACACACACACGGGAGGGAGGGAGGGAGGGAGAGAGAGAGAGAGAGAGAGAGAGAGAGAGAGAGAGAGAGAGAGAGAGAGAGAGAGAGAGAGAGAGAGAGACAGAGACAGAGACAGAGACAGAGACAGAGAGAGACAGTCATTGTTGGAAGATGGAAAACAGCAAATCAGCCCTTAAATTAAACTCAGTAAATACAATTTTGACCGCTATTACAACAACAAAGTTGGAGCTAATTTGTTCTGCTTTGCAGTTCCAAAACATGAGAGCAGGTACTAGAAAGATCCTCTATCATGTTAGTGACGAATGCTAAGGCCTGACATTGGAAAAGTTTAATAATCCAGATAATTTAACAAAACCCATGCAGGCTGCTATGGAAAAATGAACTTTTTCAAGTAGTCTGCTCCTAAACTGAGCAACATTTTGTAAGATATCGTTATTCCTCCAAACTGTGCTTGGAAGTGGACTGAATAAGTTTTTTTTTTTTTACATTTTCTATAACTAGTCTCTGGACCAGTTGAAGTTTCCAGATATCTTTCAAAGGTAGCTCACATTAGGGTTCAAAATTGTGCAATTGGAACATTTATTAGCCAGAACTAACATATCATGGAACAGACATAGTACTCTACTACTTTTTAACTGTGGGAATAAAGGTTCGGCAATCTAAAAAACTGGATATTCACGTTCAGGCCTACACCTAAATTGTGAACCAGAATGTGATCTCCCCCTCAACAGAATAAATTTCTATTCCCTGAACATCTTGTTCCAAGAGTAGCTTTGTTGGTTTTATTTTAAGCTTAAATTTATTACCCTTATCTGGTCTGTTAACTACATTAGTCACTTATTTAGAATGAAAATGTAGATTTTTTTAAAAATAGATTGATAAATAGGGTTTTTTTTTTAGTATAGCATAGATCCGTGATGGCGAACCTATGGCACGCGTGCCACAGGTGGCACACAGAGCCCTCTCTGCAGGCACGCGAGCTTGCGCATGTGCATGTGCCTCCCGCCGGCCAGCTGATTTTGGGGTCAGACACAGGCATGCTTTCTCCTCACTTTCTGTGCCCGTGCCTTCCCAGATCTCTGGAGATTCCACCCCAGCACTGTTTGGGCATGCAAGGCTTTTCCCCACTCCCAGCTCCGTTTGGGGATGGGAGGCTTTCCACCCTCCTCCCAGCTCCGTTTGGGGAAAGGAGGCTTTCCCCCCCTCCCAGCTCTGTTTTGGGATGTGAGGCCAAAACAGGGGGGGTCACGCGCGCATGCGTGGGGGGGGGCTGTCTCGTGCACACATGTGCAGGGGGCGGGACGTGGGGGAGGGGCATTGCATTATGGGTGTGGGCACTCGCGCACGTGCGACAGTGCGCGCGCGCACACTTTCGGCACCCGAGGGGGAAAAGGTTCGCCATCACTGGCATAGATAATCATATTGTTGATGATAATGTTGATTTTTTGAGCAAAATAACAAACAAGACTCTCATTAGTTGATAATATCAGCAGATTGAATGAATTATTAATTATTTTAGTGTCTGTCTCTTCCCAACTTCATAACTTGTCCTACTCCCAAGGCATTATGCTGAACTATGTTGTGTGAAGATTGGTGGTGCGAGAGCTTTAAATGATAAACTGGATAAATATTGCCTGAAAACTTACCTTGAACAATTAATTCTACAACATGACTCGCAAGTTTATTTTTTCTTACTATCGCTTCACAACGATATTGCCCACTGTCATTTTTATGAACTGATTGAAAATTCAAAACAAACGTCTTTTCATTTATCCATGAAATGGACCGTTCTTTTTCAGGATACAACATATGGAACTTCTCTTCGCTCTTGTTCAGGATATACCAATTCATTTCAGGCTTCTTGATGCAGTAGGTCACCGGGCACTCTAGAATGGCTGAGTCACCAAGATTTCTAAAGTATTTTGTACCTCTTTCAATAGTAATGGTGGTGCAGTTATCATCCTCAGAATCTGAGAGAGAAAAGCAAGATGGAAATTATGTTTTGCATAACGTATGTATCTCAGTAGTAGCAATGTACGCAATATCTAACAGACATCTTTTATCACTTTTTGTGGGGGAATTTTTTTTCCTTTCACAAGTTAATTTTTTTTTGTAAGTCTTATTTAAATGTCAGGAACAAATAGGGTTTTGAACATGATGATAATAAACTTCTGACTTCAGTGACCACTGAACATATTTAGAATTATGCAAAGTTGTCATAGGGTTTGTATTGGCTTTGGGACTAGTAGTTTGTTCACAATAAAAAGTGCTACGATTGCTGGAGTGGTCAGAAACAGAAAGCCAGGTAGGAAAGTTAGAAGTCCAAAGGGTTAAGGACCCAAATTTATGAACAGTCCTTGACAGATAAATCAACTTCCCCATCATTAGAACATCTAATGAGGCTTCTGTTCCCTGGCTTAGATGATATAGGAACCCAATAGCAACAAGTAAATTTAAAGTCCCCAGGCACTCACAGACATTGAGAAAAGCCCAGGCCTATTCCAGCTTAAGACTCTCAATTATCATTACTCACCACCTCTAAAATAACAGATGGAAAAGTTTGCTTCTTAAAAAAACAAACAACTAGTTTAAAGTCTACTTTTCAACATGAGAGCCAAGTCAAATAATTCCTTTTCTTCGTCCTCCTGTTTGACTTTGAAGGTCACTTTGCTAAATAAATGCCAAAAGCTGATAGTGTAGCTGTTACTGAAAAAAAGCAGAAATGATTAAAAAGTCATTGCAAATACTTGAAGGCTGAATTAAAATAAGGTGTCTGAAGTTTGAGAATCGAAGCCCATCAGTGCCTTATATCAGAGTTCCCCAAACCTTCCCAGTTTTGTGAATTGGAGGGGACAGCATGGTTCTACGAGAGTGGCCGGCAAGCGCAGGCAGCTCCATTTGCGCGAGCAGCGTGCACACACATCCACCGCTCAAATAAATGGAGTGCATGTGCTTGCCTGCTGCTCACGCAAGTGAGGATGCGTGTCCACATGCTTGCTGTTTCCATGGCCTGGTTGCAACCAGCTCACGGACCAGTAATGGACCGCAGTCCAGAAGTCGGGGACCCCTGACTGATATAACTTTTGGGAGATGTAGAAAAAGAAATTACAATAGGTGAAATAGGACGTTTGGTGATTTATTTGTGCTAGAAAAAGTGTAGCTTTAAAGTAGAAGCAATTCATGTTTTCAGACTTGGGAGTTATTTCTTTGGATGTGTAAAAGTATCATTGAAATTTGCAAGGGAAAAGCCTAATAGTTCTGTTTTGACGTTTCACATGAAGCTTACAAACTTTTTGATAAATATATAACTAGTCTGTGAAACTATAAATTTGGATTCTTGTTCTTTTTTTTTTTTTTTTTTTTTCCAGTATTTTTAACTCTTCATTTGTAAAATGTGTTTTGCTTTTTTTTTTTTTTTTTTTGCCCATTCTAGGGCAAACTCTTTTAAAAAATTCTTCCTGTTTTGGACCTAATTGTTGGTGTGATATGTTTGTATGATTATGGTGCGGGTACATACATTCACAGAAGTAACTGTCAAACATTAATCAATAACTCTAATCTTAATACTTGGGGGCAAGGGCAGTGGTGGAATGAGAGCTAATCAAAATAAGTGGATGTAATTTATTGGTGCACAAAACTTGCACCAAGGGGAAAAAATTGGGGGGGGGGGGAAGGAACAAGAGCCTAAATTTGTATTGCAGATAAGGATATTAGAAAGGGACAAATACGAGTAGGAAAGAACTGAGAGAAAAATTCATCCTCCCTTCAACGTTCCCTCTGACATGGGAAATCGCTGCGCGGCAGTTCGAAACTGCTGCGCGGCGATTCCCTGTGACGTGCGCAGCCGCGCGGCCGCGCACCTTAGAGGGAACAGTGCTTCCCTTTCCAGGATTTAGAAATATATTCTGTAAGTTCTCCTCTTACAATTTCAATTCCTCATGTGTAGTATGTCAACTCATTTGAAACAACTAACCTTTGTTCTTTTCATGTGACAAGAAAAACAGAAGTTAAAGGAGAAGTGGAAGCACATAAAGAACCATATTTTAAGGGGAAGCAAAATTCCTCTGATCAAGACAGAGAAAACACTCATATGAAGGCTAAGCCAGGGATTCTCAAACTCATTTGTGCATAATTCCCTACAATGATAAATATATTTATCTGCTTTCCCCATCAGAATTCATTTCTGCTGCTGGCTTGAGACCAGGTTCTTACAAGGCTCCAGCAATGCTAGATTAGCGTTTGAATACTCTCTTCCCAAGAACCAGATCTAGAGGTACACATTGCCCTGCTGATAGCAGTGTGTACATCTGGGAATGGTGAAGACAGACTAGTGGGGTAAACCCATGTGGAAAGCAAGAGAAGCTGATATTAAAATATCTGGAACCTAGCAGTCTGCTATGCCAATAAAGCAACCATTCAAAAGACCCACTTTGGTATAGTGGTTAAGGTGTTGGCCTAGAAACCAGGAAATTGTGAGTTATAGTCTTGCCTTAGACACAAAAACTGGTTGGGTAGTTTTGGGCCAGGCACTCATTCTCAGCCCAACCCTCCTCACAGGGTTGTTTTTGAGGGGGAATGGGAAGAAGGAGGGGTATTAGTTACATTTTCCACCTTGAATTATATATTAAAAAGTGGGATAAAATCTACTAATTATTATTTTGTCATTAAAAATTCTCTTCCTAGATCCCCCTTGCCTTCCAATTCACATCTCATCCCAGGCCAGCCATCTGGCTTTACAACCATGCCCAAATTTGCTCAAGAAGTTTTGGATCTCCAGGCTAAGTCAATATTAGGGCCAACCATAATAACATTTTAAAAACAATGCAAATTGAAATAACCATAGATGGTACTACCATTCCCTTTGAGACTCTATTCCAGGGGTATCAAACTCACATCATCACAGCGGCGTCACATAACATATCGGGACTTTCCCCCCCTTCGCTAAACCGGGCATGGGCGTGGCCAGTGCGTGACGCATCCAGCCCGCGGGCCGGGAGTTTGACAGCCCTGCTCTATTCCAAATTCCCACAAGTTAGGAAGAAGTTGTAAACTAGGGTTCTGCAAAGTATCCCCAAGTGGTTTTTCACAGTGAATGTTAATGGGCACTTAAACTTAAATCTATAAACTTGTTTTTCATAATATACATTTCATGTTTGCTTTGATCATCTCTATTTTTGTAGTATTTATACATGTGCATATATGTGTATGTATGAATATACACACACACACACACGCACACACAAAATGCAATAACCGCATTTTTGAAAATATATATAAACATTTACTGTTTTTGCACATTTCACGAATTAAAATCTAAACTGCTTTTTTATCCATTGGCTCATGTTAAAATCTGTTAAACATTTGCTGACAAAATGCATTTGTTTGTAGTCAAATTAAAACAACTGGCCTGCACAAACCTGCTTTATAGGAAGCTACATTCTAATCAGACTTAGAAAATATACATATAATTGTGTATCTATACTATTCAATCACATAAACACAAAGAGTAGAATTGAAAAATATTCTGTGTTGCTTTTTGTCCTGCGAAAGTTAATAACTTGGTCATAAATATATTTAACAGAATTAGAATTTTAATAAGATATGGATGAAGAGTACTAAGCCCATATCTTGTTTCATATATTCATCTAAATAGAGCTGTAGTTTTCCCACACGAGTCCTTATGCAGCATCTAGAAAGAGAATTCATGCACATATTGCTATTATTTTGAAGAAGATTTTTCTTAGTAGTGTCCCTTACCATATGTCAATGAGTTGTCCACCATCAGCATCAACAAGAGAAGCAGTAGTACAACGTTGCCTATGTACATGGCCTGGAGTTATCCTCACTTCAGGGGCATTATGAAAATGGAAGGGAATCTGTGGAACAGAAATATTGTCTTTAGCATCATTGGACATTCTTAAGTCATCTTTGAGTGCTCACAAGCAGCGAGATCATGAGAAGTGAAAGAAAGAAGGGGGTGGAAAAGGGCTTTATCTCACACAAAGCAGATTTTTTTTTTCAGCCCAGATCTTCCTGCAGTAGAATTGTTGCTCTTGGTTTCCAAACATAACCTTACTGTTTTGCTATTGCTATCTTTTAGCATCTTTTCCACCTTGTAAGAGGAACCACTGCAGAATAAAAGGAAGCAAACCCAAATCAAAGTAGTATCAGTGTAGTTTCAGATAACTGTTTAAAGATATTTTAAAATGTAAGGCTAAAATGGTTTAAAAAATTGCTGCAATACTTTGCTCAGATGTATCATAACTTCATTTCGGTAGGTTCAATATAAACTGTGCTGGTCAATGCCAACAAAATTGCAGCTAAAAGGAGGCTATGAAAAACAAGGCAGGTTTATCAGCATCTTCCAAACCTTCCATTAAAACCAAAGTTAGAATTGATCATACTTGGTGATCCAGAAATATTGACCAACATTTGTAAGAGAGAAAATGTCTATCCATTTGATAGACTACCTGAACAGATTGGGTGATTAAATTAATTTTTGATGCTGTGCTGTGGTCCCACTGGAAAATGTATTAACATACCACATGGTGCACACATTATATAAACCTATTATTTCTTTAATCATGGTTTACAAAACACAATAGACATGAAAACCTACAAACCATGGTTTAGAAATCACATTATGCATTAGCATATTGCATGAAGCTAGGTCACAGAAAATAAACACAATGGTTCAACAAGATATAGTAAGACAAATTTCTTAAGAATTATTCTTAAATAACCTTCCTTTTGGTCTTCTCAGTAGTTTTGGGAACTGAAACATTTGGAAGGTAGCAAATCTAACTACTATTAATAACAGTTAAAATTTCACAACTTACTGTTGCTCAGGAATCAACATGTGCCCATGTTCTTCATCTATTCTTCAATATATTAGACGTTTGGGAAACTTGCACAGAAAAAGAGAAAACTGAGGAAGGAACTATGTGCCCACAGATAATCCTGATCTTTTAATCACAGTTGAGGTTCAGGGGTATTACATCAAGATTATGTTAACCAAAAAGCAGACTTTCAAACAGAATGAGCAAACGTTTCTGAGCATCGTGTTCAAGATTTGTGGTTTCATGATTGAAATAATAATAATAATAAGCAAATGAGACATGATCAGTCAGAAGATATTTCTACTGGGTTTTTCCAGACAAGCCTTATTTTCCAAAACTACTGAATTCAGCATGACAAATCCAATATGAAATGTGCACAAAATAAACATGGGCTGGATCAACTACTTTAAGATCTATTCAGATATCAGAATGCTATTAATGAGGGCATGTTTAGACGTTTCCAAATCTAGCACTCACAAGGAACTGTCAGCCAGCTGTATCTGAACTATACCTGAATTCAGAGTGTGGTCAGCAATCAGTGCTTTCTTCCTGGCCATTAACGGGATATGTAATTCTACCTTTGCTGTTCCATGCTTAAACACACATCTCTTTCCCCTCTTCTCAAAAATAAAATAACAGCTGTTGTTTTGCTTGTCACGATAGTAGACCTCCATTGTCTTTCAAACTACTAATAGCTACTCAGAACTACTAATACTAATAATGCTGGCATGTTGGTAATTCTGCATTCAGGCTCTTTTACCTTAATTATACCAACCTGTTGCTAGGAACTGTACAGTACTGCCAGTCAGAAATTCATCAAATGGGGACACAAACACATCAAGCACAAGGCAGTAGTATATTGTATAGTTCTGTGCCCATGAATATAATGTCACTTGTACAGGAATCAATTAAAACAATTTGTAATTGCAAGCCTCCACTGCACCATTAGTCATTTCATTGATTCACTGCGTCAGTATTTCCACATGGAAGGCCCTCGGTTAGAAGGGCTAATGATAAAAAAAAAAATGCCTTCTATCTTCTAACTAATTTTTTTCTCTAGATGGTACCACCTTCTTCCAATAAAAATCTCTACTCTAATTTGATTAGATATCACCAAAATGAAAGTTGCAAGCCCTTCACCTTTGTAGATTTTTAAGAAGAGACTGGAAAGCATTTGCTCATGGATAGTTTAAGAGATTTTCCTGTACATTGCAGCAGGTTGGCATAGATGATTCTCTTCCAACTTTTCAATCCTAAGATTCTATTATTACAAATAAAATTTGTCTGCATGGCATTATGAGGATGCCAAATATGATGTTATTATCAGCTATCGAAAAAGGTTTTTACCATCATTAACTCTAGATATATACTTAAATACGAAGCTGTTGAGATGTCTTGCCTAAAAGTTCCAAAGGAGGAAAGTGAAAAGGCAACTATAAGGAAAAAAACTATTCCAAAACTGAAAGAATAGATGCTAGAATACATGCTCTCCTTTAGCATTTTTATGTATGTTGCCAATTACATACAAGAGTAATTTTATATTACAGATATTCTTTTATTCCTATTATTAAAACTTTTCTCTAGGAAGAGCAAATTGTTATAGTCTATCTGTATATTGAGAATAAAATGATGAGGTTAGAAACTATAGAAATGATAAGAAAGAATACAGGGATTGAACATGGATGAAGGCAAAGGATCAAATTCTCATTTGCATTTTTAAAAAAAGAGTTAAGAAACTGCTGCTGCTACACAAATTGCATTGGTTGCCAGTCAGTTTACAATTGCAATTCAAGATGTGGTTATTAATTATAAAGTCCTGCATGGCATAGGGCAGTGATGGCTAACCTTTTCAGCACCGAGTGCCGAAAACACCCATAATGCAATGCGCGTGCGATTCCCCGTGCCCCACCCCCCACGTATGCACTCACGACCCCCCTGCGTTCACCCAGCACATGTGCTTGCGACCCCCCCGCACGCGCACATGTGTGTGTGCCCCGCCCCATGCATGCACACGCGTCTCCCGCATGCGCCCTGCACATGCGCGGCAGAGACCCGAAAACCAGCTGGCCGGCAGGAGGGCTCTGCGTGCCACCTGTGGCACACGTGCCATAGGTTCGCCATCACGGGCATAGGGCCTGGCTATCTAAAGGACCATAGTCCTCTCAAGGGAACTGACAAGCTATATAAACTATTGTCAGTAAAACAAATAAATATTACTTTAAAACAAATTGAATACGTTTCTAGGATCCTTACTATGTGGGGATAATGCGCAGGAAGAAAAAAAATCTACCTGAGATTCTAGGATGAGCTATGGACATACTCTTTTCATGCTAATGTTGTAAGAGGTAAGTTTTGAAACTCTTTGCATAATGTGGCCTTTCAAATAATTTCATACTAGAAAAAGAGTCTCCAGTTCAATAAAAAAAAGCAATTAAAATAAAGACATTATTTGCAAAACAGTGCCATCTATAGGCAGTTAGTTATAATTTCATTCATTTAAAAAATCTTTCTTCTGTAAAATGCAGTGTGTAATTTTCTGTGCTTTTTATTAAAACCCCTAGGCTAAAAATGGCAGTTTGATGCTAGATGGTGATCTGAAAGAATTTGGTCTCAGGAAATCTGACATTTATTGATTTTTTGAACATGTGAGAAGTATCCAAAAACCAAGCTGCTATTCTTGCTAATTCTTACAATGTGTAGTAATTACAGGAATGTGCAAATGATCTCTATTTTATGAATAATCCCAGATATCATTGTGTTCAGGGAGAACCACCTGTTTTCAAGTTCAGAGGAAACTAGGCACTTTACTTTGGCTCTGCATGTACAGACCATAAGAAGCTTCTTGGTAGAAAAAAAAGGCAATATCCTCAAAATAGTATTGCTTTCATGAGGAAGGGTCCTTGTTGGCCACGCATAATATTGCTTCTGTTTAATCTTGCAGCATTTGGTCTAGGAAGGAGGCAATGGCAAACCGCTTCTGAAAAACCTTGCCAGGGACTTGGCTGGGCAGTCTTGGAGAAATGGACACAATAGAGCAGAAGAAAAAGTAGCTACTAATTAACCATCTTCAGAGAGACAATTTAAAAAAGAACTTAATGTTGGGCTACACGTAAGGAGATCTGTGTTCATCCCTACTTCTTTTTGAGGCCCCCAAATCTGCCTCAGACCAATCACTAACTCTCGGTCTAATATTATAAAAATAAAACTTGCAGAGCACTGGGATGGAAAAATCCATACATATTTCCCTGAACTATTTTTGAAGGAAGAGCAGTTTTAAAATACAATTCAGGGTAGTGTCATTATATTCAATAATTTAACCAACTTTTCCCTCATATAACGAAGCAAAGCAATTAATTATACGAAGACATCCATTCTTAGTATAAAGAGCAAAGAGCAATACAAAGAGCAATAGAAGAGAGGAAAAAATCATTAGTACTTTGATGCTTCTAAATATAACATTTTGCTTCAAGCAGTCTTTGCTTTAAAATGTTTTATTCTGTAAAGTTAACACAGAGCATTAAAAACATAAAGACAATGAATGCTCAACATGCATGAGCAAACCCAAACCCAACCCAACCAAACCAACAAACAAAATCACCCTAGCAGCAAATTCAAAGATGGAATAGTAAAAAAGGGTAGCAAGGTTATTCATACAATGTGCATCTATAAATTAAATCCAATTATTACATTATAATTATGTTCCTTATTTTGTTCAAAGGAAAAAAATGTTACCAGACACACAGAATCCAGTTAAGAATTTAGCAGTTAAATTTTGTATGGTTGCAATCGATTAACTCTCAAAAATATAAAATGTTGGATGTTGTTGTAAGAACATTCCTTAGCTAGAAAAAGAAAGACTTTCTATAATAAACTAGACTGAAAAAAACTGAACTTTTTTCAAAAGGATTGAAAGTTGGCATTAGAAATTAGTTTTTCAAAAAATAATCAGATAGGTATAAAATATTTGAAGACCAATTCAGAATAGTTCCACATGGAAGGAAGCTCATTAAGTTTATTGCAGCTTAATTCTCATTAGACTTGTACTTTTTTGGCTATACTTAAATTCTACTGAAATTAATGTGAAAAGCAAGCAATGACCAAGACCCATTGATTTTCTGGGAGTAAAGCTAAGTCTATAATCAACAGACCATTATTAGTATCTTCATTCGCCCACTCAGGATATTTTGAATGCCATGCTTATATCCAACATTATGATTATGAAATTGCTTCATTCAATATATTTTCAAAAACCCTAACATTTGTCTTTCCCACACGGATGTGCTCATATGCACCCACTGCAGTGATGGCGAACCTTTTTTTCCTCGGGTGCCGAAAGCACGTGTGCGCGCGCTATCGCACACGTGCGAGTGCCCACACCCATAATTCAATGCCTGGGGAGGGCAAAAACGGCCTCCCCTGCCCCCTGGAGGCTGGAAACAGTCCATTTCCCGACTTCCAGTGGGCCCGGTAGGCCTGTTTTTCACCCTCCCCAGGCTCCAGAGGCTTCCCTGGAGCCTGGGGAGTGCGAAAACGCCCTCCCCTGCCCCCCGGAGGCCCTCCGGAGGCCAAAAACGCCCTCCTAAAGCCTCCGTGTGAGCTGAAAATCAGCTGGCCGGCGCGCACATGCGCGCTGGAGCTGAGCTAGGACAATGGCTTGCGTGCCGGCAGATATGACTCCGCGTGCCACCTGTGGCACGCGTGCCATATGTTCGCCATCACTGCAGAGTGAACCACCATAAATAATGAGTTGCCAGATATAGCCTTATGCCTAAAAATTACATTTATGTAGTCTGATTTTATGCAATTTATTTGGAAGCACTTTTTACAGAAAATCCAACACAAGTTACTTTCAAGTACTCAAGCAGAAGACTGCAGCCTTGGCCTTTTCTGTCCATATAGTTGATCAGTAAATCTGTGTAACAATATTGTATTATCTTGGCTGGATAGCATTACTGATTTCCTTGTTCACTATATGCACAAATTTTATTAAAATAATAAAGCAGGTTCAAGTAAAGTCTCGATTGTTTACTCCTCTGCATCTCATTTTTGACAAAATTTTGCACATTTAAAATTGTGATTTTTTAAAAAGTGTAATGCCTCTTGCCATGATTTTTACTATTCATACAGATTAAAAGATATTTTTACTTTTTCTTCCTGTTAGGCTGCAGTCTTTTCAGACTTATGTAACCTACCATGGAGTAAGTTATAAATCACTTTGTGGTAAGCCATTTGAGAAACCTGGGAAGATACATGGACTACAATTCTGCACGTTAGCTGGAACAGTGAAAAGAAAACATACAAACACAAAAGGCTTCTGCTGGTATGTCCTTGTTAATGTACAAGATGGCAAATGGAAGTAGCAAAGTAGCAGATATAATCTTATGAAATTTAAAATCAAGATCATGTGAAGTGCTAATACCACTTTATAATGCCTTGGTAAGGCCACACTTGGAATACTGCATTCAGTTTTGGTTGCCACAGGAGTCAAACTATTCTCCAAAGCACCTGAGGGTCGAACAAGAAGCAATGGGTGGAAACTAATCAAGGAGAGAAGCAACTTAGAACTAAGGAGAAATTTCTTGACCGTTAGAACAATTAATCAGTGGAACAACTTGCCTCCAGAAGTTGTGAATGCTCCAACACTGGAAGTTTTTAAGAAGATGTTGGATAACCATTTGTCTGAAGTGGAGTAGGGTTTCCTGCCTAAGCAGGGGGTTGGACTAGAAGACCTCCAAGGTCCCTTCCAACTCTGTTATTCTATTCTAAAACATGCATTTTCCATTGCATTACATACAGGGTCTCTACTCTGTTACTAACCTTCATACAGAACAGATTTATGAATGAGGCAGGCAAGAAATACACATCTATTGATGATAATGCATTACAGTCCCCTATTTAAACTAACACATAAGTTTCATTATATAAGCAAAGAAAAATCTCTACAAAAGTAAATATCAGATAGTTAAGTCTGCAAAACAAAAACAAAATCCTACATATTGTTTAGATAGCACTCTTTTTAGACAAAAAGTATGACATCTTCCTAATTTTAATTTATTATAGCGAGCTTAGTTTGTAGGAAGAGGCACTCATCTAATCCTACATTTTACAATGACAGACCTGTTTATAAAATTGAAATGCACTTCTGCAAATTAATATAGTTATGGGCATATTTTAAAACTCAACAAGTAGTCTTAGGAATTCAAAAAATACCATTTAGCAGGCCTTGTTTATGCTGCCATATGACTTATGCGCGCTAGCACTTTGTTACAGAAATTATGCTCCAGGTATAGGTAATTAAATTAAGGTTTGCTAATTTAAGGTTCAGCTAAGGAAGAACAATCTCATTTTTCCCCAAGCTTTGATGGATAATTTTAAGCAATTTTACATTTTTGCAAAATTTAATTTGACAAGAAATAAAAACGCACAAACCATAGAAAAGGAAATGTTTTTTTGTGAAGAAAGCTAGAAGCTCCTCCAAAATTAGAAGAAACTTTAGGCGATATTCAGACTTAATAATACTTACAAACAAAACTATTGAAATTAATGGATAAAAATTTAATTATGACTTATTAATGACTCCCCCCATAGACTCATTCTGGGGTTTACTCTTACAAAAAAGACCTGCTTAATTTTTGTACACAAATCTGTCAATTAAAGGTGAAAGTCGGAATTTTTAATATGCCAAGCAGTTCCTTGGAAAAAATCAGAGAACAATTTGTATAAGTACCAGACTTTAATAAACCAAGCAGAGCTTAGACCTTTATTAATTTTAAGCTTTGTTATGAACTTGATGGACATTTCAAATGTGCAACAGTGTAGCAGCCTAGCTTGCTGTCTATCAATTTGAATTCAAAGAAAGATAAATATGCAAGGCTAAGACAATAATGCATGATATAATTCAAATAGGATCTCAATAGTGAAAAGTTCCATTGTATTTTCCCTCATTGGAATGGAGTGCGCATTTCATTGTAGTACTTGTAAGCATACCAGTCATAAGAAACTGCTCTGCTTCTTTTGCTAATTTACTATAAAGTAAAGAGTTAATTAACTGGGGTATGATCTAAGGAACATTAACTTTTTTAAAACAAAATTTAACAGGTGTTATATAATAATTTAAATCATTAGGATTTAAGCACTATTTAAATCAACCATGCTTAACTTGGGCAAAATTATACTTTGCAGCTAAGTAACACATGAAGAACATTTTAATCAAGAGTTAAATTATCAGTAATCATATGCTCCCAGCAAAGAATTTCAAAGAAGAAAAGGAAACATGTATTTAAGTAAAAGTATCAGCAAATCTGTTTCAGACATGGCATTTACACAGATCCAAACTGAAGCAATGTTCAAACATACAGTATTAGATATTCAAATGGATTAAAAATATTCAGGACAATTCTATTTCATAATTTTAAGAAATAGAAATAGCATGTCAGAAAATAACATTTGAGAGAGGCATTATTTGCAAACCCCTGCCACTGATAAGTAACTGCTTACAGTATATAATGCTGTTCTCGGAGTCTACAACTTCTTCTGATTAATTGTAGTATAATTAAAATCTTGCAAAACCATTCTTTACTCCTGCCAAGTGCCTCATACATTTTTGCTTTCAGGAAGTCCATTTATATCCAAACGGAGGACCATGGAAATAAAAATCTAAATGCAGGTGCTATGCTTTACCTTCAATGTAAAGAGCATTGGCACTTATGTGGGTTTTGAATTACTTTACGCTGTATGAAATTAGAGAGAATCAAACAAAAAAGCAAGCTTTGAATAGCTGTTTGCACAGCAGAACTGTGACAACTGCATTGGAAATCAAAGTTCAAGAATACTGCAAAAACTCTACATACAGTTAAATTGAAGATAAATTTATACAAAGAACATGGGCCTAATAAATAAGACACATACAAGACACCTTTAGTACTAAAGCCCTAAATTAAACACTTGGGGGTAACCATACCTAATTTGTTCACTTACAAATATACTGTAAAAGAAACAATTGAAGTTTTCTACGGTATTAAGGACTGGGATTACAAACTAAGCAATATGGCACCTACTTGCCACTTCCTGCCCTCCCCCCGCCCCTCCCCAAAAAAGTTCAGCAACCTAGTGCTAAGCTCTTATTCTATAGCCATCAATTCTTGGTTGTACACCACTGCATTCCGAGACAGATTGTCATTTTTACAATACAAAACCTATTGCAGGTGCATGAATATAAAAATAAACCACATCACTGCTATGCAATTGTAACACTTGACACCTAGAACCAAGTGGCTTTCCTCTCAGTGTTCTTCAGATTTAATAAGCTGATTTGTAAACCCATCAGACAAATAGATTTTCCTCAACTGGTCGGCCTTGGGTATGGAGTTCCCATTCTTCACATGGCGAGAGAGAAATGCTCGTACAGCGGGGTGATCAGCCTTCTCAAGGGGAATGCTAGCTTCCAGAAACATTTTTACAAAGTCCTGGACTACACTGGGTTTCTCTGTCTGGGTTGCGCTGTTGCACTGCAGAGAGGCAGTCAGGGTCCGTGGTTTCTTTCTGACACTTTGCTCTTCAAACTCTCCCTTACGTTTGGTGTGTGTTTTGGATTTGAGATGATCATTGATTGCAGACTTGCGGACATGATTCAGGACTACATTGCAAAAACTGCAATAGAGTTTCCCCCCGTCTTCATACAGTTCACTGCCAAATTCAGTTACACGATCCTGAGGGGTCACATATAAAGCAGTCTTTGAACGGCTCCGGGAAGGAGGTGGCTTTACATCAAATCGTTCCATTGCTGCCTTTAGTAAACTGGAAAAAAAAAAAGAGAGAGAGAAAGCGAGTGAGTGAGTGATTTTGCATTTATGTTCAACTTGTACAACAGAATTTAGTCATAGTCATGTGAAAAAGTAAGTCCACCCTCTTTGAGTTCTATGGTTTTACGTATCATAATAAAAATCATCTGGCCTTAGCAGTTCTTAAAAGCAGGTAAATACAACTTTAGATGAACAACAACACATGACATATGTACACCGTGTCATCATTTATTTTACAAAAAGAAAGCCAAAATGGAGAAGCCATGTGTGAAAAACTAAGCACACCTTGTGATTTAATAGCTTGCAGAACCACCTTTGGCAGTCATAAGTTGAAGTAATCATTTTCTGTATGATTTTATCAGTCTCTCACATCGTTGTGGAGGAATTTTGGCCCATTCTTCTTTACAACATTGCTTCAGTTCATTGAAGTTTGTGGTCATTTGTTTACGCACAGGTCTCTTGAGGTCCCGCCACAGCATTTCAATAGGGTTGAGGTCTGGACTTTGACTGGGCCATTGCAACATCTTGATTCTTTTCTTTTTCAGCCATTCAGAGTTGCTGGTGTGCTTGGGATCATTGTCTTGTTACATGACACAATGTCGGCCAAGCTTTAGCTATCAGACAGATGGCCTCACATTTGACTCTAGAATAATTTGGTATACAGAAGAGTTCATGATCGACTCAATGACTGCAAGGTGCCCAGGTCCTGTGGCTGCAAAACAAGCTCAAATCATTACCCCTCCACCACTGTGTTTGACGGTTGGTATGAGAGGTTTGTGCTGATATGCTATGTTTGGTTATTGCCAAACATGGCACTGTGCATTAAGGTCAAACACCTCCAACTTTGATCTTGTCTGTCCAAAGGACAGTATTCCAGAAGTCTTCTGATTAGTTCATATGCAACTTTGCAAACTTAAGCCAAGCTGCCATGTTCTTTTTAGAGAAAAGAGGCTTTCTCCTGGCAACCCTTGCAAACAAACCATACATTTAGTCTGTTTTTAATTGTACGGTCATGAAATTTAACATGCTGACTGAGGCCTGTGAAGTCTGAGATGTAACTCTTGGATTTTTCGCATTTTCTCTGAGCATTGCACAATCTGACCTTGGGATGAAATTGCTGGGAGGTCCACTCCTGGGAAGACCAGCAACTGTCTCGAATGCTTTCCACTTGTGAGTAATCTTCCTCACTATAGAATGATGGACTTTAAATTGTTTGGAAATGGCCTTATAACTCTTCCCAGTTTGATGGGCAGCAACAACTGCTTCTCTAAGATCATTGCTGATGTTTTTACTCTTTGGCATTAACACACACTGCAGTGCTGGAGACCAGAAAACTCTAAAACAGGGGTCCTCAAACTTGGCAACTTTAAGACTTGTGGACTTCAACTCCCAGAATTCTCCAGCCAGCTATGCTGGCTGGAGAATTCTGGGAGTTGAAGTCCACAAGTCTTAAAGTTGCCAAGTTTGAAGACCTCTGCTCTAAAACATTGGCTTTTATAGAGGTAATCACACCTGCTGATGATCAATTGATCATCACTTGATTAGCAGCACTTGGCTGCTACTTAGTCTCTTCATACTTATGGAAGCAATAAGGGTGTACTTTTCCATTTTGGCTTTCTTTTTGTAAAATAAATGATGACATGGTGTAATATGTCATGCGTTGTTGTCCATCTGAGGTTGTATTTACCTACTTTTCAGAACTGCTAAGGACCAGATGATTTTTACTATCTCTTGATAGATGAGGGTGTACTTTTTTCCTCACATGACTGTATATAACTGATGCTTCAACCGATGTGCAGACAATACATATTGATACCATTTCCTGTGATGAAACCAACAGAATATTAAAAAATATGGACACCACATAGCAAAACAAAAAGAGTGCTAAAGTAAGGTCTTTCAGAAATATTGTTTTGTCCTTGTGTGGACAGTTCCATTCTTCTTTGATGGAGGAAACTATTTTCTACCGGTAGTGGAGCTTTCCTATTGAAGATGTGAATTTTACAATTTAACTCTGCAGATTGCGGAAAGAAAGGGGAATTGGTGAAAGTTGCCTTCTCCCTCAATTTGCAAGTTCAGTGAGTTCCATTGTATTTAAAGATCCAACACATAATTTAGTATGCTGTTTGTATGTACTACATGTGCACATGAGTGCTCTATTGGCTCTTTTAAAATCAGGGACAACCAAAATATTTCATTTCAACCCTTATTTGAAATGCAAGAATACAGAGCTTGAATATTTCATGGTATAATATGAATACTATCAAAATACTCATAGCACTGCCACTCAAAATACTTTTCTTACCTGATACAGATCAAAACACATTTTGTACACAACTATGTGAAACTAATTTTTATTTTTAAACAGCTTCTAGATCAACCATTTTAATCACAAAAGTTTTACTTGACTGGCACCTTCCCTAATTGGTCAGAAAGCACATAACGTAAGAGAGAATAACTTAACATAACATAACTTAACATAACTTAAGAAAGCACATAATCCTAAGAGGTCTGTAAGGGGCGTGCATAAGCGCACCAGCGTGCCTACCGTCCCTGTCCTAATGTACCCATATATTTGTAAAATTTCTTGTACTCATAACCATGCTTGTACTTATATATTCACAAACATGTTTATACTCTGTTTATACTTTGTTCGTAATCATATATACGCTTGACAAATAAATAAATAAATAAATAAATAAATAAAAAACTTTAAAGCCTGTCATGTGTATTACCCTTGTATTTCTTGGGAGAAATTTTTTTCAAAGATCATATAAGCACAAATGGCTTAGATGTTCATGTTCCAGAGTTCTTTATCCTCAAAAGACATTTCTGTTCAGAACCACAGTACAAATAAATCCTAACAGAGAGGTTATTATTGTACTGTTTGCTGACATCTAGCAAAGACATGCAGCCTAGGAAAATTAAGATGAATAGAGGTCTTTTTCTTATTGTTTTGTCCCTACGTTTTGCAGAATTTATTGAGAAGCTTTTTTTCCCTTCCAATTGTGTGTATGTTGTTTTAGAAATCACATTTCTTGTATTAAAACAAAAGAGAAAAGACTCCCACTGAAGAAACTTTGGAGGAAGAGCACACCTATTCTGGACAAACATGAAAGCATGACAAAGTGTTGAAAAAGGAGTCTTCATACAGTATCAGCTTAAGTCCACTCAGCTGTCAGATCAAATTTCAGCCTCATAGTAAAATATTAAGCAGACACTTTTGACTGCTTTGCAAACCTAACTTCCTCTTCTTCCTTTGGAAAATTAGTACTAGAAATTCACCTCAGCTAAAACATTGTCAGACTAGCTTCTGATTTATTACATAATTGTTGCTGTCAATTTTTTTTTAAAAAATTAATACTTTTATGAACTAGAATTCTAGCATGTTTTCCACAGAATCACCATCACTGAACATAATAGGAGTGACTTTTTAACAAAATAAGTTTTCTTACCTATAAAATTGATGGAATATTTCAACATTTTATTTTATAAACTATCTGTATTTTAAATGGTTAATTTCATATTAAAATATTTAATTATTTGGGTTTATATGGCCCAGAAAAAGAAAAAAAAATAGTTTAAAAATTATTGTATTAATGAAAGAAGATATGTTATATTGGGAAATGCAATAAAACAATTCTGTTTGTTGAAAGGGAAAAAAGAGATTAACTGATGAATTAGGAAGGTTGAAACAATGTGTGCCTTTCTAGTAGTAGTGGAGATCTCTAATGTCTTATACTGATTCTTGATCCATTAGCAGCTGCATGTCCAACTGACATAGACTATCAACAAATGTCATTTTGAATGGCTGCTTTGATATTATGATAATATTAAGAAGGAAAAAAATCATGGCCAAAGTGAATATGTGTTTTAATTTCTAGTTTCTCAATAGCAGTACTTGCTTGCCAAATTTTAAAGATAATCTAATTTTCCGAATGAACTTTTTATGGCTAGCTTTTAGGCAGGAATCAGAGAAGATAAGCTCTTCATAGCTCAGATAGTTTAGTGTAGGTATTAAAAAATAAATTTTAGTACACAAAGTGATTTAAGAAAGTTCAGAATATTTAACTATGCAGAAGCTCTTATCATTTCTGGTATTTATTATCAAATTTGTGATCATAAACTTGAAACAATTGAAACCACCTGAAGGTTATGTATCTGTCTCATCACTTCCTGAATTCTGAAGAATTTTTTTCTAGAATACAACCACTTTGGCAATATCAACTAGAGATAAATATGATATTAATCTAATTGTTTATTTTTCTCCCAGCCCAGAATGTGATTCTTGTCCCTGATTTAAAACTGAGGTCAAATGCTTTTTTAGAACTCCCATTTTCTTTCCCTATCTCTTCCCCATCTCTTTGTAGATGCTTGAAAACCATATTTTCTAAATTTGATGTGTTAATTACTTGATATTTGGGGAATATATACTTAACACAAATACACAATGTCTTACAAATTAAAGCATGCTTCTATTTAAACTTTGTGACTTGATAAATCAAGATTTCATAGCAAAACAACACAAAAACCAGACCATTAAAAAAAAAATCCATGGTGACTTGATCTGTGGAAAGTATAAGGTTCTCTGATGATTCAGGATAGTTTTTTTTAATGGTCATTCAACCTGAGGGTATATTTTGTTGTCAGTTAAAAATCAGGAAGATCAGGGATATCCAACCAATGGCGTCCAAGGACTTGGAGGACAGTGTCTCTCCAAAATCTGTGTTTTTTTAATGTAACAAAGGGGAAAATTTATTAAATGCGTGGATATTAATTATGCAAATTACCTAAAGCAATTTAATTTTAAAGTGAAAAACCAAACTTGGTCACACCACTTCTAGGTTTTGCAGTATATACTTTGATAGCCCAATCAAACACTTATCCCCAAAATGTAACAAATCTGTTTTATACATTTTCAAGAATGATATTCTAGAATGGTATACAATCTTTATGCTGCAATGTGCACAAGATCAATTATAATGTGTAACATTTATTTCACCTGTCAGGCATAAAAAGGCTACTTTAACTTGGTGTATGATTGCACGGTGGATCCCACACTTGGATGGCTAGAATGAGCTATCCATCCCTCAGATAGGATTCATTCAACTTCCTTTTGAATTAAAATTGAGTCTTCTGTGCAGTTATGTTCCAAGCTTTATCAAGATCCCTACCTGCAAAGTATGTGAATTGTGGCTAAAGGTGAACTATGGTTTAAGCAAACACAAGATGGAAGTCCTATAAGCTTTACTACTCAACATGATACACTCAAGAACAGCAAAGGTAGGAACAGTACGAAACAGTTCTTCTCAGTTTGTGTATTTGACAATAACACAGCTTCTTGTTTGAACAGTGGGAGATAATATCAAATCATACACCATACCTATTTTTATTTTGCAATATATGAGTAACGATAAGGATTACTTCCCAAAATTAATCTGGGGCTAGAAACAATTAGTGGTATCTAGTGAAATCAACTATTGGCATCTAATTTTGGTCACAATATAAAAAAGTTGAGACTCTAGAACCGTGATGGCGAACCTATGGCACGCGTGCCACAGGTGGCACGCGGAACCATATATGCCGGCACGCAAGCCGCTGCCCTAGCTCAGCTCCAGCGCGCATGTGCGCACCGGCCAGCTGATTTTTGGCTCGCGCAGAGGCTCTGGGAGGGCGTTTTCGGCCTCCAGAGGGCCTCCGGGGGAGAGGGGGAGGCCGTTTTCACCCTCCTCAGGCTCCAGGAAAGCCTCTGGAGCCTGGGGAGAGCGAAAAACAGGCCTACCAGGCCTACCGGAAGTCGGGAAATGGGGAGCGGGGGGGGTCGTGCGCACATGCGCAGGGGGCGGGGCGTGGGAGGCATTGATTTATGGGTGTGGGCACACGCGCGCGCGCGCACAATAGCATGTGCGCACACGCTTTCGGCACCCTAGGAAGAAAAGGTTCGCCATCACTGCTCTAGAAAGAGTGCAGAGAAGAGCAATAAAGATGATTAGGGGACTGAAAGCTAAAACATAAGAACAATTGCAGGAATTGGGTATGTCTAGTTTACTGAAAAGAAGGACTAGGGGTGATGTTATAGCAGTGTTCCAGTATCTAAAGGGCTGCTACAAAGAAGAGGTGTTCAACCTATTCTCCAAAGCACCTGAAGGCAGGACAAGAAGCAATGGATGGAAACTAATCAAGGAGAGAAGCAACCTAGAACTAAGGAGAAATTTCCTGACAATTAGAACAATTAATCAGTGCTTCCAGAAGTTTGTGAATGCTCTAACACCTGAGATTTTTAAGAAGAGATTGAACAACCATTTGTCTGAGATGGTGTAGGGTTTCCTGCTTGAGCAGGGGGTTGGTCTAGAAAACCTCCAAGGTCCCTTCCAACTCTTACTCTTTATTCTGTTATGTAACATTAATATTGATAATCAAATTATTAATAATCTGAAATTCAGTATTGCAGCCTCAGAACACATACTCAAGCATATTTGCTCAGAAGTAAGTAGGGCTCTCTTGAATGGCTCTTATGCCTATTAAGAGCATTCAGGGATGCAGTCCTACGCAGTCCTTGGACATAAGTAACATTAAAGACAGTGGAATTACTTGCCAGAATATATACCTATTCTGTCCTACACTGTTATCTACTGGGAACGGTCTCAGAGTTGCATCTCTATTTTTCCTATACATTTAAGGGACTTTAAAACCCGGCTATTCCAAAACCAGACGAATCCTTTCCCGTGTAAATACTTCCAAGGTGGTAAACTTCTCCCCCCCTCCCCTCCCCTCCCCCCAGTGACAACGTCTCGTAAACCCTGGTCAGCTGTACAGTTCACTGGCTCAGAAATGCCCATTATATTCACAGAAAACGTCCCTCTCATCAGGTGCAACCTTTCAACCTGTGTCCCCAACAGACACTCACTCCGTCCCTCCCTCCTTTTAAAGGAGAGCCCTCTCCATCGACTCTGCAAGGCTTTTTCTCCATCACCTGAATTTTCTGAGCCCCCTCCCCCTTTCTGACATTCCTCCCAACCCCTCTCGCTCCCAACCCCGACTGAGTCTCCTTCCTTCCCATCAATCTCGTTCCACACAACCTAGACTCATATTTCTTCCCCGCCTGGGGGAATTCGGGGGGTGGGGAGGGGAAGACCAGGTGGGTTACAGTGCTGCACTTGATGCAACGAAACGTCTCTCTCCGACTCATCCTTACCGATCCCGACAGCGCGGAGTTCGGCTCCCACATTGACCGAGACCAAACCTCCGATCTGCTCCGTGCTTGCCCCTCCAAAAACTCCGCGATGGCGTGGATCAGACTTGGCGGAGCCGCCTGCCAGACAGACAGCCACACGGAGAGGCGCGGGGGGGGGCGGCGGATGGTAGGGCTGAATTGAGTTGTTTCCTCTCTTTGGTTCGTCGAGGAAGGCGGGACGTAGCCCCCTAGCAACACCTCTTCCAATGAAGGCGTTGCTAAAAGAGAGTCAGCTCGTGCGAGGGTAGAAAAAGTGAACGCCGTTCTGTGTGGCTCACGAGGAAGAGAGTGACAAAACTTTCCACCACTCATGCGAAGGAAAGAACGGAAGTTGTACTGCTATTGTGGCCCACTGGCAAGGAGTGGGCGGAGATGTTTACTTTGAAGGATGAAATGTGGGCCCAATCGACAAGGGTAAAGGCGGGGCTTAGCTCATTTTATCGATAACATTCTCCACCAATCAAAAAGTGCTGCTGAAAGTTCAGCTTCGAACAGGGAATCCAGCTCGCCCAATCAGGGGCTTAACCACCGGAGCTCGCTAGAATGAAAGTTCTGTAGGTCAGAGGATGAGGGATCGGCGCTTGACTGACAAACGCGCGCACCACTAACAAGGCACCGCGGGAGGCGGTGCCGGAATTGAAGTACGCGGCCGAGAGGGCGGGTTATCCGGCAGATAGGGGCGGGGGAGGGAGCTGGGACTCGGTACGCGCAGGGCGGCCAGAGCAGCATGGCGGAAGACGAGAGCGACCAGGAATCGGAGAGACTCGGCGAGGAACTCAAGGCCATTAATGAGCCGCACCTTCCCGCCGGATTGTCTCCTGCCCTGAGCAGCCAGTATTATTGCTACCGCTTCTGCCAGGTGAGTGGCTAGTCCCGCCCCCTGTAGACTGACACTCCGGGACTTGGGGGGCGAAGACAGCCGAGCGATGGACGCCAAGGAAATTTCGGACGGATTCTTCTGCGGCGAAAACGTCGGAGGCTCCCCACCCTCTCTGTCGCGGCCCTTTGCAGAGCTAGCGGCTGCAGGGGGGGGGGGGAGAGAAATAAAAATAAGAGGGCGAGCCTACGCGGAGGCGCTTCCCCCTTTCTCCGATCGAGGCGAGGGAAACCGATTTCCTTTCATTTCTGCCTTTTCTCTTCACTCCCTTCTATAGGGAGAGCGGTAGGACAGTCGCCCGTGGCCGAGCAGGCGGCTGTCCGTGAGGGGGAGTTGATTTTTCGCGACGTCAGTTTTCCGCTCCTCAAGCGCTCTCTCATTTTGCCCTTGTCACTGTCACCCCTCGGTGGCTTAGAAACTGGCCCTGGTCCTGGTCCTGGTCCCTGACCCTTTCCTTTTACCTCACGGGCTGACGGAATTGGGGGCTGCCTTCTGAGGTGCAGAAAAAGGCCTCCCCCCCCCGTCCTCTCGTGGGCCGCTCCATTTGCTGTTACCTGGGTGAGGGGCGTGTGGGGAGGGGGTCCGTTCCGAAGCTCAAGTCCGGAATTTGGTGGCCCCCTCGGTCTAGGATCTGGGGATTTTTTTTTTAAAAAAAAATCGATGTTGAAAGTCTGTAGAGATTCTCGGTCATCCAGCTCATGGTTGTCCCAAAGGTGCTTTTTTTTCAGGAAGCAACTGGACTTTGTTTTTTTTTCTTTGACGTTTCGCTTCTCATCCAAGAAGCTTCTTCAGCTCTGACAGGATAGTGGGAAATGGTAGGATTCATATTCCTTGCAGACAGCTGGTCATTTGCATTGATGTTGAGGCAATAAGAAAAAGCTAGTTCTTTAAAGGAGTTAGGGGAGGGGCTCAGTTCTTCCCAGACCGCCTCCTCGTCTTAAAACGTTGCATTTGGTTGGCCTGAGCATGAATGAGGGTTGCGGAGAAAACAGCCCGCTGTTTTGAATGGGAGTTCATTACCTAGTTGCTGCCTTATTGCTACTACCGGTAGTTGTTCAGTTTCCCATTAAGAACCTACGGAGGATATTTTGCTGGGATGGAAGCTGGAGGGAAGATCTCGATTGGTTGTTACAGGTGTGTTGACTTAAGTTTACCACTTCACTCTAACCCTGCCATGTATTATTTTGCTGGTATTTTGTTTTATATGATCCTGCTTGGATTCTATTTCTTCTACTTCATCCCAACGTGGCTTGGGGAATTTAAAGGTAGTTCTGTGGCGGGGAATAAAGGCCCAAATGAAAATTAAGATCATGCACATTTACCTGAATTAACATATTCAGAAAAAAAGCCACATGTTTAAGTGTTTGGCATCTGTGATGTATGAAGAATCTTCTGATTATATCATTGCTTTGTCATGATTTTTAAATGGTGTTTGTTTATGTTTGAGAAAGAATATAAGTGAACTTGTCTAAACATGATTTTTACTTTTATGCTGTGCTAGCCTTGTGCATTTCTACATTATTTAGGTGGAATCCTATCCTTGCCTGAAAATAAGTCCGATTAAATACAATTGTTTCGTGTTTTTTTAGTAAATACATTTGGTTTGTTAGTCAAATGAAATTTTACTAAAGCGGTGGCTTGACTCATACACCCAATTAACCATTTAGCCATAGTTTATGAAATAAACCACAGTTTATTATATTCACCCAAAACTATGCCATAAAGTATGATTGAAAGACCTCAGTGTCTGGATTCATATACTGTGTCACATTTAAACGAAATGAAGAAAATTATATGTAATTTGATGTGTGGTTCATATTGACTTTTGATTTAGAAATAATATATTAAATATGTTTCATAGGTTAAAGTGGATTCTATAATACTTCTGAGAAGTATTAATATTAATGTATATATTTGATAGAAGCTTACCTCTGTGCAATATACTGGATGTTTTTCTATATCCAGAATAGGAAATACACATAAAAATCCACAAATAAAATCCTGTGTAAAAACAGGTTTGAAAACAATAGTATTGTTACATTTTCCATGCCACCGAAATAAAGGTTTCATTCCAGTTCTCTATTCCTGGCTTTTAAAAAAAGTTAATTGAATGCAAAACAAACATTTTGAAAAAGAATGATTTCAGAGTACCTATTAATAAATTTTCATATAAATATAAAAGTTCTACATCACTTTTAATGAATGGTAACTATATTTTATTATCATTATAAATCTTGATAAGTCATTTATTGATGACTTGCTAATAACAAACTGCAAAGTGTTTAATAAATTGGGGCATATATTTATCTTTCTAATGCTGAAGAATCTTTTGGTTATAAGTAGAACGTGGAGAATCCATTTTCTTTGTCCAGGTGTCAGTTTCCATGCTGTAGGTATAATTCAGTGGAATATTTATATCTGAAATTATTGAGTCTTGTTTCAGAATAGGATTAATATGTGCAATAATTTTCTTCCTAACTGGAACATTTATAGAACAATGTACAATATGTTTGAAGCATTAATTTAATTGCATGTTTTTATATAAATGCAATGTAATTTAGTAAGTCTGAAATATTTTTTGTTGAATAAAATATACTGTAGTCTAAAATCTATTAAAGTTTTTGATATGTTAAAATTACGAAGTAATTTTGGGCTGTTTTAGTGTCATGAGATGCATAGATGAGGTGTGTCTATGTTTAAAATGTGAGTCAGTATATGCTGTAAATGTAAATAACGTAAATAATACCACTAAGCTATTATGCAGATAATATTTTTATTTTACTGCAGAAATTTATTTTTAAAAATCACCTTTATCCTATAAATGAGCTGAAGCATAAATATCAATTTCCAACACATTTTCCATACAACAGGCTTTTAAAATTTGTTTTGAGATCCTGATTGCTCTATATTATATCAGTTTAACACGAGAAAAGAGTCAAAAACCAGTTCCTACAAATCATGTATCACAGTTTTGAAATCAGTCTAATAGTGATTACAATATTAATCTATTAGGGATTTAGGGTTAATTCATCACTCATAATCATAATGTCTTTTTGAACTTGACTTAGCAAAAAGTGTAATAATCAGCCATTGTGGTTTATTTAGCAAACTGATTTTGTGTGTGCATACAGATAATGTATTTAGATTTGAGTGGCATTACATTTAACTACCTTTCTGATCTTCCTATTTTATATTAATCATTTGTTTTTAATTTGACAGTGATGTGCCTCTCTAATCAGGGTGTTTTACCTTCCAAATAAGGCGCATTTTAAAAAATATGGAGAGCATTTTATGTGAATGACTTGCTAACTTTGAATTGACATAATAGGTGTACTCATACTGTAATCTTATGAATAAGTAGTTTTTTAATGGTATGAAGGTGAAGATGTGACATTCCAATTTCTCACTATAACTCGGAGTGTAAAGATAAATGTAATATTTCAATTGGAGAAACAGGTGTAATTGTCAGCACGTTGGAGTGAAGTCTGAGGTTATATACATCTATTGACATTTGACAGCTTTTTCAATTGAATGGATCCTTTCATACACAGTGCAAGCACAAGCAGTATTTCTTTTATTTCTTGTGATTTATAGTTTTAACTATTTGGTTTGGTTAAGTGTAAGTACATACTCCAAGCTTTGATTTCTGTATTGCAATAGAATGCTATGTGGCAAATCTGTCACATTGATTAATGATGATCTGTAGGATTATGATTAAGAGCTGCTTTTTAATTTTGGGACACTTTTTATAAAATTTGATTCTTAAATCATACTTTTATGGGTATTTTTCTTTGCAGTTTTTTTTCCTATTATTATACCAATATATCAGGAGATGATGAGTTCTAGGCCTTTCTTAGGCATGAAAGCCACCTGGGTAACTTTCTCAGTTAGATACCTTACCAGTTGTTGTAGGAAAATAGGAAGCAGGAGTATTAAATATGTTTAAATATATTCACCACTTTGAGTTGATCAAATATATATATATATATTTAAAAAGGGATAAAAATATGATTCGATAGATGGATTAAAATGCCAAAGCCAGTCTAAACCTCTAGCTGACTGAGACTGGTCCTAATAATAATTAATAATAAAAATTCAAAAACACCTGGAGCACCATTTGAACACCATCAACATTGAAAAATATCAGTCAGTTGCAAAAGGCAGCTTTACTTGGACCAGCTTACAAACTCTTACAGTATCTTTAATACCATCAAGCAACAATATCTATCTATCCCAGGTCTTTGGGAAGGACTCAATAGATGGATAAAAATGCTGGATCTAATCTAAACATCTGGCTAACTGTGCAACCAATCATAACAGCTAGTAGCATGTTGATACTGAGGCAAAAATCCTTATAGCAATTGTACTGCATATCTTGTTTCTGAATAGATGCTGTGTTTTATCTAAACCAGAGGGCTAACAGGCCACCGAAAGTTATGAATGTTTTGAATTGTAAGTTTTCTATTATTTCTCAGCCATGGAATGGTGCTACAAAGTATTCTTTTCCTTTTAACAAAAGTAGAAATACATTTCTATAGCACGAATTGTTTTCTTGGGGGAAGAAATAAGGATAGTAAATCCTCATTTAGCCATTGCAAATGGGAATGGCAATTCTATCGCTAAGCAACATGTTCATAAATATGAGACTGTGCCAACTTATGATAACACTTCTGCCTGCAGTCATTAAGCAAATCACCTGTGGTTGTTAAGTGCAATCATGTGACTGCAACTTGTGACTTCTGACTTCCCCGTTGACTTTGCTTGTTGGAAACTGGCTGTGAAGATTGTAAATTGTGATCATGTGACTTCCAGATATTGTGACTATTATAAATGCATGCTGGTTGCCAAGCATCTGAACTGTGATCATGTAATTGCAGGATGTTACAGTGATTACAACTTTGAGACTAGTCGTAAAGCTCCTTTTTCAATGTTGTAACTTTGAATGGTGGTTAAACAAGCAATTGGTAAGCGGGGACTATTTGTAGAAGCAGATTGTAAAGAATTGCCTTCTCAGTACTTCTGTTAGCTGTATCAAGGATTTCTTTTCTCTCTCTGAAAATCTATTGCAATTAAAAGTCAAGTAGGTTTCCCTCTTTGGAAATCACTCTTGGTGTGTTTCAGTCCTTACTGAAATAGCAGTTCTTTAAGTTACTTGATTTTGTATATAGTTTAAGAAGGTATCCTAGAGAGCAGGCTTTAAAACTTTCATGTAGTTTTATTTAGTGTAATTCACTAATAGTTCTATTTATATATCTTCATTATATACTGGTTCAAATAATCTTACGTATTTACATTTTCTCTACATAATATAAATATGATATACAGTCTTTCTGCCACAACTTTTAATCGATGTATCTGTAGAAATACTGTATATTTAGTTTTTTAAAAGGAAATCAGCTGGTTTAAAAGTTACCATTACAATCTTATTAGGCAATTAAGTTTAGCTTTTTTTGTAAATAAATCAATCACTGTCCTCCAAAGACAGTTTCAGAATGTAATCTTTGAAAGTCAAAATAATGGAAGTATGATAATCTGTTTCATAATGAGATGTTTTAAGGTACTAATATAAAACAGGTTACTGTTCTTGTACATGGTCTGTCTACCATTTCTGAACTTGTCTTCTATTATTTTGAATATGATAGTTCTGGAGTAAAATAAAAATTCTGTTGATTATAAATCTTGAAATATAACCATATAAAAATTACTATAAATTATGAATTCCTGTTTATTGGAAAAGCTCTCGCATGCTAACTCTATGTAAGACATATACTTAAATACATCCCTTTAAGAATTATTAAGGTATAATAGATCTTGTTCACTTTTTTAACAAAGCTGGAAGCCAGAATCTGACAGCTAATCTTGGAGGAATTGAATACACATAAATATGCATAGGAAACAGAAGACTTTCAACTGATAATACAAATTAAGGTTAAAAAGTTGATGAGCCGAGAGTGGGATGCATTATATGTGGGTAATGATAGAGAAATGTTAGGATAAGTGGTCAAAAAGGGAATAGATAATAAATGGATTTATTTTCTAGTATACTGTTTGAACATCCTATCCTCTTGCATTACTATGTTTCTTATCACCCATTGGAGACATTGTGGGTGATAATTGTATGATTTATTTACATTCTATATGCCTGTTTTTTTTTGAAAAGCAAAAAAAAAAGCAATTATAGACTGAAGACTCAAAATCTTAATCTTTTTTTATATGAAAACAACTTACTTGTGTCTTATGTAGTCTCAAGCCGTAAAATAGGGTTGATCTTGATTCATCAAACTGCTTGTCTTATCTCAGTAACTGTATGCTTTGATTTTCTAGTTGTATTGTTTAGTGAGGTAACGGTTGCAAAGAAAAATTGCCTAGCTGTAGAATATAACAGCATGCTATATTCCTGCTTATATGCTGTTTCAGATCAAGTTTAATGTGTACTGTTTTCTCTGCAAACAGGTTGTTGAAGATTATGCTGGAAGATGGCAGGTTCCTCTGCCACAGCTTCAAGTACTCCAGACAGCTCTCTGTTGTTTCACATCTGCATGTGTGTCTTTTCCAGATGAATGTGAGCATGTACAGTATGTGCTAAGTAGCCTAGCCTTGTAAGTAGACCATGCTCTTCCTATTGTAAACTTTTTAACTTTCTGGATACTATAGGATAATTTGAAAAATTAATCTTCAAGGATAATTTTTTAAGCTTTGGGAAGAAGATTGTTGTCATTGTTTTCCAAGTGTATAAAATGTGAGAACTGTTTAAGAATTTGTGTGGAGTATATTGATGGACATATGGGCTTTATAAAGGACATTGCTCCTCATTCATTTAGTAATCTTCCCTATCAAACTAAGATATGAAACAATGCTAACATCTTTGTTTAAACATTTATTTATGGCTTAGGAATAATTACCATTTTTGAAATAAAATTGAAAATGATGTATGACTTTTATGTTATAATTGAGAAAATAAAATATAAGACATGAACTAATTTGTATGCTATGGCAGCAAAACATTTTAATCATTTATTCAAACTCAAGCCTATCTTTATACAGGCTCCAGTACTATTTTGAAATATTGGAAACTCAATCCAGACTCTCTTGGATATATATCAAATAGTGTGTTGGCCAGTGCAGAATACATATTTGGGGTTTGGAATCTGACTAGAGGCAAGCATTCTTATCTAGTGAAGGGCAGGTTGCTGGTGGGTATCATCATCCTTCGTTTTTAGGCAAGTCAAAGGGAAAATTCCATATCTATATTTAGGCAAATCTTGCCAAAGCAATTCCCCAATACAAAAATGTAATAGGTTGCAATTATTTGCACCAACCATACCTGGTGAGGTATTATCATCAAGCTGCCTTTTTATCTAATTATTTCTACAAAAATGGGAAATAATTATTAGGATACTTATACATAAATTAGTGCGAAATCTCTCAAATCTTGTGGAAGACCAAAATATATTTGATAACTTCATTTAAGGCACTAGACGTGCAAGCTCTGATAAAGGATTGTCACAAGAATGCTGAACAACAAATATCTAAAACCTCAGGGTATCAAAAATTAGCACCCTGATACATATAGAGGTTCAGTTCTGATTCACAACAATTTTAATTTTATCAAGCCAACAGTTGTAGACTGGGACTTAAAGTTCAGTTTCATTAGACTGCTTTTTTTTTTTTAATCTGACATGGATTTTGAGAACAACCCATTGTCTCATAATGATGTGGAATAATATGCATGTGAGCAAAAACTGAAAAAAATGCAGTTTACTGAAAAAAACTTGCTTTCTGTTTGGATAGAAGAATTAGCACCAACTGTTGGTTCATCATTTAAATCCCCTCGAATCTGTAATCTTTAAATGGATTAGAAATTTTAGGTTGCAGTGGCCCTTAATAAAGTATTTCTTCAATTCCATGATATGGACGTTTTTATAGACTCTATAATACACTAAAAATTCCGCTAATATATAATGTAACATACCACTTCAACATAGTATTAGGAAGAATATTACTCCAATATTTTACCCTGTCAATAACTTTCTATGGTGTAGTACAATTAAATGAGCTTGCCTTCATTAAATGAATTGCTCCTTCATTTAAAATTCTTTATTTAAACTTGTGACATAATATGCTTGCTCTGCTTATTTCTTTTTAACTTCAAGTTGCTTTGATTTATAGGAGCTTTTTCGAACTGTTGCTGTTCTTTGGAAAAGATGAATTCTATGAAGATCCTTTAAAAGATATTCTTGGGTCAATCCAGGTAATTTGCTAGTGTTCAAATAAGTAGTGTTCAAGTAGTCCTTGATTTATGATCATTTGTTTAGTGACCATTCAGAGTTTTGACAGCACTGAATGAATGGTAGCTATATAGCTGATTCTCAAAGTTCCAACCATTCCAGCACCCCCTTGGTCACATGATTGTGATCTGAATGCTTGGCAATCCATTCATACTTATAACTGGTTCCCAAGTGCCCGATGATCACATGAGTGCCATTTGTAATCTTCCATGCCGGTTTCTCCAGAAAGTCAAAGGGGAAGCCAGCAGGGAAGACTGCAAGTTGCTGGGGTAATTCTCCTACTCGTGCATCCTCCCCCAGCCTCTTTGAACTTGCACTGCACTGGTCACTTGGACAGCCCTGTGCACCTTCCCTGACCTATGCAGTGCCTATCACAAACCCTCACTGACTCATTTAGTGTCTCTAGTGCAACCCTCACCCACCCAACCCTACCCATGCGGCACTTTTCGCAGATCTTTACACACACTGTGTAGTCCCTATTGTGTACCCTTTCTGGCCCGTCCCCACACCCCACCTATCCCCTTCCTCCCTGATCCAGCAGAAGCTGTTAATTTGCCTGTGAGTCTGGGAATTGCAACTTCCTGCTGGCTTCCCCCATTGACCTTCAAGCAGCAGGAAATTGCCTTGCCTAAAAACCATGGGATTGAGTTAACAACAGCAAATGGGACTGCAGGGATTGCTGTTGCTAAGCAATGTGATCACGTTTTCTGATGGTACTGCTTAGTGACAGGAAGTTTTGGTTCCAGTTGCTGTGGTGTCACGAACTACCTGGATAAGGAACTTTTATCAAAAAGGAAAATTCAGTTTCTAAATAATTTAAAATTTAAGTATGAAATTCTGAGTCGGTGTATAATGCTGTGAACTGTATATAAATAACATGATTAATTGTTAATATCAAATGCATGTAGGAATCAGTTTGTGAGTTTAGAGTCTGTTATTGTATCAGACCATCTCTCTTCCTTGCACTCTGCGGAGGTTCCATAAATCTCTAATGGCAGTTGAGAAAATGTTAATTAGTAAGGAGCAAAGCTACATAATCCTTGCCAATTAAATTCATAAACATTTTTCCTATAGTGGTCTTCCCTGTTGAAATTTTCAGTAGCCCTTGGCTTAGCTCATAATAGACTATTTTTTAATTAATTAATTAATTTTTTACTGCTTATTTGTGATATCTATCTATTATATAGATATTTGTGATATCTATATAAAACTCTCATTGTCATAGTCTTAAACTGGATGAAATGGTGTGTTATAGGCAATAGTTTTTGAAGCAAGGTACCTTAAATGGCTAACATATACAGGATGTCAAAATCTGGGAGCCATGACTCTCAAGGGAATCAATTTTGGGGAAGTTGTGCTTCATGCTGCTGACTGCCTCTGTGCTGCTGCAGTCATGTTATCTTTGTTTTCATGTTCTGTGACAGTCCCAGCCAGTATCACAATCCCTCACTCCCTTCCTCACCCAGCAGCATTTATTTGCCTGCTGGAAAGGGGAGGGAGGGAGGACGGAAGGAAGGAAGGAAGGAAGGAAGGAAGGACGGACCACTGTGCTTCTGCATAAATGCTTGGAAGAAGCAATAAATGTAATTGAAGAGGAACTTGAAAAAATATTAGGCAACACTTATACTTTTTAAAAATTTGGGTTGAAAAGAAGGAAGTGGCTAATTCATGTGGCAATAGCAGAGGGTAGTGGAATAGAAAAAAAATTGGAGAGATCACAAAGTATCAAGATCTGAAATTAAAATTTGAAAGATAGCATAAATTAGCCATGGTGATCTCAGTGATTATTAACACACTGGGTGCCATACCAAAAATACATGGACAGCACTTACAAAATCTGTGAATTGACAAAATTTCCATCTGTCAATTGTAAAAGGCCACATTGTATGGATCTGCAAATGTACATAATGACATCCTAGGTTTTTGAGAAGAGGTTGATCAATATGAAGCCCAACACCAGCTAAAGAATGGCAGCTATGACTTTATATTATTGTGAACAGATAATAATTATATTCCAAATTAGTTCATCAGTTACATTTTCAGTTCTGTTCATTTTACTGAATTCTTAGTTAATTCTCAACCTTTCATTTTAAAAACATTTTGGGACAAGTAATAAAAAAGTATGGTGCCAGTCAGTTTTGCACATTTTGGCAAATATGCAATTAGTGCAGTTGGAGCCCCTAACTTTATGCTAAAAATGGTGAAATCTTTGCTTTAGGTGATCTCCGTGTGCTACTGTTCATACTTTAAAAACTAAGAATATATGCAGTGTACTGATACATTCCCAGGTACATTCTAAGTACTTTAATGTTCACTACTTATTCCTCCATAGGATTGCCAGAATCGACTCAGCAGATACAGAAATGTTAATTTAGAATTGGTGACTCGAATTACCAGAGACGGTGGACCTTGGGAGGATCCTGTATTACAAGCTGTTCTTAAAGGAAGACCAGCTTCTCAGGAATTAGGTACAAATTATTTTCCATATATATTGAAAATAGCATAATTTAAATTAATGTTAAATGTAGAAATTTTTTATTTCATTTCTTTATAATTGTTTCCAGGCGGTGAATGGTGTAATGTATTTCTTAATCACAGAATAGAACTAATTCAGTTAGACACTAAAGTTGGGCTGAAAGATAAGAAAATTTAGTGTGCAATATATTCTGGATTTTGAGATTATTTCTTATGCATGGAAAACAATTTGTATTGATTTTACCCGTGTTTCCCCAAAAATAAGACCCTGTCTTATATTTTTTTGAACCCTGAAATAAGCGTTTGGCCTTATTGCCATGCACTCAAAAGCCTGATTGGGCTTATTATCAGGGGATGTCTTATTTTGGGGGGGAAACAGGGTATAGTTATTGGTCCTGAGATGGGCACAGGATTAAAGAATAATTTTATGTGTGCATCTTGTTACATCATGGACAAAATTTATCAGCAAGCTGACTTGATGGCACGTAATAAATCATTTTATTGCAATTGCAGATATGTTCTCAAGTAAAATGCCGTGTTACTTTCATAGGAATATAGTATGAACTCACTGAACAATATTGCAGCATTCTAATTTAAAGTATTTATGGTCTTAATTAAATAGTTTCAAAGATTAAATTATGTGTGCATATTTAGGAGCAGTGTTAAAGAAATGCTATTTGTTATTATTGTAGAAGAAGATTGCACAACATACATTAGGATTTACATGTTTCCAAGAGGAATGGGGTCAGAGAATATTTTGGAAGGAAGTTGTAGGAGTTATAATGGGTGAAATGGCTCTCTTTGGGATATGTCCTTGAAATTCCCCATCCCCAATCAGAAAGAAAAATCTTAAATTTATGGCCTCACTCAATTGGGGTAGGGAAGGCAGCGACAAAAGGAAGATAGTGAACTGCAATTTTATGCATTGCTGTCTTATCCATGTTTTTAAAAGAAAACCTCCATAAATTATCCACTTTTTAATTTTAATAAATTTAATAGAATGTTTCCAATATTTTGTAAACCTGATTTAATATAACCTACTGTTAATATTTTATAACTGAATTATTTGTTTTCTTTTACCAGTTAACAAATATTTAAGCTCTGAAAATCCACTGTTCTTTGAATTACGTGCCAGATATCTTATTGCCTGTGAACGCATCCCAGAGGCATTGGCTCTTATCAAAGCTTGCATGAATCATCCTAATATTAGCAAAGACCTTTACTTCCATCAAGCATTTTTCATGTGTCTTTATATGTCTCCGCTAGAAGATCACCTATTCCAAGAGGTACAGTTTGTCAGCTTTAATGCAGTTTTATGATATGTCTTGATAAGGGATAGTATTCTAATTCATATTAAGCAAAATAAATTACCATCTTTAAAAAAATCATTCCTGTATTACGACTATATAGATTAATAACAACTCTGTATATATATTTTTTTGAATATTGGACAACTATTTCCTAGTATTAGCATTTCATTAACCCTGCTCTAAGATTGCCAAGTAACAAGTAATGTAATGGGAAATTTGGTCATGAAAAATAGGAGTAACACTAACTATTCCGTTCAAATTAATAAAAAACTAAATACGCCGTATATAAATTCTTGTTATTGTATATATTTCTCTTCCCCCTTGTGTTGTTAGCTTCCTATATTGGGTAATAGAACTAGTAATAGGAGCTAGGATTTCCAATTATTGTAAAAGGTTAGCCTCTTTCTTACTACACTTGCCTGAGTTATCTCATTTTGATTGCATAGCATTTGCTGAGGACTGACTGCAAGAATGGCATTGAAATCATCTGCAACATTGCAAAAGAAGGGAAGATTGCTGTAGCATTGAATCTTTGTGAATTGTTTCTTATTCCACAGCTCAAAAAAGGGGATATGTATTGCATCTGGTAAATCTTTTCTTTCAATAATACTGCTTTACACTAGTGTTATAATAAAAGTAAATTATGAGTAAATTATAAAGGAATGGTCAAAGCCTAGTTAATTATTAAGAATAAATAATGTTTTGATGCAATTTCATTGACTGTAAAATCCATCAATTCAATATATTAGTGAAAACTAAGTATTGGATATTTTTGTATTGTTATAAATTGCTTAAAAATATTGGATTATCTTACTGGTTTACTTAACTGACAACTAGAAAGTAACTTAATTTTTTCCCAAGTTAATTTCTTTATAACTTCTCATTTATAGGTAGTGCTTTTATGAAACTTGATCAAAATTTGATTAATCTGTTAAAACTATGTCTTACATTTTGTTTAAAAAATTAAAAAATGGAGAATTATCTAAGAGAATGAAAAAGTGCCTTATATTTAAGCTTACTACTCTAAAAATGTCACATAGATTGGTAAAGGCTGTAGAGATTCATAGTTTTCCTATTACATTTGTAGATGCTGGAAATTGAACCTTAGGTCTACAGACAAACTAGGCTCAATCACTTATTTATGACTTCTCTCAAATAGCTTTCTGAATAATATAAATATATTGATAATATTACATATTTCCATATGTAGAATTTGCATACAGTGAAAATTTATTTTAATACACTAATTGGAGGATGAAGCTGGTTTTAATAAATGGCCATTGAATTGGAGAGTGCATTTCCAAGTTGATTTGCATAATAGTACCATTATGCAAATTACACAAATTATGTCATTATTTTTATAACTCTGAATTATATCTGCCATAGATTTTAACATAAATACCATATGATTGGTATCTTGGTTCCTAAAGTAATAAGCTTCATTTTGTTTTACAGGGAGCTGATCTTTATTTGGAGTAAACTGCAGCTTAGGTCTAACCCATCAAAGCAAATATTTGTAGATCAATGCTACCATCTTTTAAGGATAGCTACAAATTTACAAGTTATTTTCCCTTTCATGAAAGTCATTAGGGATGAAGTAAGTAATAACATTTGCCTCAGATATGTGTTTTAAAAGTACCAATATTAAATATTGTATAAGTTACGTTGTTATATAGTTAAATATTTTGTTGAGAAATATTGATATTATCTAAAATATTTTATTTGCACATCTGGCATAGGAGAACAGCAAACAGTACCCTAGCCATACTTAAGGAGTTTGTGTTTTGAAGTTTTATTATATGGCAAGAATAAAATGTGCTGTGTACAGCTCTAATATGGACCAATATTAGTAGGGTTAGCTCAACATATACTTAAAAAAATGGTTGTAATCATGAAGGTATTTTCTTTTTACACTTTACAAACTATAATTAATGTATATCTTCTATCTATCTTCTATCTATATATATATATAAAAGCGAAAACCACTCACGCATTAATCACGAAATCTCCAGAACCGTAAAGCCTACAAACTTGAAATTTGCCACGTATGTTCCTCTTGGCTTCTAGGTGCTCACTAAGAAAGGATTTTTCGAAATGACCATCGGAGCATGAGTATTTCTTATATTATTATTAACAAGCTCTGGTGCTAAGGAGTTCTACTACCCCCTCCCCACCTGAAAAGAAATCTGATCCAAATGCAAAACACAAGCAGAGGAGTTTCAGTTTCGCATTTGCTTTCACAGCAGCAAGCAGCTTTACTACAGAACAGTTGAGCTAAGCCATGCTAGCCAGATGAATACCAATGGATGCTGGTAGGCAGAGACAGGTTCGCCCCCCCCCCTTTTTTGTA
>QLTV01003962.1:966195-983132 GCA_003457575.1 Thermophis baileyi
AGGGATGAATTGAATGTCTATGCTATGCAATTTATTAGCCTGGCTACATAGACAAAACAGCCACGGTTGTTGCTGGGATTAAAGTGCTTAATCCCATCTATTTCATTGTTGTTACACTTACAATAATGTTTTCATCTGTAATATAAACTTACCTTACTGTCTCTAACGAAATAATACAGTCACTTTTTTAACTACTCATTAATTTTCAAGCTTTAAATGTCAATTTATCAAGTCCCATCACATAGTTTCGTAGCGAAGCACGGGTATTTAGCTAGTTAGTTTATAAGTTCCATAATTGTTTTATGCAATATGCAAAAGAAAGTCATTGGATTTTGTTGCAAAAGTATTTATATATTTTTAAAATTATGATTACTAATAGGGTTGTAAAAAGCATTTGAAGGAAGGGATCTGCAGCACACAGGAACATTGAAACATTGAAACAGCAATCTTTTTATATGGCTCATGCAGCTGCTTTGGAAACTGCTCCCAATTTTTCCATTTATGTATTCGTTATGTATTCTAGATACTTTGATGTGGAGGTACTTTGAGCACTTTCCAAAACAACTTTGCAAGCCTTTGCATTATTTTAATCATTTGAAAAGGAGTACTTTGTTTATGCTCTTGCCTGAACCTTAATTTAGTAATTATTCTTTGTCCTTGTATTTTAAAAGATATAATTATATGTTGCGCTTGCTTTAACTGTATTTAGAAAAATTAATCAAAATTTACTCTTCCAGAATTGGAACAGCTTCCATTCATGAACTGGTTTTGACTCAACTGAGTGAACTTACTGTAATAGGAAAATATAATGTACAATGATAACAGTTTAAAATGAATGTACCTTTAAAATTTTTTGCAATATTATTTGTCACTTTTCTACATTGACATAATACAATACTTTTAAGAATATTTACAATTCACCAATTCTCCTGTTCACCAATTCTCCTGTATATTAGGGTTTGGATTGTTTTGTTTTATATCCAGTTTCTCCCTAAAGATACTGGGAATTTTAACTTTGGAACCATTTGTTGTATCACTGAGCTATCATTTTGAGATATTATGAGCTCTCTGGAAAAGGAAATGCAGAAGACTCTCAGTATTCTGAATTTATTCTACCTTTCCTTTCTTTCTCACAGATTGGCAAGGAAGGTCTACAGATTTGTGTAGAGATATGTGGAAGTGCTCTTCAGCTAGATCTTCATGATGATCCAAAAATGAAATGTTTGATATACAAAACCATTGCTCACTTTTTGCCAAATGACTTAGAAATAGTGCGAATATGTGCTCTTTCTATATTTTTTATTGAGCGCACCTTGGAGTCCTATTATACTATTGAACAGCTATATAAATGTACAGATGAAGAATACAATGAACAGATAAGTTCAGTTCAAAATCGTGTACGTTTTGAGTTGCTCCCAATTTTGAAAAAGGGATTGTTTTTTGATCCAGAATTTTGGAATTTTTTGATGATCAAACAGAACTGTTTAGCACTGCTAAGAGATAAAGCCTCAGTTGAACTGACTGAACGTCCACGTGAGCTTTCTTCTGCAAATACATCAAAGACACGTCGAGCACTGCGGAGTGATCAATCTTGTATACCTGAGATAAACAATGGAGAACTAGGCCATGAAGATACTTCTAAAGCACAATTGGAAAATGATGGTAATTGCAAAAAGAACCATGTAGTTCTTAATTCATCTAAAACTGATCACAATGTACCAAAACATCGCTGCATATTATGTAACAGAGAATTTGTTGGTGGTCATATTGTGAGGCATGCCCAGGCTCATCAGAAAAAGGGCAGTTTCTCATGTGTAATGTGTTGTAGAAAATTCAGACAAAAAAGTATAATGCTTAAGCACTTAAAGAATCACATCAAGAAAATGACACTGCATCATCTGACTGCAACTTCTGTTGATAAAGAAACTCTTATTGTAAATGAAATGAACTGTTCTAGTGCTGATGTCCCCCTTCAAAATGGGGACTTGGAGAGTACTAAAGAAAACGAAGTGGAGCTAGTCATTCCAAGTACTAATCAGGAGATGCAGAATTCTGAACTTGCACTGGATGTAACCAAAAATCATGTTAGTAGCCAGGATGATGTTGTTGAAAATGGTAGTTGTGATAATGATTCAAATAATATTCCTGAGGTGGAAATTAAAGAAGGATCACCAGAAAACAGCCTGAATAGAGAACTCCCTATACTTCACAAGGTAAATGGTGTGCTCTGTCCTCAAAATGATTTGGATCACACAAGTAATTTCAAGTGTCCTGCGGATGGATGTATTAGAGTCTTTAAAAAAATACGGTTTTTGAATAAGCATGCACGCAAGGCCCATCCTTCTGATCTGAATGTGCAAGAGCATATAATGAAATGGAATAATGGAAAGTGTAGGTTTTGTCAGAGAAAATTTTTGGATTCCCATCATTTTATTGATCATCTGAAACAACATGTTTATCCAAATGTATATTTCTGTTTGCATTTTAACTGTAATCAGAGATTTAAGCTGTCCACTGAGCTTGCAGAACATATGAAAAGTCATACTGAGTTTAAAGCTCAGTGTAACTTTGCAGAGTGCTGTAAAGTTTTTGATGACATTTCGTTGTTATATGAGCATGAAGCTCAACATTACTTAAACAAAGCAAATCCTTCTGAAGTCAGTGAAAATATTTCTTCAGTTGTTTTGGAATCTGAGTGTGGTATTCAAGAAATAGCAGATGGTGGTGGTGAAAAGGAGGCTGTAATGGACTTGCCAATTCCCACTTGGAAAGCAAGGAAAGATTCCCTAGAACCAAAGACTTATATCCAGACTGAGAAAAAAGTAAATAATCTAATCCAGAATGGGAATGAAAATGCATATGGTAGTGCTGTCACAGTTGTGAACTTAATAGACCAAAAGATACCTGAAGAAGTAGAGCCAAATTTAGAAAGCTGTAAACTTAATGATCAGCTAGTCAATGGGCATGGTGAACTGGAACAAACAACAGCCGCACTGGATGCTGATTTGGAAAGAACGAGTGCCAATACTAGGACAGAAAATGGATCTATTCTACCTGTTCTGCAGAACTGTACAGATATATCAGATACTATTGTGGATTCTCAGACACTTTCTAAACCAAATCAGATAACGGAAAATACATCATACGGCTTAATTTTAACAAAGCCTTATATTAGACCATTGCCTCCGAGTTACCTTGATGAACGATATATTAGCATGCCAAAACGAAGAAAAACTTTGACTGATAAAGCAGATGCACATTCAGAGCAAGGCAAAACGTGTAGCAAATCAGAGAGACTAAGATGCAGCAAATGTTTGACCACCTACTGTAACTCAGAAGCACTTCAGCATCATCTTGCACAAAAGAAGTGTCGGACACTTTTTGGATTCGATTCAGATGATGAAAGTAAGTTTTACAATTTTACTAGGTATAATTTTAGGTATTTGTACAGCAATAAAATGTTAAACAAGAGATTTAAACAAATGGATACACTGTTAGACAAAGGATTCTAAAAAGATAGGGTGAAAAAAATAATAAAATTATATTACATATAATGGTAAATAGTAGCATCTAGTGTTGCCTTAGCCCAGTAGTATTATGAAAAAGCATTATATTACAGATAATAGAATTTTTGCTAGTTTTGACACTTACTGTGCAACATTGTTGAAATCATTACTTGACCAGATAAAATTATGAAGCTTACTTTACAGTGTTTCAATGTTTTCATGAAGTCTTCAGAAAAAAATGATACTACCTACCATTTTATATTCTCTAAACAAACATTTAGTTTGTTTGATCTCACTTTTGTTTAGGAAAAATAAATGACTGAATCTCAGTATGACACTGGACTCCAAAGGACTAACCAACTTAATCTCTTTTTTTGCAGGTGCCTGAGCAAATGATGTATGAAGACTTCTCCATTTGAGGAGTAGTGATGGAACACTACAATATTCTGCATCAACCTGCTTTTCCCTTCTTGGCCTTAATTATAAAGAAGTCTAAAATTACTAAAGAAAATCATGATCTTTCTGAGAATTAAAGCACACGGGTCACAACTAAGTGATAGTAGGAGCCGTGCAGTATTAGTATCCAGAAAACAAGCAAACTGTGTTTAAACCCCCAAAGTACCAGTTATCTAAAAGCCACAAGTTCTTGCATAATTCTACTCTTAAGTAAATTCACTGGGTGGCTGTATACAGAATAGGTTTCATGCTGACTGAAAACAATTGTTTCAGAGACAAATGCCTATGGGACATGCCTCTTTCTGAATCTCTATGTTCAAAGGAAGCTATTCTGTATGATAAAACTAGTTTGAGTCACATTCAATGTTGCTGTGCATTAAAATTGGATCAATTAAAAATAGATCCATTTATAGAGGTTGACTTTTCTTGCAATGGTATATTTTGTACCTTGGAAATGGAACCGATGAATGTAAGAAAAAATCAGTGCTGGGCAGTGTATCTTAATAAATGTTTTAAGGCATACAATAAGGGCTAAAGTATGTCTTTGATATTTCCAAATTCACCTAATTAAACTGCATTCAAATGCACCAAAGTTTTTCAAGACCTGATCGTGATGAATGTATAGATAGAATTCACTCCTAACAAGAACTAGCTAATCCACACAGCTACAATATTTGGTATCAAAAAACAGTTTTAGGCTCAATAGTAAATTCATATGGTTAGAATTTAACTGAATTCAGCTGGTGTATAAATTTTAAGGTTGTCTGCATGAGTTACACTTGTTAAAATCTACTTTTGTATTTAAAATGAATTAAAAAGGATCACACTTGATTTAAATTGACGTTAGGACACTATGAATATAACTTTATATTCATATTGTATCAACATTGAAAAGTTGCACTGAATTTTCTTTATTAAACAATTGCATTCTTAAGAAATACATACAAATGCTATCATGGCAGTGCATGCTATAAAAATAATTCAGAGGTAATTTGAGCATAGAATCTGTTATTCATTAAGCAGTCCTTCTGTCAGGCTTCTATGCAAGTATAATATAGTGAAGTTCAAAGTATTTCTGAATATTTTTTGAAGTGAGCATACATATAAAATCCCATGACAAACTTAATCAGTAAAAATAAATTGCTTTAGTTCTCAGTACCAATAAAATTATTTGCACTGTGCCTTGAAAAGTTAAGCTTTAAACCCCTTATTCTTAAAATAGCACATATAAAAGCAGAGTATTCTAATCCCAAAATATCCAAGATATCCCTTTCTTTAAAAACAATGGTGTACAAATATTTATTATGAAAAATAACTATTTTTCATAATAAAAAATTAAGATCTTTCTTGCAGATCACTGGGGTTTGAAAATATTTACAAAGGGATTACAATTTTTTTTAAAATGGAAAAGTTATTTGACCTATTGAGCTATATTTTCAATGCAATCCTACACATTTCTACTCCAAAGTCAGTCCCATTGAGTTTAATGGTACTTACTCTCAGGTAAGTGAGTAGATTTTTTTAAAATCATATTTTATTCATAAAGACTAAGGACATTTTTTTCCTCAAGAAACAAGTATGAAACTTTGAACACAGATACGCTTAAAATATAATTATATTTCTAACCACTTTTAGGTCAATCCTGTTATCTAGGCACCAAATGATATTTTTAATAACTACACAGATGAAGCTGTGCTTGACTATGCTAAGTATCAAAGGCTATTGTTGAAGCAATTTGAATTATAACACGAACAGACCTTTTTCAATTTACTTTTGTAAGTCATGCAAGATTGCACAAATATGGTACCTAAGTTATCTACTTTTGAGATAATTAAAATCCAAAAACATATATTTTGTAATATATTTGTACATCTTACTATATAGGAGATTTTATTAAAAATATTTTAATACTTTATATTATTAAATGGGAGTTATTTGCAAATCTCAGTCTTCAATTGTGTCAATTGGAATTTATTTAATTTGGTCAGATTAGAGAATAGGTTTTCCTTGTACAGGAGTCCTAAAATTGGCAATTTTAAATGACAGCATGTTTTAATATATCAATACATGAAACTGACTTTTTTCAAAAACAAAACATTGATTTTCTGGGACCTCAGTATGTATTAGCAGTTTTAGTGTTTCATTTCTTAATCTGCATTAGGGGTGATGATGTTTTAAAGGTAACATGCTAAGCTTGACTTCTAGTTATTACATAGGCACAGCTGTGCACTTTTCATAATGATAATATAAAATGGTTTGCTATTACTTTATTCCATGTTTTTTGACTAGCTGAACCTGTTATTTCCTATGGATCTGTCATCCAAGCCAAATTCAAGATTATAATCTAAGCCCAAGTAAGGCGTGCCTGGTACTGACACTTGCTGAGATGGATAATTAGTGCTGTGGGTATGAATCGGTAACTATACTTCAGTACTCCCTAAACTGGTTTTTAATTTTCTAGATATGAAAAACATTAGTTTTTTCACCAACTTTAGTTTTAGTGTCTTTCTGCACTCTTGATTTATAGACATCTAAGTATCCAGACTTATATCCAAGAAATATAAGCTTTTTCCTCAGGAAAACATTCCATTTCAAATTAATTCCAAATTATGTAACATCATAAATATTTAGTATAAAACTGAAAGGGAAGATTAACCACCTACAAAATGTTCAGTTTTCCACTTGCTATGTAGTTGAGTGGAATTTTAAGGTACACCATTTGATTTCTTGTGTTTTACCACCAAACAAATACTTAGGAGAAATTATACAAATGGTAACATTGCTAGGACACCTGTCTTTCAGTATTGACTTGTCAGCTACTTTAAAATAGATTTGCAATACTTAATTTCAAGATATTCCCAATTGCTGTTAAACACTATTATGAATTAGTAATTAAACTTGTGAGCCTAACTCCATATTCTAAAATACACACTTGGAAAACGCATTGACTGCCCTTTGTAAGTGATTAGTATTTTGACTTTCCATCAGCTTTTAAAACAGGATATTGATTGTTTGTTTTTAGCCAAAAGAAGAGTTACATGAGTGACTTCAATCAAACACTTGTTTGTCTTTGGCAAGTTTTCATTATTGCAGGAAATAATGTTCTCTTTTCTAGTTAATTTAGAATTGGCATTGGTATTGCAAAAGTGGTATTTCTCAAATGGCTTGTATAATGCCCCCTTATCTCCAGTCTGAAATGAGAAATACAAAGCCAGCAGTAATCATTATGAAGTGCTTAGTGGACCCAATTGAAAATGTGCTAGGGTTTCCCTGCCCCACCTAGAAGAATGTAAAAATTCCCATAGCCAGAACAAAATTATTGCTGTATTTAAGATTATGTCATCTAGTTTGAAAATTAAAGCTTAAAAGTTAAATGATTGTTAGTGTTGCACAATGTTTTGCCAGCTAATAAATACTTGGTATGCTACTCAGTTAATCTCCCTATCGAGTAAAGAAACTGCATGGCTGACAGTTTCTAACTAGATACCAAATATATAAATAAGACATTACATAAAAATTATACTGTACTTCAAGCATCTTCATTAAATCTGACTCAAGCTAGGTACAATAATCAATTTTTCTGATTTTTTTAAGGATAACCTGTAGTACCTACAACAGATCCTCTACTATCCTAAATATTGACAGTGGTTCCCAAGTCATAACCTTTAGAAGACTTGACTCTTAAAAGATGTCTCAAACTTGTTTATCCATTTGGTTTGTCACAAGGCTTTGTGCATCCTCAGTGATGCAAAAAGTATTGGTCTGGCTATTTTATCTCTGCCATCTCTTTTATAGAACAAATTTGAAATGCTTATCTGTGGGAAAGGTCACTGGTACTTTGGTCTAGCCATATTCAGTTAAACATCTAGAACTGTATAGTTTGAATCATGTAGGACAAGATTCAGCATTTCTTGTTTAATGCCAAGGTGTAGGATGAAATACTTTAAAGGTTTTTATTTATTTTGCACAGTATAACACCTTGATTACATGCAGTTGTGTATTTTTGAATTCTTATGTTTAATTTGTAAAAGCAATTACAGATTTAACAAGTAAGGAAATTTGTGCTTCCTTCTTGATGGTTAAATTATTTTATTCTGCATTTTATACGAGTACAAATAAAAACTGAGCCATCAAACTGCAATAAATCAACAGTAGTATTTCATTTAAATTTTTTGTATTGTAAATAGATTTGTTCAATAAAATGTTATTGTTCAATAAAATATTAAAGATATGTCTGGAATTCTGAAAAAAACCATTTGATTTTGTTAGGTGCAATATTGCTATACAGCAGCTAGCAAGACATTTCGTATAGCTTTAATACAAAACTATATCCTGAAGCAGGTGATACTTAAGTAAACAAGCACTAACTTGCTTGAATGCACAATTTGGTAACATGAAAAACTGCAGAGTATAGAATGACAAATTTAATATGAACTGTTAAGGTTTTTATTGGAAACAAAAGTTCTAGTTACAGCCTGATTTTTTAAAAAAACCAATAATATTGAGCCCAGGAATGGATTTTGAGAAGCCAAATTGAACCATTTTTCTTGTACTTAACTTTGTAAAAGTATTTCCTCTGCTTTCTTCTGATCAGTGTCTTTTGAGGTGAGCTTATTTGCTTTTCTATGAAATCATTGGGAATTAGAGGTCCTTCCTGTGAATTATTAACAAGATTTTTTTTCTTCTGTTCAATCGTGTCCAGTTTTCAAGAGACTCGAAGTCCCATCAATTTTCTTGGCAAAATTTTTCAGCAATGGTTTGCCTTTGCCTCCTTCCCATGGCTGTGAGAAAGTGACTTGGCCCAGGACCTAGAACTCCAGTCTCCGTTTCTAGCCTGATGCCTTAACCACTGCACTAAACTGACTCATTCACAAGATTAATATGCAATGAAATAATCTTATTTTGTTTTCTACTTTGCATCCTGAAGTTCCTTTTCTTAAAAACTTTAGCCTTACATTGTAACTCATATTTGGGATATTATACATTACCAAAACGTGTGCGTAGTACCTATTTAGTCCCGTCGTTACATTCGTGTATTTGGGGAAATGTATGTTTGTAACAATTTTGTTTTTGGTATGGCATTGGAAAATGGAAATTTAACTTGGAAATATCTGAATAGAGATGGCATCACCCTCTTGTTTTTTTTAATGAATCTTCCAATTATTATGATATCGTGATATGTTTTAATATCGTCACATTTGATATGGTTCTCGAATAATGTACAAATAAGTTGTGGTCAAATAAAATAGCTGAATAGAAGAGCCTCTTAAAAAAAAGTGGAGAGAAATAAACGCGCGCGGGAACGTACGTTTTGCAGGTTAATATTATTTGGACTTTAGTACCAAAACAAAACTTTTAGACAAAGCTTACAACAAACAGCTACGTACATTTATTCGAAAAAATAAAACTAATTGTAAAACAGGAAAGCACAAGATAGAGAAAAGTTTTGTTTTGCAAAACCAGAGCTGGTATTCAAAGGACCATATAGTAGTTGGAAGTACTGAAATTAATTTAAAAAAACCTCCACGATTAATAATAGAGCATCCAATCCAAGCGACGGAACTACAAAGCCCGCTTCTGTTCCAAGCCGAACAGTTTTCACCCGCGCTCTCGATTTGTCGAATTACGAAAGCGCGGAAGGGTGGTGGTAGGGGGTGGGAGAGGCATAAGACATAACAGGCGGAAGTGGCGTTGTTCCGCCCTGCGTCGCTCTGTTGTCAAGGTTTCAGGCAGCTGCTCCAGTTGCGCGCTGCTGGTCTGCCCTTCCCGTCTCGCGCTCGAAGAAGCAACGCGCCTCCCCCCCCCTCAATATGGCTTCGGCTGGGGCGGGGATGACCGAGCGCGAGCGGGACGGCTGCCGGGAGCTGTTGGAACTGCTCCAGACCGACGACCTGCTGGCTCTAGCGGACACGGTGACCAGCCGCCTCGTGCAGCCCAGCAACCGCCAAGGTATATTAAGGGGCTAGAGGGACCCGGTATCCTGATGAGAGTTTGAAGGAGGCGTTTGGGGCCTCCGCTGGAAAATACTTCTTGGCTTGAGGATCATTAATTCCAGCCTGGTGTTTCCTTGTGACCACTTATCAGAATGAGATATTCGTTTCCTCACCCCTCCTAAGTAAGGGGTTCTTCTTCAGCTGTGCCAGAAGTATTTTGGCCCTGCGACATCCTTCAGCTGCATTCATACAGTGAGGTTTCTCTCCCGCCTACTGGCGAGGCACAGGTGTTTTGCCATAGAAATCGCCTTATTAACAGATAACCTGGTTTGAAAATAGCTTGAAAACTGACGCCAGGCCCTGTGACTTCTATTCATCAACGATAATCAAGTTTCTTTAAACATCTTTGAAGAAAGGGTGATGGCGGCACATGATGTGGAACAAACATTTATCGGATATCCAATTTCTGGCTGTTGTGGTTAAGGTTAGCCAGAGTAATTTATGGAAAATATATATGATTCTCTATATTTTTGAAGCACTCTTTCCCTAGTATTGTGTTTTGGTTACAGTACCAAAATGCCCATATCTTTTTCAAACATGTTTTAAAAGTAACATTTTTCAAACTAATGTTCCTCTTCTCAGTGTGAAGAGAGTTGTAAAAGCATTGTGATAGGAATTCAAGAATGTAAAGACAATTTATCATTTTGCTAGGGCAGGTTTTTCCTTTTAAAAAATAAGTTGTTTCAATAAAAATCTTACATGGAGAACTATTGCAACTAAAATTGCAGTAGTTTTCCCATCCTGGTACAGAGGGAAAAAACTGTCAATGAAAACATTAGCTGTACATTTGTTTGTAATGTGTTTTTCCTTATAGACTTCTGACAAAATATTTTACTAATTAAATATATTAGCAGATAAAATTAGTGTATTATGCCAATATAAAACCATTTCTTTGTTCAGATACTATTTATAGATCAATGGGAAAGTAATATGCCCCAGATATAGAGCAAACCATTATGATAAAATCATTTTATGCTGGATCTATTGTTACTTGACTGATGATTTCATACAGCTTTCATATAAGTAATAGTAGCACATCTACAGCACATTACAGTATATGTTAAGAGTTGCCTTAACTTGTAGGTAAATAATAATTGAAATATTTGAACAATGTTAAAGTGAGTGGTGTTCATGATCTTGCAATCTTTGAGAACCTTATAAATTCTATTTAATATGCTTATGTGCATAATTAAAAATGCACCAGTTTTATTCAATTTTCTTCTGATTGCCAGACTAAGCAGAAATATTCACTTTCCATTCTATCTTTACAGCCAAAATAAAGCTTCTTAAAATGTTCTTCTCACATTAACGAAAATACACCAAATGAAGTAATAGGTCTATGTTCAAAACAGTAAATATGATTGTCTTGCTTCATTTACAGCAAACTTCAGTTTTTAGAAGTTTGAGAAAATGATAATATGCTATAACAAAGGATCAATAGTATAAATTGCTGATAAGGATTCAGAGTAATGTGTAGTTCTTAACTAATTTTTTCAATGAAATATACACCTTGATCCAGCCCTCTTGTTTCCTAAAAAATAATTCTATGACCGTCTATATCTTTTTAAATTAAGTCTTATTACAAAACGTAATATAGGAAGTTGCTTTATTTGTGTCACATCATTGCCCATCTAAGCCAATATTGATGCATTAATTGCAAGTGGTTTCCAAAAGGTCCAGTCAAGAGTTTTTCTAGACGGACAAAAAAAATGAGCTACAGAATTATGGATTATGAATGGCAGTTTTGTTTCTTGCATTATTGACCAGTTCTTTTGCTAGTGGGGCATTTCATAGGCCATGGGTAACATATTGCTTTTCTCACTAGGGATGATGAGACTTGATTACAGGATTTTTTATTTTTCAGTGGGTGAAAGAGTTCTACATTTTCAGCAAAAATCACAGGAAGTTGATTCTTTAATCCACAATTACTAATAATTATGTTGAACAGATCTTTATAGAATGGCTTTTTCTGTGCTATGTCTTTTGCTAACCTTCCCCCAATATAAAATTCCTGGAGCAGCTTCAGCAGCAAAACTGCCATCTTTATGTTACATATTTATAATTCAGAAATATATTTTCAGAATTTTAGATTTACAATCAAATTGCTAGTTTTCTTTTGCAATAAAATTAACGTTAGGTAATACATCTATTTCTGAATTTGTTTATAGAAGCCATAAATGTCATCTTGCTGTACAGTCAAAGTGCTGAAGAGCTGTTGAAAAGAAAGAAAGTATTTCGAGAGATAATCTTCAAGTACTTGGCAACAAAAGGAGTTATAGTGCCGCCTTCTTCTGAAAAACACCAGCTTGTTTATCGGGCAAAGGAGTACTGGTATGAAGGGCTGAAAATCTGTGCTTCAGAGCAAACATATACTAATCCTAGTATACAGGTGAGGTATATAAATAATATTAGGAAATGCCAAAAAATATTTTTACAATTATATTTAATTATTGAAACAATAATACACTTAAGCTGCTCTTCAGTGGATTTGCAAAGAACATTTGTAATTTCTTTTTTATTCATTGCTGGAGTTCATTGACTTCATCTCTCGGTTGGCAGAGAGGTCTCGGGAGACTTCAATCTACCTTCTATGGGAGTTGGGTCTGAGGTGACCCAAGAGTTCATAGCCACCAGGACAGCCATAACAATATCCAGACCCTGACATTGGACAGTGGTCACACATGGATCTGGTATTTCTATTGGAACAGCGACTATGTGAACTGAAATAGGGGAAGCTTTTGGTGTCTCCTTGTCATGGTAATATCACACCCGGATTACCATGGGATTCTGTGACACTGCCATCCACTGCAAGGAAGTTAAATCTATTAGATTAGTCCATGCCTGGCAATTGATGGACCTTGATGGGTTTCAGAGGGATCTGTGGGTTGTTCCTGCTGCTCTGCTACATGATCCATCTTAAGACATGGCTACCACTTGGAATAAGAGGGCAACTGATGTCTTGATCTGATTTTGGGAATGCAACCTCTAACGTCTTGTGGATCCTGGCAATCACTGTAGTTCATGGAGGACTTAAGTGGGTTGAAATGAAAGAAGAAACATCTAAAGTGTCGCTGGCATTCTATAGGGGTGAACTTGACGCAGGTTAGAGCTGCTAGTAAGACCTACCTTGTGGTAAGAGCAGCAAAGCATCAGTACTTCTCCAGCCTTATTGTGTCCCTGATAGCCATCCTGCTCTTTTGGGTAACACATGCCCTCCTCATGCAGAAGAATTTGTTCAATATCTATTATACAAATTCACTTGAATGTGCTGAGAATTGAATGCTGGCCTTGTTGCAAGTATGAAGAGATACCTGGGCAGGAACCTTACCTGGTTATCTGGGAACTGTTTGAGCCCATCGAGCTGATTAAGTGTACATAGTCCTTAAGACTCTGAGCTCAGCCATCAGCTCTTTAGATCCATGCCCCTGTTGGCTGGTTAAGGGGCCTGGAAAATGTTGTGGAAGTGGGTTCTAGTGGTCATTTGATTGAGAGGATTGTTCCATTACCTCTTTAAAAAGACCATGATTCTTCTTCTTCTTCCCTTCTCAAGAAGTCTTTGCTGGACCTGACTGTATTGGAGAATTTTCTTCTGGTATTGAACCTTCCCTTTTTTGAAAATGTGATTGAGAAGGTGGTTGTGCAATAATTTCAGAAGGCCCTAGATAAATTGGATTATCGATCCATTTCCATCATAATTCAGACCCAGGTACAGGATGCAAATGGCATTGGTTGCATTTTTGAATGATCTCTGGCATGAGCAGGATGAGTTTTGCATCCATCCTTACTCTGCTTGATTTTCTGGCTGTTTTCAATACCATCAACCATGATATCCTTCTGGATCAACTCAGAGGATTGGGAATAGGTGGCATGGTATTGTGCATTTACCTCTTAGGGAGCAATTCTAGTTGGTGATAGGGGAAGAGATCACATCGTTGGCCTTTACTGTGTGGAGTGCTGCTGGGTGAGCTCATCTATTGCCAAGGGGTGAGATGATATCAGTATGCTGATGATAACTAATTATATATCTCTGCCTTTGGCGACCTAGGCAATTTTATGGCTGTCTTCTGCTGCTGCCTAGAAACTGTGAGGGTCTTGATGGGTAATAACAGGCTTCAACTGAACCTTGGCAAGTCTGAATGGCTTTTGGGTCACCAGTTCTAGAACTGTGCCATATTTGGTGCTGGATGAGGTTGCACTGCCCCACATAAACCCTGTGTGCGATCTGGGAGTTCCCTTACACTTACAATGACTGCAGCAGCTGTGAGTCATGGCTAGGAGAGCCTTTATTCAACTTTATTGTGCATCAGTTGCTCCCATTCCTAGATCAAGTAGCTTTACTCACTCATGTCATAATCACCTCCTGGTTGGACTACTGTACTGTGCTTTACATAGCGTTGCTCCTGAAGAGTATCTATAATGGGTACTTATGCTGTTGGTTTTTGCTCCGAGCTTGGCAATTTTGTTGCAAACGTTTTGTCACCATTCGAGGAGACATCGTCAGTGTGTTTTGAATTGATGAAAAATTTGCAACCAAATTGCCAAGCTTGGAGCTCAAACCAACTGCCCAACTGTTTTTGACCTTTAAAGCTCTACATGGGATCACCTTATTTGAGGGGCCACCTCTCTCCAATTACATCTAATTATCCTACTAGATCCACCAGAGAGGTTATGTTGTGGCTCCCATCAGCTGGCGAGCTTCATTTGGTGGGTCCTAGACAGCAGGCCTTGTGGCTTCTGCTTCATAGAACATCCTTCCCACTGAAGTGACACTAGCTTCATCTTTTTTAATGTTCCTGAAGTCCCTTATGACCTGATTGTATCATTGGGCATGAGGACTAGCAAAATATTAATTATCCAGTGTAATTAACGTCTGTTCTTCACCTAATGTTTTTTAAAAATGTTTTATATATCTTTTATGATTTTACTTTTATATTTTTATAGTTTTTAATAATATTAGTGTATGTTATTTTCAACTTTGTTGTATGCCACCCAAAGTCACTTGTTTGTGAGATGGGCAGCCATGTAAATATGACAAATAAATAAAATTGTTCACTCATTTTATTTTTGTTGTTATTGTATCCTCCTTAAATAAAATTCAAAAATGTTAAAAACAAAATAAAACCCTTTTCTTTGTACCTGCTTGTTTTATTAGTTTCTAATAACTATCTTTTCAACTACAGAACAAATAGGATTGATATATAAAGTTGTACTTATATGTAATTCTGAAAAGGTGAAACACATTCTTTTCCTGCCTTGATATTGACCTTTAAAGCCCTACATGGCATGCCTTGATATATTACACACACACATAAACACTATAAAATGTCACTATTAGCAATTAACAGATTAAAAATAAAAATATTCAGGGTCTTCAAATAAATAAGAATATACATAACTCTCAATTTCCTTCAATTAATCATTCACATTCACTCCACAAAATTCACCTAAGGTTCTCTTACTTAATTCTAAATTTTCATAAATGAATAAGATTTTTCAAATTATGTTAAAAAGGTACTGAATCTTAATAACCTGTCTATATATTTTAAAGGTATATTTCATAATTATTTTACTGTGGCCTTAGTAATTTGAAAGAGGTAGATATAGAAAATGTTTGTTTCCTCAATTATAACTCACTAGATTTAGGTATGAAAAACTGCATTTTGCCTTATTAAAACCACTGCTTTTTCTTGGAGAGTCATGTTGAATATTAAAAGATTAAATTAATTCTGATACCAACTGGAAAATACCCAATATAATTGTTTGAAAAGGGTTTTAAAGTAGAATCTTTAAGTTGCTTTCCAAGCTTCTATTTTTTTTTGTCAGAAGTCATAAACATTGACTTCTACAATAGAATTAATTTTAAAAAACTGACAAGTAGTTTTATCAAGTTTTATGTAATATAAGTAAATAGTGGATGGGCAGCAAACATTCTATGAAATCTCACAATTATCCTTAACCAATTTTTAACAAACATGTTTGAAATGTTTTATGAAGTAATTTGCAGTGCATCACACTCTGAATAGAACATAGAAACAAATTATAAAAAGAAACATAAATTCTCCATTTGTTTTATAAAATGGCTCCAAATAAATTATTATTCAGGCCCTTAGGTAGTTCATAAATAAAGCATGTACATTCATAAATACTGTTTCAAAGCAAGGACCGTTTTCCTGTTACCGTTTCATTCCACTTTCTCTGAATTTTTTAGGATCTTTTTTAATTATTTCTTGTTATTTTTATAAAGTAAAAGTGATTATTCTACTTTATGTTTCTTATTTTTCAGCAACAAGAAGATGGAGGAACACGAGATCAAGATGACAACAAAGAGTGTCACAATCTGGCAGAAGAATTTTGTCAGTGGTATTTTAGAATGCTAAACTCTCAGAACCCATTGATTGGAGAACCACAACAAGAATGGGGACCACAACATTTTTGGGGTGATGTAACTCTAAAATTTTGTTACAACACCTCTGAACAAAACATGGAAGAGTACTCAGGTGCAGAATTGGTGAGCCTTCGCTTGCTGTCATTAGTGAAAGAAGAATACCTCTTCCTGAATCCCAACTTGAATGCAGGTGGCCTGAAGTGTACAGTTTCACGATATGGATTAGTTGTGGTAGCAGTAGCTGGCACAGTTCATAGAAGTACTTGTTGTTTGGGAATCTTTGAACAAATCTTTGGCCTCATCCGCTGCCCATTTAGGGAGAATACATGGAAAATCAAGTTTGTCAATCTAAAGATTGTTGGCCAGAATGCCATAGAGCCTGGGACCCATATAGAAAGACCACGCATAAAATACGAGCAAGAAGAACTGCAGGAATTTTATGTGTCCAAGGAACTTGCCTTGATTGAGCCTCAAAAATACTGACCTGTTTTGCAAAATGAGGGAGAAAAGTATGTGGGCCTTGGAAAATACAGCTGGAGAGCATACTCAAAGCATTCAGTAATTTATTTGCTTTTTTTTTTTTTTTTATTTATTTTT
>QLTV01003962.1:983189-997985 GCA_003457575.1 Thermophis baileyi
GTCCTGTTAAAATACAGCTGGAGAGCATACTCAAAGCATTCAGTAATTTATTTGCTTTTTTTTTTTTTAATTCATGCTTTCCTACTACGAGATAATCCTGACTACTATTCATAGAGATTTGCTGCTGGTAATTGTTGGCTTTATTCTTGCCCCCAAATTTACAATTTGAAAAATTACTTTGGCAGATTATTTTCTAAATGAGAAGGGAGGGAAGGTGAGAAGATACTCCTACTTTCCTGTCAACTGCTGCAAAGTACTGATATAGAGGATGTGTGGGAGTGAATAGCCAGAAAGAATCAAGTATAAATGAGAAGCATAAAGCACTGGAGATGTAATATTGTCATCTTGACTGCTTGTAGCTTCCCCTTTTTTCCCCTTTGGGGTAGAAGAATACAGAAGTGTGATGTATCTAAGTTTGCAAGAGATTCTTTTGCCAAAGACTTAATTTTAAGTCTTAGTTAAATAACCTTTCACAGTTTAATCTCAGGGTTGTACAAAACAAAGCATTTTTGATTTTTGATAGAATTTTCTGTTAAGACAGTGACATTATTAAAATGATTGTTTGTTAAATCAGTATACGTGTGAAAAGGTTAGAGCAGTGCTAAATTTAATAGAGGGTTTTCATGGGGAATTTATGAAACAATGTTATTTTCCTTCATAAAATGCTTTGAAATTTGTTATTTGTCTTATCATTTGTTATGTACAACCCTTATTCATGTAGCTATTTACCTATAACAAACATACTTTTAAAAATACAGGACAATTGTGAAATTATAAAAAACAAGCACTTAATTTGTAGCAGTTATTACATCTAGTTTATTTTACTTATACTACTTTTCATTGTTCCTAATAAAAATTGCAATCTTCAGACTAATTATAAAAAGGCAATGTTCTTACTACTTCAGATAATTGTGGAAGAATCAATTCTTCTTACTTACTTCTACTTCTTACTACGGTACTTCAGATTACTGTGGAAAAATCAACAGTGAACAGCATAAAGATAGCTACCAGGTTTTGAAAAATTTGTTCATGAATCCTTAAAAGTAAAAATCAAATATGTGGTGGTATTATAGAATGTAAAATAACATTTTATTTTGTTTTTGGGTTTCCTAAGTGATAAAGATTTAAAAGATACATGTGTCATTACAAATAGAGACTGTATTTTTGAACACAGGTATTTAAGTGCAGTTCTACAATTATCTACAATCGTATATACACAATAGCCTATTGCTAGTAAATAGTTTTTTTTAATATGAGACAATTGTTTTTAACAATACTTTGGTTTAAAATCTGGTAGAGATGTGTCTGCATCCAGATAAAATTTCTTACTGCTGGAAACTGAAACTGAAAGTTGTATTTTCCCACTCTTGCTCCTTTTTAATTTGGATCCTTTTAAAGAGCTTGTACTGACTTATTTTTATCATTTCTTTTTAAATCAAAATAACAATGTAAGAGTTGGAAAACTCTTTGAAGATTATCTAATCCATTTCATGTCTGGTTCAGGAATCTACTCCCACATTATCTTTGTCAGATACATATCCACATCTTGTTTAAATATTTCCAGCTAAAGAAAGTGTACCACCTTCCAATTATTACTATTACATAATTGTGTCTAATATCCAATAAAAATCTATTTCCCTATAATTTAAGTAAATTGTTTGTTGCCTTCTGGGTATGTTCCAATTTGTCAATGTCCTTATTAAAATATGCCCAGAAATATTCAGTACTCTAGTCATCTATACCAACAGACCAACAATGAATCTTAATCTTGATACTGTACTTATATCAATAAGCCTATGGTTATATTTGTATTTGTATTTGTATTTGCTTTTTTTTTTTTTGCTTTTTTTTTTTTTTGCAGCTGCATCACTGTTGTCTCATATTGTAGGAAGATAAAGACATTGCACATACATTCTTTTATTTTTCCTTCCAGCAAGTCTGTGGAGTATCTGTCCCAAATCACCTGGTGAACATCGGTGAACGAGAGTGGACGAATCTGGATCCCACGGTGCTAGTCTAGTATCTAACCTCTACATCAGTGTTTTTCAACCTTTTCACAGATTGTACCACTTTTAGGATATGGCAATATTCGAGTACCATCAGTCGCTTAGCAAGATGTCAAAAACTTGACACCCCCCCCAAAAGGAAAAAAGTGATAAAGTACAGGTAGTCCTCGACTTACAACAGTTCGCTTAGTGACTGTTCAAAGTTACAATGGCATTGAAAAAAGTGACTTCTGACCATTTTTCACAGTTATGACTGTTGCAGCATCCCCAGGGTCATGTGATTTATATTCGGATGCTTGGCAACTGATTCATATTTATCATGGTCGCAGTGTTTCAGGGTCATGATCCCCTTTTGCAACCTCCTGACAAGCAAAGTCAATGGGGAAACCAGATTCACTTAACAACCGTGGTACTAATTTAACAACAGCAGTGATTCACTTAACTAATGTGGCAAGAAAAGTCATACAATGGGACAAAACTCATTTAACAAATTTCTCACTTAGCAACATAAATTTTGGGCTCAATTGTCGTAGGTTGAGGACTATCTACACCCACTTACCACGCTATTAATCGGAAACTGACAATCTTTGCACTGTTCCATTTCCTTCTCTTTCCCCATTGTCATTTTTTTCTCTCCCTTTCCCCCCAAAACCACCACCTTTTATATCCTCTCCTCTCCCCCCCCTCCTCCTTGGTGCAGCTCCAGCTGACTCCACTCCCCAAGGCTACACGCTGCTCCCAGAAGCACCAATCAGCTGGAGCCATGCGCTCCGATCCTAGATGCTCAGCAGAGCCCTGGCAACACCGCAGCTCCAGCTGACTCTCCCACAGGCCTGTGCAGCGCTGCCACCACTTCAACTCATCGCCCTGCTACATTTTTACACTTTTTTAACATTTTTTTTAAAAAAAATGCTTTTCAACCCTTCGTACATGTACCACCTGCCAGGTACTGAAGTACCACCAGTGTTACGCATACCATGGGTTAAAAAGCACTGCTTTACACCATACTAGCTCTCAAATTTGTAATTTGAAAATTTGTAAGGTATTTATATTCATGTTGCTGAAATCTCCCCATTGATCTAGTTTATCAAGATCTTCCTGAATCTTGGGATAGTCCTTGGAGGTCTTTGCTGTTCCATCACTCCTCCCATCTTTCTGTTGATCCTTATTAAGTAGATTTATAATATGTTGAACAATACATGGTATTGAACAGTACCTTGTAATATGCTGCTTCACACTTCCTTTTACCTTAATCCGAACCATTGATACAGTAGAAATATTGTACTTGTTGGGTACAATATAATTGTACAGTCTGCTCTATCTTAATAGCGTTGCAGACCAGCTCATATTTTTCTTTTTTTCTCTATTAAGATAATGTGGAAGACTTTGCCAAATGTTCTGTTGAAATCACACTATTCACCACATTACCGTGGTTAAGTAAACCATTCACTCTACCAAAAAAGATCAGATTTGTTCAGCATGACATAGTTTGGATAAGCTTGGTTGTGTCAAATAATGCATTATTTTTAATCGTTAAAAATAATCTGTTCCAAAGTTTTACTAGATAACATTAGTTTTGTAAATTATGTGGGTTCTTTTCACTCCATCAGCTTTTTGAAGAGAAGAGCTGTGAAATGACATCTGCATATTCCTTCAAGACTGATGTAACTGAGTTGGTTCTGTAGAAATTCATTCATGGTAGCTCAGTGCTTCCATATCTTTACTCAGCTTGAATTGCCAGTTCCTCTTGGTATAAATTGTTCTGCTTAAGCCTACTTGAGCCCAATTGCCATCTGTTCTCAAACTAGAAATTCAAGAACACCAATTTCTCCCTATCTGTCACCATCCTTTCATCTTCTGTTAACAGCAGGCCCTCAATTTGCTTTTTCTTCCATTACTACTGGTACAATCAAAAAAGATGCTTTTTATAGTCTTCAGTTTTTCTTTAAACTGTTTTTTTTTTATGTTTAAGCTCTTCTAATTTGATTTCTGAAAATATTAGATTCCTTCTGGTTTACCTTAGTTCTATCTTACATTCCTTTATGCTTTTTAGTTCCAAGCTCAGTAGAAAGCTCTCTATATAAAACTGCAGTAGTATTTTAAGCTGTTCCCCATGTGTTTTTCTTATTTGAATAGTGTACAGTAGTATTTCCAGTATCTTATTTTTGAGAAATTCCTAACCCACCTGCACTTTCTTTAAAAGGATTTCTGTCCATAAGATCCCACATAGTGCCTCTCTAAGTTTCTTGTGCCTGGTTCAGAAATTATTATGCATGTATGCTTCTGCTCAAAATGAACTTTCTTTAGAATCTGGCAGCCATGACATGATCACTTTCTCCTAGTGTTCCACTGTTTTTACTTAATCAATTAACTCTTCCATATTAGTTATCAGATCTATGCAAGGCAGTTCTCTTGTCAGTTCCTCAACTTTTGAAAAATGAAACAGATTTTTTTGTGACCATGCAGTTTTGGCAGACTTGGCTTTCCAGATAGTTGAAATCTCTCTTCCCTAAAAGTTCTATAATCTAGTACAGAAGGGCATTTATCCGTCTTCATCCTGGCTCGATTATCTATAGAGCAGTAATTTCATTGATATTTTCCTCTCCCCTTTATTCTTACCTGAATGCTCTTTGCTGGACTTTTATGGTCAAATTCCTAGATCTTTACATGAAATGTTTCCTTCACAAATAATGCCATTTTTGTCAAAGGAGGCCTATTCATTTTGAATTTGGTATACCCTTCAACTCTTGCATTTAAGTCATGAATGTCATCCTGCCAGTTTTCAGTAATGACTACTAAATCATATTTGCGTTTCTGAAAGAAAATGTTTAATTCTTGCTGCTTGTTTTCCATACCCTAAGAATTTATACTGAAACACTGCAAATATTGGATCATGTAACTTGACATATTCTTTCCCATGTATGCATGCTCATTATTGGTGCCTCCACTACCTGTGTATTACTGTTAGTCTTCTCCCCAACACTTACTGTCACACTATTTTCTGGGCTATCCCTCCCTTCAGGTAAGTTTGCCAGGTACTACCTAATCTTTTTTTTTTGTACAGGTAGTCATTACGACCACAATTGAGCCCAAAATTTCTGTTGCTAAGTCAGATGGTTGTTAAGTGAGTTTTGTCCTGTTTTACAACCTTTCTTGCCACAATTCTTAAGTAAATCACTACAGTTAAGTTAGTAACATGGTTGTTAAATGAATCTGCTTTACCCATGACTTTGCAAGGAGGTCACAAAAAGTGGTCACATGACCCCGGGAAACAGCAACCATTCTAAATAGAGTCCCTTGGGAGTCCCTTGGGAGTTGGGCGGCATACAAATTTAATAAATAATAATAATAATAATAAATATGAGTCAGTTGCCAAGCATCTGAATTTTGATTATGTGACCCCAGGGATGCTGCAAGGTCTTAAGTATGAAAAATGGTCATGTCACTTTTTTCAGTCCCACTGTAACTTTGAACTGTCACTAAATAAACTGTTGTAAGTCGATGACTACCTATATTTCCTAATCTGCATGAGATGCAGCTGTTCTCTTTCTAGGAGCCTCTCCTAAAAAAAAACCCCATTAGTATTCAAAGGATCCAGACCATTTGCACTGGCACTATACGCATACTGACTTTTTTTTCTTGCAGTATTTGCTCACTTCTTGGGCTCTGTGCTGACCTAATATAGTCTGCTTGTGTACAATAAAAAATAAAAGGCAAAATACTTTTGCAAAACTGCCTGGATCAATTACTCAGTTGAAGTAATGGTAGAAAAAGGTTGTACAGTTCTTGCTATGTTTAACTCAAGGGCAACTTTACTTTTTCCTAGTCCCTGATCACTCAATCTACTAGGCAAATTCCATCCTGCCACAAACCAATCCGGTAATCCTCTCCTCCATCTACGCCAATCAATAGGATGGGGGAGAGGAAGGCACAGAGGTTAAGAACTGTATTTTATTTCTAAATGGGTAATGTGTGAATCACAAGAAGAGGTAATGCTAATGTGGAGCTCATTTAGCACATGACTTATTCATACAATCAAAAATGGCGAATGCATTTTAGTGAGGGAGGGGAAAAAGACTCAGAGTGTATTGCCAAAGCCATTTTGAAAGAATACATTCATTCTGGATAGTGTGGGTATAAGACAGTCCCAGAGGATTTCTCTGTTAAATGTGTTGACTGTTTTAGATTGCCTATGAATAAATCATCAATGTTAGAGAGAGAGCACCACCTTGAGATTCACCTTGTGTTGGTTTCCCCCCCCCCAGCTTGTTTCTTCTGATGCCTTTTTAAAAATATGAAACGGTGAATAGATGCAAAATGACTTCCTCTTGTGGTGGAGGTGCTCATAGGAGTAAGTCGTGTCAAATACATGTTTTGAAAAATGAAGAAGAATTGAATATCTTATCTAAAAAGGCGGGAGGAGAGACCAGAGATGCATTTCTTTCATGCATGCAGGAAAAAGTACTAATCTTGCTTTTGGAACAGAGAACTGCTATTGAACCCATTCATCAATAATGCAAGTGCTATATATTTCCTCGGTCCCGATTACCTCTATCAGATGGAGACGATTCACCTGCCATTGATAAAAATTGAACTCAGCCTTGCTGTTTTTGAAAGCTAGCCTTCTCCCAATTGGTCAATGATGTCAAGCTGTGATTTAAAAAAAAAATGAAAAAAAAAAGACCTGTATTGGTGCTAGAGTATACTGTACAGGGAAATATTATCCATGACAGCTGTCAGAGAAAAAAATGAGAGCGAGCTGGCTGACAACAAAATTTCAACTGACCTGTTAACTAACCCCTGTCTGAGAATCTGGATCCCTATAAGCTTAGAATTCAGACTGAAATAGAGAGCACCGGGATGACAAAAGAATAGCCCACACACTTTACCTGACTACAAATTGTAACAATCATATGAGTGGGAAGATTGGAACGGGAATTGCTTTCCTTCAGCACCTGTTTGCCTATATTTACACTCACTCGAAATAAGAAAAATAATGTAATTATATTGTAAGAAAAATAAGGACATTTGATTGATCAAATGGAGCACGATATACAAGCGAAGTGGCCATCAGAAGACCTGCTGCATAAATATCTTTACATTTGGTAGTTATTGGCTAAAATAGTCACATTGCTACCCAAAAGTTGACAAGATGTTGGGAAAATTTTATTTGTGGCTTGTTAGGTATTTTAGAAATAGGGAAACTACCAGTGATGCAGACTATAAGAATGAAAGACCATGTAAAGAAATACACACCAATAGTTTAGACTTTTAATTGTTTGACTTCATTATTGAGCATTCACACCCACACCTATATCCTATATCTATTTATGGCAGTGTTTCTCAAACTTGGCATTTTTAAGATGTGTGGACTTCAACTTTAAGATGTGTGAACTAAGAAGTTCACACATCTTAAAGTTGCCAAGTTTGAGAAACACAGTTTTATGGCTTGTTGGATTGTAAGGTACACTCAACAGGTGCATTGCCTGGAAATGATTCTAATTTTCTTCTCTGCCTCAAGCAACCAAGTATCTTGGCTATGCCTGAAGTAGTCGTTGGATAGGAGTCCTGGTGTCACAGCGGTTAGAATGCAGAATTGCAGGCTAACTTTGTTCAATTCTGATGGGCTCAAGATTGACTCAGCCTTCCATCCTTCTGAGGTTGGTAAAATGAGGACCCACATTGTTGGAAACAATATCCAGACATTGTTAAAGTGCCCAGAGAGTGCTGTAAAGCACTATGAGATGATATATACAGTAAGTCTAAGTGCTATTGCTATTTGGATTAAATAGTAAAACCTAGAGAGTCTTCAAGAATAGCTTTAAATCTCTTTAAAGCTAACATAGTATAATTCTAGTGAATATAAAACAACACTGACTCTGTATAGGAAGGATTGCAGTTAACATGCCATATTTAACTGTCATGAAAACCTCTGGATGTGAAAGAGGCCACTTAGACATCCAGATTCATTTGAACCTGCAAGCAGTGATAAAGGTGATTCCCCAGAGACCACAGGTTAAAAAAAGTAATTGATACTTAAAATTGAGATCCACTTCTTTTCTTGGCATATGTGTTCATTATACATTCATTTTCATCTGAGATTGTGATGATATGACTGAAGTTTATTAACAGTGAGACAAGCATGTGAAGCATTGAAAGTGACATGTTAGTTTTCCATTTATGATAAACTTAGGAAGTCAAGCTATATGGAATCAGATTGCATAGCCTTATATTTCTCTTCCAAGGGTGGAGTCCCACTTTTATTTTAAATTTTATTTGGAATCTAATTATGTTGTAATATATTCAAGCATAATTTTGACCTAAATTGGGACTAGTCCATTTAAACTACATTTGTCTATTTTAAATATATTATCTTAAAATGCTAAACATAATTATGGTCTTTTAATATAAGTTATAAGGAAATTTAAATAGATGAGGGAGGCAAGTGAGAACAAAATCTTTAACTGAAGGCTTTGCTTATTTATAGTAATAAAGAAATGACAAACAGCTGAAGAGGTTAGGAACATACTGTCAAGGAGAAAATCTATTTGGTCACTAAGATGTGATATCTACTGGAGAGCACATAACTAAAGAAATGAAAAATCAAATTATCCCATATTTAATGCATTGCAACAATTGAACAGTAGAGTAGCTGTCAAACATTTTGAGTATAACGGTAAATTTCCCTTAAAAGCCAATTCAGTGGCTGTTTGGCTAAAGAGAAACAAATGCAACAATATAAATGTGTGTTACAAATATGTTTGAAATGGATTTTCATCTTATTTGGAAGATTTATATAGTCACTCAGGCCACATAGTCAGTACTCCAGCCAATGTACATGAAATAATCTTCACTCCTAAAATAATGCAATAAAAATGACAAAATATCAACAACAGACAAAATCCATAAGCCAGTATCTCAACTACATCATAATTCCACCCAGAAGATGGGCTCATCTATCATTCTGGGCCAATGTCCAGAGACAAAGACAAGGTTTTAAAGCTTTCCTGAAAGCTAAGAGCATTGAGGTCATCTGAATCTCAAGGTGAGGCAGGGGGAGCTTGATCAGAAAGGCAGGTTTCATAAGAGAAAAGGCTTCCTTGTTAGGTCCCATCAGATGACATTGCCTCAAGGAGGTGCCTAGAACATGCCCATCCTGTGAGAGTACGTGGGAAGGCAGAAGTAACCATAAACACAGGTTGTTCTGCAAATATCTAGTAGGCTTTTGATTCAATGTTCATTTTAGATGCATTAACTGAAACAAATACTAGCTGCCATCATAACATTAGGTGGAGTTATGGTGAAGACAAGCCTTTCATTAAGCCAATGTCAAGCAAGATATGGATTCAGTAGAAATCTCACATGTCCATCTCTATGCTGGTAATGCTAGTAATGCTAGTGAAAGTACCGTATCTAATATTGGAGAGCAGGAGGAGTCATCTGAATGATGGAAATGTACTGTAAGTGTCCTATTGAGATTATCAACAAAATGCAGTGTCAGATATTGGACTCAATTCATCTGAAGCTGAACACACTGAAGTCTACTTTACTAAGTATGTTAAATATATACACAGTGTGCTTAGCATTATTTCTCATTAAGATCTATGGGGCTGGAAACCCATTAGCAAAATAAAACATGGATTTTGTAAACAAAAAGTACTGGGTTCAATTTTCATAATCCCCAAGTAAATTTTTAATACTCTCTATAGAATTCCATGCTTTGAGGTAATAAAAGATATGATGTTCTATTTGTTTTATGGTGGTACAATTGGTTTTAATGATGTTTACACAAATTGGTGGTAGCTTTGCATGTTCCAGGCAGATATTTCCTCCATCATTTTGGAAGGAAGTTTTCATTGTATTGGAAACTCTACTCCAAAATAAAGAACAGAAACAAATGCACCCGAAGTCTCATGCAATTAAATATGTTGCTTCACTGCTACAGTATTATTCAATTCAGATACAGCATCAGAAGCTGTTCCAAACCGCTTGGGTATATTAGACAATTTTGCCTTTTTCCACCTCTTCTGTGAGATACAACTTGATATCAATAGATCCATTAGAGTTTTAAGGGAAATTCCCGTAATTGCCACTGTGTGGAGGTGTTGCACCATAATCCATTAAGAAATGAATTGTGTGCTCATGCAGCAGTTGAAGTGTCATCATCCAAAGTGATTTTTCCCATCAATTCTGTCTTAGTTTCTCATAAAAAGCTTTACCTTCATCTTATTGAACTAATATATTTGTTAACACAGAATAGAGTACTAATGGAAAAATCTATAGTTCACCTTTAATCTGTTTGTAAGTACTGGTAGTGAATCCACAATCATTTATATGCATGGGATTATGTTAGTATTACTGTAAATTGAAAAGATGGGAAAATATATATGTATTTGTTCTCATGCATATGCGAACTGAAATGGTTAATATTTCAGTGTTGGTTTATTTCTATCAGTTCAACTTTTTATGCATTCCTTATGGATTTATTTTCTGACAAGTTTCCCTCAAGAATTCTGTATGTGTGCTTTGAGAGACTGAGGACAGTGGTGATGGTCAGTAGAAGCAGCATACTGAATGTAAATTGGTCTTACATTTGAACAAGTAAAGTGCTGATGATAGAGCGTATTCTTATTAAATATTTATTTGTATGCAAATCAGGGTCAGCATAATGACATAGAAGCAATGACACTTCCCCCCATCTGAGAACAACAACAAAAGCAGGTCACCATTATCACTATATTGTTCAAGAGTGGAGTAAAGGCAACTTTTCAGTGTGTGTGTGTGTGTGTGTGTGTGTGTGTGTTTTATTCATTCTGTTCTCCTTTGAGTTTGTAGTGTTCAAATAGTAAAGCCACTTTCATGTTAGATATCGATGCCAATTTGAAAGTAACTTAATATCAGCAATGTCGGAGAACTGAACCTGATTGATTTCTGGCTCAGCTGCAGAGTAGATGAATTTGCAGCAAAGTTTTTCTTTCACAACAACTTTTGTATTTTCTTTTGTAATGCTTAGAAATGTTGCAACTCCACAGAGTTTCCCGTTGGAAGGAATGTCTGCTTTATTCTACTTTCTGGCTCCTGATCTTCAGATGTCTCATCAATTCCTTCATGGGAAATGTTGACTCGGCACCTTTGCAACAAAAATCTTCTCCACCTCCTCTTCCTCCTGTGCCACAAAACAATATGTACGAGGGATATATGTGATGTTAGCCATTTAATTCTTTTAATTTCATTTTTCTATGGAATGAGCATGAGGACTTCTTTTCTTCTTCTTCTTCTTCTTCTTCTTCTTCTTCTTCTTCTTCTTCTTCTTCTTCTTCTTCTTCTTCTTCTTCTTCTTCTTCTTCTTCTTCTTCTTCTTCTTCTTCTTCTTCTTCTTCTTCTTCTTCTTCTTCTTCNTCTTCTTCTTCTTCTTCTTCTTCTTCTCGTGATGCCTTGTTTGCTTCATAATCTTTGTTCCTGGATTTGGCATTACAAGCAGTGATGCAGATGACTATAGCTAATATGAATCTAACTTTAAAAACAGTGGCGGTATGGAATGGAACTTAATTAACTATTTAGCATGCAATCAAATGATTTACGTAAACTTGTTTTATTCTTAAAGTACAGCAGAGGTGGGTTCCTCCCGGTTCGGACTGGTTCACCCGAACCGGTAGCAACCCGCTGGTGACGTCACGGAGCCGGTTCGGTCAGTGCCGGTCTGTGGACGCCACCATCTATTTTTTGGAATTTTGGGGGGGGGGATTTTTTTTGCGAATTTTTTTTTAAACATTTTCTTCTGCGCATGCGCAGAAGCCAAGTTGCCGGCACTGCGTATGCGCCGGCATCTTGTTTTCAGGTGGTTTTTTTTTTTGGGATTTTTTTTGGAATTTTCGGCACTGCGCATGCCCATGGGGTGCGGCCACGCGGCTCGGGAGGAAGTGAACTGGCAGCGAGGTAAGTTAGAACCCACCCCTGAAGTACATGTATCAACTTTTTTCTCATTACACCTAAACAAGATAATCTACAGTACACTGAAGTCAATAAGCCTTTTATGTTTTCTAAAACTGTATTCCAGTAGAAGCTGAAATGGAGAACAATAATTGTTCATTATATTCAGTAGAGATTCTGTAGATTACATGAAATATAAAAGCATACCATTGATATAGTCTAAATATTTTTTTCGCTGATGTTTTAATTTATTTTATTACACATCTAGGGATGTTTTTCCTCCTTCAAATTCCATAATATCATTATTTTATTATAAAGATTCACTTACCTTTGAATGCTATATTTGGGAGGGGGAAATGTACTGAAAATAGGTTAGAACAATTACAAAATTAAATTGGATTTCATCTAATTAAAATTTAATTTATTTAAGTACAGTTAATATGATTACTTTCCATCTATTAAATAATTTCCCAGTTTTTGTACTAAAAAAACTATTTGATGAGAACTTTTGGAGAAGCTTCCACCGAAGTTTTTGGGCCTCACACAAGACTTTGGAGAAATGTAATTCTAAAAGTTTTGGAATTATTTATCTCAAAACATCTTCCAGGATTTTTTTTAAAAAAAGCTATTTTTGCACATTTTTGTAGGCTGAGAAAATGATTTCAATTTCTGGATCTTCCTCTTGCCATTCCTGAAGTCTCCTAGGAACCATTGGCTACTTTCTATGGGGGTTTTTTCTCCTTCATCTTTCTTCTCTAAATGGAAGAACAAGTTTCAATTCTCCCCAGATTCTTTGATGGGCACCACCTTTGTGCAACATGCTGTGGACCAATAAACAACCCAAATTATTGGCCCCACCCATTTGGGAATCCAAGGAGGTGGCAAAAGTTATGCTGGTAAGCCTTAATTGTTTGATGGGGTACACTTTTTGCATCTCTCCTGTACATTTATTTTTATCCTTTTCTTGTTCCTGGATTAATTGCTACTACTTCTAATCCATTGTTTTATAATGCTGGATTAAGCCCAAGTGTTTATTCAGAGCCATGGAGACTTCAAAGGCCAGCCCCTAGGTTCTTGAGGACTGGAAATAATAGAAACTTTCACCCTGTTGCCTAATTACATCATGAAGTCTGTATCTTTTTCTTTCCACTTACATGACTTTGACCATCAGATTGTTTCTAGATATGGATTATGCCCATGTCTTTGAGGACCTGACCTAATTGTACTCTCACCAACAGACCCCTGCTAGACTTGATTATTTTGTTTGTTTGTTAGACAATGTCATCGATGCAATGTGTCAGAATCATGTATAAAGTGATTGGGTTTACTAATGTATACTGAAAACATTAATCTATGTTTGTTGGTATTGCTTTAAATGTATTGTAAGCTTGTTAACTGTTATATAAGGAGAACAGGCTAGCTTGAGTCAGACTGACTGCCTGATAAACTAAAGAGAGTTCGTTTCTGCTCATGCTCCTGATAATGCTACAGAACTACAGAAAAACTACAGACGCTCAAGGATTCTTCTATTATATTTCTGTAGAAGATTTATCTGCTAAAGATTAATAGCTAAGTGCTAAAGTCTTATCTTCGTGTTAATATTTTTTGTTCTGGACATTGTTAGTTTAAGCAAGTAAATTATTTTTGAACACTTTGAAGATCTTTGTTTTATTGACTCTATGATATCAAACTGCAACCCCACATTCTGATGCATATACTCATTTCCTTAACACAATGAAAATGAGTTTGTGCAAATCTCCGGGAGACAGTGGAGGCGTGCTGTGGTCCATGGGGTCCTGAAGAATCAGACATGACTTAGTGACTAAGTCTTTGTTTGTTTTCTGTAAGAATTTGGATTGATCTATGACAATATAAAACATTTTATTCACATCACTTGGAATTTTTATATAATTAAAGAATTAGAAGGCACTTTAGAGGTCTTTGGATCCAAGCTCACTGGTCAGTTCAGGAATTCAAAGTAAACTCTCCTGACAGATCACTGCCCAGCCTCTATTTGCATGCATCTGCAAAAGAGGAACTAGTTTTCTTTCTGGATAATTAATCTACTGCTCTACTTTAAATACTAATATTTTAATGTTTTAATATTTTGTTTTCCCCTAACAGTCAACCAAACTCTGACTTCTTGCAATATAAGACCATTATTGTTGACCCGAACTCTGGGTCTCTGCTCTTTTATATTATACTCTTCTTGCTACATATATTAATTTTTATAGGCACATTATGATTTAATTTAAGAATTTATGTTTAATAAGTAATGGAAATGGATACTAACTGCGGAAGGCTCTTCAATGGAAAAATTATATAAAAATCCAAGAAGTTTTGTCTTTTTAGTGCCGTGTTTGGCTATAATGAGAGATGATGATGTTGTTGTTTAATCACTAAGTCATGTCTGATTCTTCAGGACGCCATGGACCATGTGGTTGTGGTTCACATCTTCAAAAAAGGAAAAAAAACAGACCCAGGAAACTACAGACCAATCAGCCTAACATCAATACCCGGGAAGATACTGGAAAAGATAATAAAAAAACAGATCTGCCAACACCTAGAAATGAGTAAAGTAATAACTAGCAGCCAGCACGGGATTGTTAAAAACAGATCATGCCAAACCAATCTTATTTCATTCTTCAACATAGTGACTAAATTAGTAGACCAGCAAAATACTGTGGACATAATATACTTAGACTTCAGCAAGGCATTCGACAAAGTAGACCACAACCTACTTCTTCGTAAGCTAGAAAAAAGTGGGATAGAAAACTTCACCACCAGATGGATTCGCAACTAGCTGACAAACCGTACTCAATGAGTAGTTCTTAATGGGTCTAAGTCTACATGGAGAGAA
>QLTV01003964.1:19900-32467 GCA_003457575.1 Thermophis baileyi
GTGATTACTTAAAACAACCTTTCCACTTTAGGCACCTTCCTGATGGTTGACTTCAGTTCTGAGAAATCTCTGCAATGACCACACTAATTGGTGAATTCTGAGAGTTGAAGTCCAGACATCTTAAGAGTTGCCAAGCTTGAGAGAGAGACTATTCTGGATGGTAGGCATAATAAGTCAATGTGGGCAGGCAGATTCTCTTAACGGCCACATGATTCACTTAACAGTCTTGGCAAAAAGTTCACAAAATTGGGCACAATTCACTTAACAGTTGTGCTTAGCAATGGAAATGATTTGGTCTCCGTTGAGGACTACCTGTAGCTGGCTTTGTGTAAGCATGTCATGGGCAGGCTGTCATCTTCCATTGTAATGTGGTTTGTTTGGGGATGTACACCAAGATTTAAGATTTGGTAGGTTGTGTGAATCCAGCTTTTTGTAGAAATGGAAGTCAGTTTTGGCAGAAAGGCAGGGTACCAAGACTATACTCTCCTGGTATGAAATTTAGCTCTAATGGATGAAGGAAGTTTAGTCTTTGGAAGGCACTTTGGGGGAAACTTTTTTTCCTCTGTGATTAAAAGCAAATTGATTTACATTGCAGGAGGTGTGGAGCAATATTTAGATTAGATTAGAATTCTTTATTGGCCAAGTGTGATTGGACACACAAGGAATTTGTCTTTGGTGCATATGCTCTCAGTATGCATAAAAAGACAAGATACATTCGTCAAGAATCATGAGGTACAACACTTAATGATTGTCATAGGGTACAAATAAGCAATCATCCAAAGCAAACAACCAATTGGAAGCTGAACTAACTGCAAACAAAATATTTGTTTTTAGTACCAACCCACAGTGGCAAAATGAGTATGACATGTTGGTGGTAAATTATCCATCCAATTATCATTAAAAAGAAGTATTGTTTTCCAAAAACTGTGGATGCATAATTTGAGCCTTTTTGGAGTGCTTTCTTTCACAGATTGTTCTGTGTATATCTGATTGCCATGTACATTATTTGTTATTTATTATTATTTTGGTTGGGTTTGAAATATTCTTCGTGCCAGGGTTCTGAACAATGCCCTAATAAAATTAAGAGCCATTTATTCTCAAGCCATTTAGCAAGAAAAATCCACTTGTTTATTAGGAGCACCATGTCGGCATTACCTAGGTCCGTGATGGCGAACCTATGGTACGCGTGCCAGAAGTGGCACACAGAGCCATCTCTCTGGACACGCCAGCCATTGCCCGTTGCTCTTCCGGGTTCCGGCGCACACATGCACGCTGGACAACTGGTCTTTGCATGTGTGGGAGCGCCGGAAACCGGAAGAGCAGCTCCCTGGCACGCATGCGCATGCTGGGAAGCTGAGCTTCTGGTTTCTGGCGTGTGCATGCGCACTGGCCAGCTGGACTTCATGCACGCCTGCACGCCAGAAACTGGAAAACCAGGTGACCGTCGCACATGAGCATGCTGGAAACTGGAAGCTCAGCTTCCTGGTGTGCACATGTGTGCCAGGGAACTGCTCTTCCGGTTTCTGGTGCTCCCCCATGCGCGTGCACTCTCCCATTTTGGCACTCGGTGCCGAAAAGGTTCACCAACACTGACCTAGGTGAAGCCAGCTCTGGTATCACCCAATTCGTGCCTTGCCTATGACCCTGTTTCCCCCTCCCCCCAGAGTGTGTCACCAATCACATTCCCCAATGAAGCAATTTCGTGGGTCATAGAAGTCACTCCCTCCAGCCATTGCGGATCTCCATGGAGATGGCCTTGACTTCGGTCGGCTAGGCTGTGTCTTGTTTTGACTGAGGTGTGAATTCCTTGGTGCAGCTGCGAGGTGCAATTCCCATCCCCCTGCCTATGGCAACTGTGGAGCAGGTCAGGAAAGCTTCGCGAGTTGACATTCGATTTCCCTCACTTCCTGAAGGCAACCTGTGCGAAGCAAAAACAATTTGAGTACAGGTGTATCACTTAAGCCCCCCCCCCCCGGTTTGGTTGGGTTCTGTTCATGGAATCTGGCTATGAGGCGGTTACCTTCGATGTTTCTGCTCTTTACCTAGGATGCCTCTGATAGCGGGTAGCCCTTCCACTTGATTAGGTATTGGAGTTGCCCCCTGTGCCACCTAGAGTCGAGGATGTGTTGTACCTCATAATGGGTTTGCCTCCCTATGACCACTGGATCTGCGGCCTCACGGGGTGGTGATCTCAGGGTCAACCCGACCACATGTTTTAAGAGGCTGCTGTGGAATATCGGGTGTATTCTCCCCAGCAGTCAGGCAGCTTCAGTTGCACCGTGATCGGGTTGATAATCTTTACTATGGGGAACGGCCCCATGAACTTAGGTCCCAGATTCTTGCTGGGAAGCTTTAGCCTTAAGTATTTTGTGGATAGGTAGACCTTCTCCCCCACTTGGAATGGGCGTTGTGGGGCTCGGTGTTTGTCTGCCTGTTGCTTATAGGTCTGCGCCACTTTAGCTAGTGCTTTCTTGACATTTTCCCATGCCGCTTTTAGCGTTGACAGCCAGACGGTCAAACTGACTGAGGAGGGGGGTTCCCTTGGGTATTCCAGCATTGGGACAAAGTCCATACTGCTTACTACCTCGAAAGGGGTTAACCCCATGCTACTGTGAACCGCATTATTGTAAGCAACCTCTGCGAATGGCAGAAGGTCCGCCCAATTGGACTGTTGGTAGTTCACGTAGCAACTCGGGTACTATTCTACCATGGCGTTAACTCTCTCCACCCCGCCATTGGTGCTCGGATGAAAAGCTGAGCTAAGGCCCTGGGATGACCCAATGGACTGCAAGAACTCTTAGCCGTGAATTGGACTCCTCTGTCCGAGATGATTCTGCGTGGTACTCCATGCAGGCAATAGATATGCTTCAGGAAGAGTTTGGCTAGCTGGTGGGCTGAGGGTAGTCCTCTGCAGGGTATGAAGTGTGCCTGCTTGGAGAATAAGTCAATCACGGTCCAAATAACTGTGTTCCCCCCGCTCTTTGGCAGCTCAACTATAAAGTCCATTGCAATTTCCTCCCATGGTCTCATTGGCTCTGCCACCTGTTGCAGCAACTAGGGGGGTCTTCCTGGTCTCCTTTTCATAGTGGCACAGATGGTGCAGCTTTTTACATAACTGTCTATGTCTTTTTTCATGCCAGGCCACCAGAATTGTCTCCTCACTAGGTGTAAGGTTTTTAGGAACCCAAAGTGGCCCACCAATTTGACATCATGGCTTCTCCGGAGGATTGAGGTGCATAGGGACTCGGGGACACAGAGTTTCACCCCCTTCCATGCTAGGTCCTCCCTTTTTGTCAAGGTGTGTTGGTTGTCATGGAACCATGGGTCTGCTTCCAGTTCGGTTTTGAGTTTCGAAGTTAAATCACTTGCAAGTCGGTCTTGCCGGTTGCGGCGTTGTTGGCGGGTGGTCACTTGGGCCGCGGTTTGGGTAAGGGGGATGATGGTGTCTACTACCTCCTTCTGCTCACATTTGTATTGGGGCATGCAGGAGAGGGCGTCAGCTAGGAAATTCCTCCCCCCCGGGATGTGTTTTAGCATGAAGTTGAATCGGTTGAAGTATTGAGCCCAACGGACTTGTTTGGGAGATAGTTTCCATGGGGTCCTAAGGGCCTCCAGATTCTTATTGTCAGTCCAGACTTCAAATGGTTTCTCCCCGCCTTCCAAAAGGTGGCGTCAGTTTAGTAGTGCCCATCTTACCGCAAAAGCCTCCTTTTCCCACACTGCCCACCGTCTTTCCGTATCAGTGAGTTTACGGGAAGTATAGGCACAAGGCTGTAGTTTTCCCTGGCAATTTCATTGGAGTAAAACGGCTCCTACTGCCACGTCGCTGGCATCAGCTTGGATGATGAAGGGTTGTTCGGGGTCGGGATGTTTCAGTACAGGTTCTTTTGCAAACAGCTTTTTTAGTGTTTCAAATACCTCTTGGCAAGTGAGGTCCCACTGTAGGGGTTGCCCAGGGTGGGGCTTCGTCCCTGGACTCCCTGTTTTTAGAAGGTCTGTCATGGGTTTGGCAATTTTCGCAAAGGAGGGGATGAATTGCCTGTAGAAGTTTGTGAATCCCAGGAAGCTTTGTAGTTGTCTGCAGGTGCGAGGGGGCTGCCACTCTAGGACGGCTTGTACTTTGGCTGGATCCATTTCTATCCCCTCGTTTGACACTCAGTAGCCCAGGTAGTCTAGCCGCGAGCGATGAAATTCACATTTTGACAGCTTGACGTATAAGTTTGCTGCCAAAAACTTTTCAAGTACCTGGCGGTCTAGGGGTATGTGGTCCTCTATGGTCTCAGTAAAGATGAGGATGTCGCCCAGGTAGACGAGGACCCCCTTGTAGAGGTGCTCATGCAGCACTTCATTTATCAATTGCATAAACACCACCGGGGGGCCCTGCAGCCCAAAAGGCATTACTTTGAATTGGAAGCTTCCTAAGGGGCAGTTCTGTTTTCCATTCGTCTCCCTCCCTGATTCAGACTCGGTAATATGCTTCTCTGAGGTCTAGTTTAGTGAAGACCTTGCCTTTGGCTAAGTGGGACAGCATATCTTTCATGAGGGGGGGATATAAGTTCTTCACGCACATGCAGTTTATCCCACGGAAGTCCACACATAATCTCATAGTCCCATCTTTTTTCTCTTTAAATAGGACTGGGGCTGCGACTTGTGGCTTGGTTGGCTCGATGAACCCTCTTGCTAGGTTTTTGTCTATGTATTTGCGCATTTCTTGCATTTCCTGGGGTGCCATGGCATACAGTTTGGGTTTGGGAAGCTTGGCCCTGGGGATGATTTCAATGGCGTAGTCTGTTGCACGGGGGGGGGGGAGACATTGCAGTCGGTTTCACTGAAGACTTTGACGAGGTCCTGGTATTCTCTAGGGATCCGTTCAGCCTCTGGGGTTTGTTCAGAGATGGCTGCCAGTTGTTCTGGTGGGGTCCTGTGTGGGCGGTGCCTCTATTTGCTGGTGCGGAGAGGGTTGGGGGCCTCTTGCTATTCTTAGCCTCCGGCTGCCTCCTTTCCACCAGATAGTCAGGCCCCACTTGTCTAGCCAAGAGAGCCCTAGTATGACCTTCTCTGTCATTTTGGGAGCTATTACAAATCGAATTGATTCCCAGTGGTCCATTAGCTCTAGCCTCACTGGTTCAGTAAGGTGGGTGGTGTGGGCTCCCCCCAATAGGGACACGTCGACTTGCTCAAACTTAATCGGGTGGGCCAATTTCTTCACTCTGATCCCTAATTTCAGGACCGTGGGCAAGTTAATCAAACATCTGGTGCAGCCTGAGTCTATTAGGCTTCAAAAGTGCCCTGGGTCCCTGTTTTTGGGGCTGTGAGGTGTATTGGGAAGGTGAAAGGGTGAATAGGTTCACTCCCCATTGGGTTGTTTTCCCCCCTCATCCTCGCTGTCATGGGGTTCCAGCGATTGGTTGTCATCCACTGGAGTCCCCCCCCCTTTGGCTGGGTAGGGAGGGGCTTCTACAAGGCTTTTTGGGACTTGTCGGTGGCATGCATGGGGCCTCATTCCGGTCGCACCCTGGGTGGTGGTTCTGGCTTGGGTTTCAGGGCTGGAGTTGCACAAGCTGATGCAAAGTGGCCTATCCCTACCATCTCTAGCATTTCAACTGGCCTCGGGGGAGGGTTGGTCTTGGGGCTGGCTGGGTTGCAGCGGCGTCCCGTCGGCCAGGTAGTCTGAGATCTGGTTGTCCTCTCTGTTTAGGACCCGGTTGCCTTTGCATGTCATTGGCACGCAAACTGCAGTCAATCTTTATGGCCACTCAAAACCAGTCAGGGAGTCAGTTGGGAATGTCCCGATAGATTGTGGCTTGGCTAATTTGCTTGTCTAGGCTTTCTCTGAAGAAATGGACTAGTAGCTCCTCTGGCCAGGGCGGTAGCTTCCCCATTACTCTTCTGAACTCACGGATGTGTTCTTTAATGGGTCGCCCTCTCTGCTTTAAATTCCGAAACTCATCCTCCGCATATTGATTCTCCCCCACGTCTTAGAATCTGGTTTCTAGCTCTTGAAGGAATTTGTCAACGTCCTTCAAGAGCTTGGGGGGCTCTCCTCCTATGGAGGACTGCTAGCCATTCATTTGCTTCTCCCTCTAATCCCATGGCTATGGCATTCACCATGGCTCTATGCGATGGGTAGAGGTGTCCATAACGATCTAAATGGACTCCCGCTGAGTCAAGGAATAGGGCTAGCTGATCTGGGTCCCCATCGAACTCTCCCTTGAATCTGGGCAGCTCGTTCAACACTGCCCCTCCCTCATCTTGTTGGGCCCCATCTGCCTGCGCTTGGTGCGCTTGGTGGTCTCCATCAACTCTAGCCCATGGAGGGTGGGTTCACCCCCCTTGTGTGGTTATCTTGTAGCGTGGGGGAGCCACTGGTGGCAGCCTTGGGCTCAGTCTCCTTCTGGTGGGTGGAGAGGGGGGCTGCATTCTCATCTGCTTCCCCATTTCAGGTTAGGTGCACATGGGCACCCTGGGTCTGCTCCATGGTTAGCTCCAGCTGAAACTTAGGGCTGGCTAATTGGAGCTTAGCAGGTTGGATTTGGCTTCTCCTCCCTCTTTCTTTTGGGTGGCACGACTGCCCTTCGTCGCAAAGGGTGGCTCGGTTGAACAATTTCTCCAAGGATTCACCTAAGGTCCCAAGTAGGGATTTGGGGGCTCTGGCCTCGTCCCAATCCTTCATCCACTCCAGTCTTCCTAGTTCGCTTATTGGTTGCCTCAAACGACAGGAGTTAGGGTGGGGGAATTCGACCTCGGCTGCTTTGGGGATTTTTTTCCACCAATACTCATCTCTTTCCTCTTCAGTCGCTGAGGAAAGCACCCCGGGCATCTCGGTTTCCATGGTCAGAGACAGCTGCACTTGGGTTCTGACTGGGCTGCTGGTTCCTGGAGTTCCCTGGATGGGAGTAGGGTCTGCCTGCTTCTGGGTTGCCAGGAGCAGACTTTCTTCAGAGAAACCATTCTGCCATGGTGGCCTGAGTTTCTCTCCATCTATCCCAGGTATCGGAGAGCAAGTGGAGAGTCCGGGGCTCAGGAATACTGGTTGGTTTTGGTTAGTTTGGGGAGAGCTGGCTTGATGTCAGGGTTCTGACCAATGCCCTAATAAAATTAAGAGTTTCAAGCCATTTAGCAAGAAAAATCCAGTTGTTTATTAGGAGCGCCATGTGAGCACTACCTAGGTGAAGCCAGCTCTGGCTTCACCCAATTTGTGCCTTGCCTCTGACCCTGTTTCCCCCTCCCCCCAGAGGGTGTCACATTCTGCAACAAAGCAATTTTGCGGATTGTAGAAGTCACTCCCTCCAGCCATTGTGGATTTCCGTGGAGATGGCCTTGACTTCGGTCAGCTAGGCTATGTCTTGTTATGACTGAGGTGTGAATTCCTTGGTGCAGCTGCGAGGTGCGATTCCCATCCCCCTGCCTATGGCAACTGGGGAGCAGGTCAGGAAAGCTTCGCAAGTTGACATTTCGTCAGTGATCATTTTGGGTTTTTTTAATGCATAGATTCTGATGCACACAGACTGAGAGATAGATGCATAGAGGCACTTAAAGTATGTCAGTTTTATTTCTTCCATTGGAGCTTTTGGTGCTTTAAGATGTACTGAAAGTAGTAAAAAAGATAATCTTTACTTGCAGAACTCACAAGAATTTTATATCTTTTATAATAATAGATAGTTATAATAAGCTGTCACCAGTCAGGCTGAAAAGCCAGTTTGGTGTTGTGTTTAAGACATCAGGCTAGAAATTGGGAGACTAGTTCACCCTTAGGCACAAAGCCTGCTGGGTGACCTTGGGCCAACTGGCATGCCAACTCTCAGAATTCCTGGGTGTATGTGGCCACCAACCATTGCCCTTGGGTGATGGTCTTTATTCAGATCTGAGCCTTGTGGATCCTCAAACCATTAGCGAAGGGCTGCCATAAAGTGGTCATAGTTCCACAGTTGGGGGGCATTGTTATTGTGGAGGGAGACCATCCACTAAGCCGCCGTCCTATCCAGAGCCATAGTTATCCGTCTTATTTAGGCTTCTCCTATCTCCAGTTCAGCTCCATACTCCTGCATGTAGTTCCAGACTTGCACTAGGAAGAACCTCAGTTGCTCAGGGTCTCCCCCATACTTAACCCCCAAGGTTGGGACCTTTGGGGCCCGGTGCCTTTGAGGAGTGGTCCCTGCAGGTGGAGTGGCTTGAGCAGCTTGGTCTGGGGTAGCCCAGGAACCTTGAGTAGCCATCTGTGCAAGAGGCTCTTGGGCTCTGCAACTCCCCCTAACCTGTTGTATCAGGAACAGAGCCTGGCTCAGAATGGCTTCCTCTGGGCTTCCCTCCAGGGGGGGTCTTCCCTTTGCCCCACACCCCTCACCCATCTGAGCCTGATGGGCCTCTCATTGAAGTCCAGCTCCTCTCGCCATTCTGCCTCACCTCGAGCATGGTGTGGTCTAGTGGGGGAGCTGGCCATAGCTCTAGTTTCCTCTAGCTCACTCCCGTGGTTGGACATTGGATGCTTGGTCCCCATGGTAGACTGCTGTCTCCAGGTTGACCATTAAAGCAGAGCTTGCCTAATGTCAGGGCTGCCTCTGTCCATTTCCTAGGAAAGAAAAATCCTTGGCTCCATAGATTTAGAGAAAAGTACTTTTATTAGGAACAAACTGAAAGCAAGAAATTCCAGGCAAGCTCTGAGGCAAAGTGTGCAAAAACAGCAACTTAAAATAAACTGTACAGCCCAACCCCCTTGTAGTTAGGCAACCAGAGGCTACTGCATACCAGAGCTAACAGAAATGGCCTTGGAGAGATAGGCGAAATCCAGGCCATAGTTGCAAAGCTGCAATGAAAAATTCTCCACTGATCCTTCACCCCCTTTTCTATGGCAGCAAGCAGCAGGCATCAATAGTAGCTTAATCACATTATTAGAACTCAAATAATTTCATGATAACTTCCATAGATCAAAGGATGATCCATTACAAGACAATAAACATGTTACATGAGAATGATGTGATATAATTGCAGATTAGTTTCCTTGAGGTCTGTCTTCAAGTATTTTTTTTCTAATCCCTGTCCAGCAAATTATAGTAGACCCTTAGATCTCAAACTGTAATTGACCCAAACTATTACAGTTAAATCATTCCAATTCTTAGGGGAATGCTCCATGTTTCCAATTCAGTTTCATCAATTACTATAAGTAGATTGTGGCTAGTTTGCTGCTCCTATATAGTTAATAAGCTTTTACTTATTAGTATATGTATTCAGTGGTGGGATTCAAATTTTCTACTACCGGTTCTGTGGGCATGGCTTGGTGGGCGTGGCTATGTGACCATGTGACTGGGTGGGCGTGGCTAGGTGACCATGTGACTGGGTGGGCATGGCTAGGTGACCATGTGACTGGGTGGGCGTGGCTAGGTGGTCATGTGACTGGGTGGGTGTGGCCAACTCAACATCATTTGTTTGCCCTAATTACTGTTTTAAGTATAAAAAAAGATATACCAAAAGGTAGTTTATTTTATGCATTTAATACTTAAATAAGAATAAGAGGTACACAAAACTAGATTTTGTTACAAGAGTTTGTCAGAGTTTGTTGCAGAAATCACATCCAGAAAGCACACACAGGTCAACTGATTCAGCAGGATTCATTAACTTCTTTATATACATAATAACACATGAGTAAATGTACAATACCAACAGCAAATTCTTCCAACGTGGTACAGAAGAGAGATTGGTTTCAGTTTCAGTTCCGACAAGACAAGCCCAGACTTGTTTCATTTTAGAGCTGAGCACAGAGCTAGATCTCAGCACAGCTAAGCCACGCCCAGACTTCTAGCTTAAGTTTCTGTTTCCAAAACAAGCCCCATTTTACCATGTTACCATGCCTATTCATTGGCTAAGCTTGTTACCATGTCTTCCCAGTCATGAATATTCTGACACTCCTCCCTTCATGACTGGAATAGACATAAATCCAATTAAATTAATATTCTTCCCATGGTGCACTCCACCCAATGGCTTGGTCATTATGTCTGCCAAATTGTCCTCTGAAGAACAGTGAAGCAAGCTAATCAATTTACATTTGATGGCTTCCCTGACATTACAATATTTAATGTCCACATGTTTGCTTCTATTTTTTACTCTGTCACCTGTTGCCATTTTAATGCAGGCAGCATTATCCTCATACACCATTACAGTTTCATTTACCTTTACATCCTGTAAACAGGATTACAGCTTCATTTACCTTTAATCCTGTAACAGCTGTACATACCAGGTTACCGCTGAACAGAGTTCAGACAAAGCAATAAATTCTGCCTCCACAGTTGAAATGGCTACAGTTGTTTGCTTCCTGGACTTCCAACCAATTAAAGCCCCTCCAAACAATACCACAATCCCAGAATTGGACTTTCTGGTTTTTAAATCATTTGCATAATCACTATCAACATAGCATTTCAATTTTAATTCTTCAGAGACCTGTATTTGAAGACCCAAATTCCAAGTTCCCTTCAAATACCTGAGAATCCTTTTTACACCCATCCAATGCAATTGCGTTGGTGCAGCAGTAAAGCGACTCAAAATGCTTATTGCACAAGCTATGTCTGGTCTGGACCACTGTGACAGATATAACAAGCTCCCTATTGCTGACTTATATATCTCTTGATCATAGGCTTCACTTTTGTCCTCACCCAAACTGTTATGAAAATCTGTGCTCATAGGTGCTGGAGCAGAATTACAATCCTTCATGTTGTATCTCTCCAACAGCTGGTCAATTTTCCTTCTTTGACTGAGAACACAACCACCTTTCTCAGTTTTTTTTATCTCTACACCGAGATAGTTTTTTATTTCTCCCAAATCTTTTAATTCATTTTCTCTCTCTAATTGATTAGCAAATTCCTTTTTCTGTGACAGATCTTTTGCAATGAAACAGAGATCATCTACAAATGCTAATAATTGACAATCCCCACCCTAGTGTATATGCAACCATCAGCCTTGCAACTCTTGAACCCCCAAGACAGGAATGCCTTATCTAGACATATATTCCAATTCCTGGCTCACTGCTTCAGCCCATAAATGGCCTTGTTCAATTTATACACTGTGTTGGGCTTTTTACTTTCATACCCTGGTGCTTGAACCATAAAAATTTCTTCCTCTAATTCTGCATTGAGGAATGCAGTGGTTATGTCAAAATGCCAAATTTTATGGCCATGTGCCACTGCCAATGCTAGTGCCAGCCTGATGCTTTCACTCTTTACAGTTGGTGCGAATACCTCATCATAGTGCACATTTTTCATCTGTGAAAAACCTTGTGCCACTAACCTTGCTTTATATTGTATCTCATTATTGGGTGGTACTTTCTTTTTGTACACCCATTTGTATCCTATAGCTTTGCAACCCTCTGGCAAAGTCATAGATGTGAACACTTTATGCTCACCCATGGATTTCATTTCCTTATCCATGGCTTCTTTCCACTTTACTTGTTCAATTTTAGGTAATGCCAATACTTCCTTATAGTTTCTTGGCTCATACCATACATTACACACCTTAACTTTACTAGCAGAATACCTGTCAGGTGGAATCCCCTTGTTCCATCTCTCTGACCTTCATGGCATTGACTGCTTCTGTGTTTCAAACGTCTCTTGCTTCATATCTTTTTCAGCTTCTCCTCCCTGAACGCTGACACCATCACTAAGTGAGTTACCATCACTAAGTGAGTTACCATCACTAAGTGAGTTACCATCACTAAGTGGATCATTCCATAAATTTGCATCAATTCTGTTCAAATTTTGCTCTGCAAAGCTTGCAGACCTTGAAATCACTATTCTTTTGCTCCCATTGCTACAGCGATAGCTCTTTGAGCCTGGCTCATAGCCCATAAATCTGAGCTTTCTAGTCTTTGGTTGTCCTTTTCCCCTAATTGCCTTTGGAATATGTACCCACGCATTGCTTCCAAAAACCCTTAAATGTGTCAGAGATGGCTTTCTCCCATATAGCACTGCATATGGAGTATCATTAATTGATGAACTCCACAGCCTATTAATTAAATAATTAGCAGTCAACATGGCTTCACCCCAATATGACCTGCTCAGACCAGAATCCTCTAACAGCGAGTCCTTCATCGTTTCTAAGACTCCATTCTGCCTCTCAACTACACCATTCTCAGCTGCTGTGTATGGATTTGTGAATCTGTGTTTTATCCCTAACTGTCCCAACCACTGTTGAAAACTTGATGACATGAATTCTGAACTTCTGTCAGTTTGCAACTGGCATACCTGTTGTTTATATCTCCTTTCCACAAAGCTTACCCATTGCTTAAATTTCTGTAGCACCTCCATTTTACTCTTTAGTAAATAGCAGAAACCAAACCTGCTGTAGTCATTTACAATGACAAGCGCATACTTTGCTCTTCCAAAACTGGCTTGCATTGGCCCAACCAAATCTGCATGTACCAGCTCTAGAGCTCTTGTTGTCTGCCTTGTGCTACTTTTGCTTACTGGGAATGCCTTGGACTTTGATGATTTGCATACTGCGCAGTCCAAATATGCCTTACATCCCTTTAAATTTAACCCTTCTCCAAACTGTTGCTTTTTTTTTTTTTTTTTAAAACTTTGA